>CM076578.1:1209591970-1209769313 GCA_034641835.2 Pinus albicaulis | reverse complement strand
TCCCTGCAGGGTTTGAAATCATTAATTGGCTTTTAAATGTAATCTGCAGAATTAAAGGATGGTCAGTTGTCAGATAATTGTTCCAGATGTAATTTCAACAGTTGTAATGTAACCCACCATTTTTCTCTCAGTAAATATCATTCTTGCATCAAAATTGTTTTCATTTCAAATTGCCTGTGAATTGTTGGTTGGAATATCCATGTGAGCTGTGAAGTGAAATTCCTGGATTTTGTAATCAAACTGTTAAAAGAAAAATAAATGTCAAAGAGAAATTTGAATATTTTTCGAAACATTACCTTGAAAGACTAACAAAAGTGTCAAAGAGAAATTTGAATATTTTCTGAAACGTGAGCTTGAAAGAGTTATTAGTGCCCTCTAATATTGACTAGAAGATTTGCTTGATCGAAAATATTTTTTGAAACATTAGCTTGAAAGTGTTATTAGTGTGAAGGCTGATTGGAACAGTATATGACTAGGACCTATTTATCGACAAACATATTTTGGTATTTATACCCATGAGAATGATAGATTTGTATAATAATTTGGAAAGCATTTTGGTGGTATATATGAGCCACTTTCCTTCACTTCAATGATCTTCATTGTAACTCCATAGTTTCCTCCACCGCAATGAAGGCTTCATTGTAACTCCATAGTTTCATAATTTGATGTATATTTGGAATTTCAAAGCTGCATTAAGGATTATCATGAAGATTCATTGGTAATATGAATCTTTTCTTGGGAGTGTGAATTTTGAGTAGGTATTAATTTCCTTTGTTTTCTTGTTATAAGAAAAATCTCTCTATATTTTTATATATTTTAAATTTTATCTATACACATCATGAGCTTTAATTCCTGGCCTAATAATTAGTTACCACAAATAATACAAGTTTGGTATCTATTTATTATTTCTTAATTATCTAGGCAAGGTAACAAATAGCCTTTATAATAAGTTATTATCAAGGTTAGCTTGCTATGACAACCCTTGTAAACTATTTGTCACTCAGTGAGATAGCAAAGACAATCCTTCCACAACTATAAACAATAAGTGATGATAAATATGGTAAGTTGGTGGAGCCATGAATTAGTGAAATGGGACTATGTTAGCTTTGTCCAATTAATGAAAGGTGTTAAATCATGTGAGGTTCAATTATTTAAACTTCAAAGAGTTTTTTCAACACTGTGGCATTCAACATGTGAGTTTAAATAACATAGAAGATTTATTAATGGCTATATCATCCATGTGGATATATAAAAATTTGCATGGGCTACACGTACCTCTGCCTCACTACGAGAGGTGTAATGTGAGAATGAGTGCCATCAGATAAAATCAGTCTGCCAAACACATAGTTCTTCACGGAGGATGGACTCAGAGTAGCAATGACCTTCTATTGCACATTGATGCTGATACTCTTCTGAGATGTTGAGAACATGAATTTCTCAGGAGATATTTTCACATCCACACCTAGAGGGGGTGTCACTGTGGATGTGTATGTTGAATCAACATGAACAACATTCAGCGATGTTCAAACAACAAACCTGGAGCTGTTCAATTTGGATATAGAAATGGATGGATAGTTGAGGTCATTGATGAATTTAGGTATCGAATCTAGGGGACAAACAGGATTTGTTCCCAGATATGATGCAAATATGGGTTTGTTTCTAGTGTCAAAACCCTCCATTATGTTTTTGGCGATTTGAATTCATGGCATGTAGAAAGAGGGGCAAGCATGATTGAACAAAAATTTGTTTTTTTACAGAGGAAGTTTGGACAGTGAGCAATCCAAAGAGGTGTAAATGGGAATGGATTCCATCTCATTTTCTAATCCAAACTATGATCGATATTATCGTCCTGTATTTCCTACTCGGGTTTTTTTTCCCCAACCTAGATTACCATCAATATTATTATCATTATCATGTGATACCTCTCTTAGATCTCTATTTCATGAAATTTAAAACATACTTGTGCTCAACTTAATTAATTTGTTTCATTGGAATTGGTTTTTTGGAATTGTGGAATAGTTCAACTGATAATTTGACTTCTAAGGTGGAGGTCAATGACTTCACAACAAGGAAATTTGAGAAGACCTTCAACTAGAAGAGAGACTAGAAAATGAATCTAATAACTTAGAGTCTGCAAAATGGAGGGCACATGTTGCCAAAGATGCCAGCACAAAATCTACCTCTTCTTCATTACCGAAGGATTTGATCAACTTGATTCCAAGCAATATTGTTCTAGCAGGTGTAAAACCATCCAAATTCTGAAAACTATATGTTGTGTAGAATATATTTATTATGTACTGGTTAGATTTATATCAAATTCCCCTGCCTTTCGACATACGCTTTTATGTTACTACCATATATCATTTTAGAGTATACGGTGTTTCATAATTCACAGCTAAGGCTTTCAGAGAAATTCTGAATTTAACATGCTTGTTTCCATTGTCTTTCTAATTGTATTTCTAATATTTGCAACCTTTTTCAGGTGAAGAACCCAACATCCCGTGTTGAACATGAAGCAAGTACCTCAAAAATTGGGGAATATCACTTACTATATTTCCAACAGAGCGGGATTGATCTAGAGAAGGCAGTGGCAGCTATCATTAATGCCTTTTTTCAGGTTGTATTAAATGAGCTTCCACTAGAATTTGTTGCTGAAGTAAATCAATTAAAATGAGTTTGAAGCTTGAAGGCAGTGTTGGTTGATGAGTTTGAATCTTGAAGGTAGTGTTGGCTAGGTGTTGCAAGGTCCCTATGTAACACTATCTATGTACATGATTCTAATTCCATGAGATGGTGTCTCAATAACACTATTGTTTAGTGTGGGGTGCTATACGTAGATAACTATCTCATCCCACATGGAAATCATATCATTATATTTTCTATGAAATCTAGGAATTCCATATTACCCTGGCTTTGGACACATGAGAAAATCTTGGGTAGGGAGTACAAGAATACTGAAGGTGATAAGGCTGACAGACCAAGGATTTTGTAGGAGACACCACTCAGGAAACTGCAAATACAATTGTGAATAAAGTGTGTGAGTATAAGGAATTTGTTGATGCTGAGAACAATCACACAGAATCCATGACAAGAAGCCAACACAAGGAAGTATGGCATTATATATGTGAAAAAATTGCATATTAAAAGATTGTAAATTATAAATAATAGTAATATTGTAAGGCGCAAATAAAATAATAGTAATTTATTTTATGGCACCTGCATATGGTGATGTAGAATGAATGGTGATGCAGACCGAGATGGAGAGGAGGTTGCAAGAAGATATGCAAACCAAGTTGCGGAGGAGGTTGCAGACCAAGCTTAGGAGTTGGCTTAGATGCAATCCAAGCTGAGACCGAGCTGAGGAGCTGGCTTAGATGCAGACCAAGCTGAGACTGAGCTAAGGAGGTTGCAGACCAAGCTGAGGAGATACTTTAGTTGAAGAGCGAGTTGAGGAGGTTGTATACCCAACTAAGGAGATGAATTTGGTTGAAGAGCAGGCTTGAAATCAAGTTTGTATGGTAGCAATGTGTTAGAATGTATAATTCCTACTTGTCCAGTTGTGACTCTCTATGTATAGAGTCTGTTCATATTTAATAGGAGTTAGCTTCCTTGTTTGGTGTGAGGTTGAGATATTCCCTCAACCAACTTATTGTACGTCTAAGATAGATCTCCTATCTTGAGACTAATTCATGTATAAATGTGTGTAATCTATTTGATGAATAATATAGATATAGTTTGCTGATTTTGATTTTATTTTGGTATCAGAGCCTTGATGGCTTGAACCTCAGCCCCTCCTGGGCTGAGGAAAAGTTTCTAGCCAGCCCGTGTCCAGCAATTCATTTGTTTGCTGTTTTGTGCATTGGATCGGTATTTTTTGTTGGTTTGGGCACGGAACAGATTGCCTCTGCGCCATTTAATAACATTAAGGTGAAGCGCTCACGGTTCCCGCGTTATTGCTGTAATAGTTAATCGTGCTCCCCCCCCACATGTGTTCGCGTTTTTTTTTGAAACAGTTTTCAGGTGGCAAACAACAATTAAAGGCGTTTTTGTTTTGTACGTTGGATCCTCTCGTGAGAACGTGGAGA
Source organism: Pinus albicaulis (assembly GCA_034641835.2). Lineage (NCBI taxonomy): Eukaryota > Viridiplantae > Streptophyta > Pinopsida > Pinales > Pinaceae > Pinus > Pinus albicaulis. The sequence continues at coordinate 1,209,765,228 of CM076578.1, read as the reverse complement.
AGCGTTTTTTTTGCCGTCATTTGGTGCGCTTTAGTTAATTGCCGTTGTCATTCAAATTCATGGGATTGGCTGATACGCAGAAGAGCCGTCCCCTCTACTTTTAGTTCGCCCTCCATTTTTAAAATCGAGATTCAGGGGCTTGAAATTCCCGGTGAGATGTGCCGGACGGACTCAGTTTCATTGTGATGTGCCGGACGGGAGGAATTGATTCATCATCAGATTACCCTTATCAGGGCCGAGATGGACAATGTGATAACAACGAATTGAAAAACAGCGTTGTGACGATTGATGGGTCCGAGTCTGTGGTGCCCTTTTACAAGCGCTGGCTAATCAGCCTGTCACTGCGGGAGTCGATGCCAGTGATTTCCAGTATTACCAAGGCGTGCAGGATGACAACGAGAGACTTTCAACAGTCTCGATGTGGGCCGCCGTGTTTTTTGGGCAATTGGGTGAGGAAGGGATCCATTTGGCTCATGACATTTAGCTCGTATGCTATGAAGTGGAAATAATGCCTCACACTCTGCACATCGACTTTTGAACGCTTAAGAAGGTTAGTGCACATGCTTGGTGAATTGAATTGTTTTTTCTTGAATTATATTTATTTTATTTTTTAAGTATGTTGAGTCTGATCAACTTAGCATGCAAACGCTATTGGTTAGAACTGATCACTCTAATAATAGCGAATTGAAGATGGAAAGATTCAAGATGAAGGTGCCAAGCTTGGATATGTTTTTAGAAGAAATTGATTAAAGCAGTGGAATACAATTTCAAAGATGGAGTAAAGGAAAAGCCACATTTAAAGGATGATGGACAACAAAAGGGAAAGTTTGTTTTGTGTGAGTTTTTTTTTATGAGTTTCTTCGAATAGACATAACATGTTGTATTATGAGTCACACATTTTAAATTGTAAGCAAGTCTAGGATGTTTTTTATAGTGGTCTTTGGAAAATTTGTACCTGATAACTCCAAGAGTTGGAGTATGTAAGCCTTGTAAAGGTATGTGTGTCCCCGTAAAAGTTCGTGGTCATCTCAAAACCACTTTGTAACTACAGGTTCATGGTCAGCCAAAACCATTTTGCAGTGTCGGTTTGTGGTCAGCTAGAAACCACGTATAAAGTGAAGCAGACTGGAAACAGGTCCATGTCAGTGTTTGCCACTGATGAAGAGCATGGTTACGGGTCATCCGATAAAACCCAGGAAGAACATGGTTACGGGTCATCCGATAAAACCCCGATGAAGGAAGAGCATGGTTACGGGTCATCCGATAAAACCCACGTTGGAGGGGGATATGTGGATACAGGTACATGTATGCAGTGATAATGGTTGACAGAACCATGTATACGAAGGACATCCTACGAGACCAGCGGTTGCAGCGGTTGGTACCCATGCATTCTGGTGGATGGTTGCTCCTTTATATGGACATCGACATATTTTTTGTTATGTTTGATCACAACTAGATTGTGCGAAGTGATATCGAGACAAGTAGTCATTAAGGGGGTGTGTTAGAATGTATAATTCCTACTTGTCCAGTTGTGACTCTCTATGTATAGAGTCTGTTCATATTTAATAGGAGTTAGCTTCCTTGTTTGGTGTGAGGTTGAGATATTCCCTCAACCAACTTATTGTACGACTAAGATAGATCTCCTATCTTGAGACTAATTCATGTATAAATGTGTGTAATCTATTTGATGAATGAGATAGATATAGTTTTGCGATTGAGATTTTATTTATAGTGGTGGCGAGGCATAAATGTTGTTTAATTTATTCTAATTTGCATTGTGTCTTTATTGTTATGTTTGGTGGCAAGTGGCCATAAGTTGAGAGGTAGGTAAGGCATGTTAAACATAAAATTTGGATAAATGCTTGCCCGAAGCTTGCTAAACAAAAACTTTGGATAAACACTTAGTTTGGGAAAATAGGAAACAACTTAAAATTTGGATAAATATATTTTTTCACTGCATTTTCGCAACTTTATGAGATAAGCCGACAATAAGAGGTCCACTTTTTTCCATCAAAAACTTTAGCTTAAAAATTTCATACATGAAAATAAATATTCTGAAAGTTTGGATAAATAAGAGGTCCACTTTCTTCCATCAAAAACTTTAACTTAAAAATTTCATACATGAAAATAAATATTCTAAAATTTTCGATAAACAAGAATGGAGAGGGAAAAAGTTTGGTCAACACAAAAACTAATTAAATTTCAACAATCTATCGATCATTATTGTCCAGGCATGAACTAATAAGCTTAACAATATAATTATAGGAGAGTAGGATAAAATAGATGGATGTTCTAAATCAAATAATGAAGATTTATATAAAAAATTGATTCTTGCAATCAAATTCTCTTTATCTATTAGGTAAAACCTCATTTTTAATTATTACAACATTTTAAATGAGCCATTTTTTAAAATTATATATATATATATATATATATATATATATATATATTGGAATTTAATTAATAAAAATGAACAGAGAAAATAAAATAAACGAGATTTGTATTTTGGTTAGATGAATGAAATTTGTACATCTATTTTAGGATGCAAACCAAATGTGTTTCGTCGTATCTTAAATCTCTGTCTTAGCTTGAGTCTCTAATTTATGTATCTCTTTTCTAGTTTCCAGCAGAAATACATTGAAGTAAGTGGCAGGTGAGTCATGAGTGAATAATATCTCTTTTCTCTGTCCCTGCAGAGCACTACCCCCTCCCCTGGACCACTACCTCCTCCCCTCGCACCTACAATGCATTCGTTGTCTTGGTGGCATGACTAAAACCAAAAAAACACACACAAAGCAACTATTATAAATATATCTATCTACACCAAAAAAAAAAAAAAAAAAAACATAGAAATTAAATTTTAAAAAAAATTAATATCTACATTATCTTAAATTAACATCAATTTTACATATATGGTGCAATTTCTAATAATATATTTTTAATTATTATTATTATTATAATATATATATATATATATATATATATACTTACTAGTGCGATACATATTATAAGTTTTATAAATTTATATGCTAGTTTTATTAAGAGCAAATATAAAAATTAAATCATTTGTAGTTTTTTCATTATTATATATATAAGTAGTGCAATTTTCCTGTTGCAAAGTCTTTTTCAATAATAATAAATTTAGTGTGATGCAGGTTGAAGTGTTATAAATTTATGTCTACTTTTATTTACTAGAAATATAAAGTTAAATAAAAATAAAATAACTTATTATTTATATTATTTTATTTCTGATGTAGGATAGTATTAATTGCGTTGTATAATTTTATTTTTTGAAATATTTATATTACATAGTATTTTTTTTCAAAATATTATCAATTTTATTTTGTAATAAAATAAATTAGAAGTGTGAACTGGTATGAAAGATATTCATAGGTGTGACAGAAACAAAACTAACAACATCGAGACAAAAAGGTGGTAAACACAATAAGTAACAAAGACCATTGTAGCATAATCAAATTATGAATCTGAAGATGTCACATTGGTAGGCTCATCCACCCTTGCATCCTATTGTAGCAGCTACAACAACCCTAATATTTAGCCATTTTCAAATTTTGGAGTCCCTATTCACTAGATTTTTTATCACCCTTTTCTTGTGATCCTCTTGGAGTTTCCCAACCTGTCTTGAGTTCATTGGGGCTTGAGAAAACTCTAACCTACATAACCTAAACTGAATTTTTTTCTTTGGATCGCTAGACGCATCGACAAAACCCAAGCTAAGCCTCAAAGCCGCGACTTGTGACCTCCACTTTAGCTCTATTATTAAATTCACACTCTTGGCTAAATCACAACTTCCTCTAATCATTTTTTTTGTCACGACTTGCGACCTATTCTTGTGTCAGTCGCATGTGACCTTGGTCCCTCACACTGCACAATCACCAAGTTGTAGAGTTTTATTTTGCTAATATATTCTTCTCTATGACCTCGCGACCTTGAGACCCTGTGACCTTGTGACCTCTATTTTCTTAGTCACATGAAACTATTTCTTCCATGCAAATATGCCTCGTGACCTCCCCTTTACTAGTCGCATGAGACTCCTACCTAATCCTAACTTGCGATCTCCCTCAAGTTGGTCACATGCAACCATTTTCTTTGTGCAACCTCTTCTTGCAACCTTCGTCTATGAATAGTCACATGCTACTAGCTCTTTGCAAATACCTATTTTGTGATTACCCATCACATGTGTGGGAGTATTTTTATTAACCTATTGCTCTTCCCACTATTTCATTATTATTTCGTAGCTGAGCGTGCAGAGCCCTCTCCACCGACTGGCAACGCCTTGCGAACCCTCCACGTAAGCGACAATTCCTATTCCTTGTGACTAATATGATTAACATTTGTCCTCTTCTTTGACGCCCTGGATCTATGGATTCCCCCCCTGTTAGAGCCTCCCTTTACTTCAAATATCCTTGAAAGGGAAAATAAACCCTTGCCACCCTCTTGCTCTCGCTCCCCATCACACAATTGTGCATCCAGAACTCCCTTTTTCAACAAAATGAATTATGCTCTTAGGGCCTAGTGATCCTATATCATTCATCCTCCCTTCATTCCAACCTCCATACTTACATTCTATCATGTGATACCTTCCCCAAAATTTTTACCCTGAAAACACATTTCCCTCCTCATAACTCAATCAAACCTCTAGCTCGTGTCATCTCATATGGTTCCTTCTAGTTGTTGGCCCACTAAGATCTTAAGGCTTGAGTCACAATGATTGGGCGCACATCTCATAGGCTCTTCCGAACCATGAATCCAAGTGAGATGATTTTATACCTATTGTTTCCCTAGGTCGCAACCCACTTGTAGTTGCAAAGAGTCACATAAGTAAAAAATGAAAACAAAGCCTTGTGTATGACTAATTCAAGTAGCAAGGAGTTACAAGCATCCATTCAAGTAGAGGAGACTATATTAGAAGATGTCATGGACCTTATCTACCAAGAAATGTTGAAGCTACATCACGTTATATTGATGTTACCAACCATGCAAACATAATATAAATAAATGGGAGAAATTCTCAAACAAGCCACAACAACTATCGAGAGCATATATGAGTGGACCACTCAATATCTCGATGCACCAGAAGCAATCCCAAGAAAGGATTGGATAATTGCATAAAATGATAAAGTTGCAATCCACATCAAGGTCCATCAACTCGCTAATGGGAAAGCTAAATATATTGAAGGATACCAAGCTGAGATCCTTAAAATGGGAATATATATCCTCGTTCCTTATCTCCACAAGCTTCTCAATTTGGATGTAGTGCATGGCTTCCCTCGGCTTTGGATGCAAAGCCTTATTGTGCCTATATTCAAAAATGGGGACAAGAGTGTTCCATCTAACTACAGGACCATTATGGTTAGCCATATCTTGGCTAAGCTTTATGGGCTCATTTTGGAGAAGAAGCTTAGCCTTTGGCTTGAAATCCAGACAAAAAGAGCTATAGGGAACGTTGGTTTTAGGAGACATCACTCGACTATTGGCCATCTAGTCACTCTTAGAATCATTATGGAGGAATGTCACAATAGTAAAGTCGATCTCTTCTATTGCTTTGTGGACTTTAGAAAATATTTCGACATCGTTCCTCGAAATAAACTTTGGGAGAGACTTAAAGAGATCATGGTCCCTTCTGCGCTGAGGATTGTTGTGATCTGTATCTACGAGACTGCCACTGCCAAGCTTAAGACCAAGGAGGGGTGGTCTAAAGACATTAAATGCAATATTGGAGTTAAGCAAGGGTGTCCCCTAACCCCTACCATTTTTTTTATATACATCAATAATCTAGAGGAGTGTCTGGAATCTGTGGGGTGCAAGGGCACCGAGCTTGTTGGTGTTCTCATTACTCTTCTCCTCCATGATAATGACATCTTTATTCTTGCAAAAATCCATGATGACCTTAACAAAAAACTCCATATTCTTCATGACTACTACTCCAAAATGCGTATGGTAGTTAATACTGACAAGACTAAAGTCATGATCAATAAATCCAAAAATATCACCTATGGTAGTTTCGTGTATAATAACCAGTGCTTAGAATAGGTTTCTTCTTATAAGTATTTGGGCATTGACTTCCCTCATCATCTCGACTAGAATTATAGCATTGAGAAAAGGATTATTGGGGGCTAGAAAGCTTATTATGAGCTTGAAAACAATTGTGAATCAGTCGATCTTTACATTTGGAGTAAAAAGAGGTTCCTCTTTGAGACCCTTATCACCCCTGTTGTCTTATACGGATGTGAAGTTTGGGGTTACAGTATATGGAGACAGTCTTGGAGGAAGAATGAGAAGATTCAAAAGAAATTCATAACCTACAACCTTAAGATCAAGGGAAATAATCCCTATGCTATCCTCTTGATCGAATTTGGCTTGTCCCCCATTGAAAGTATGGCTATGTTTAGATATTTGATGTATAAGAAGAAGCTTGAAAAATGGAATAAAAAAGGCTCCCTAAAATTGCTTCTAACTGTAGTCAAAACCCTCACCTTGGCCTCAAGCACGAGTGGCATAAGGATGCCCAGTCCTGGCTCAACCATTGGAGAATTAAGGAGGAGCTCAGTATGGGAAGCAAAGATAATATCAAAAATACTATTACCTCCAAGTTTAAGGACAAGTTGTGGAAGGATCAGGAGCTCGAGGGTAAAAGGAAGCTAATATATTATAGGGAAGTGATCAACCCCGCCCTTGATAATCAGAACTATCTCTCTATGTTTTCCAACAATAAGAAAAAAATCAACATTGCTCAGATAAGAACTAATTCCCATGAGCTTTAGAGTGAGACCGTGCATTGTTCTATTCCCAAAACCCCTTGGAACAATAGAATCTTTCATATTTTCGATTCTAAGCAGGTGGAAGATGAAAAGCAGTTCCTTTTAGACTGCTCGACTCTTACTCACATTCTCTCTCAATTCCCTACCAACTGCCACACTTCCAATCTTCTTGACCTATTAATCCAACCCACCTATAGCGATTTGGGAGCAATTATTTCCCTTCTCTTTGACCATAGAAACAAGATTTTGAAGAATCAAACTTAGATTCTTTCTCCTCTCTTAAAGTCCGATAGACCTCATTGGTCTTGGCAGACGGTAACCATAATTAGGAGAATTTTGAGGTCTAAAATGTGCCTCATAAGGAAATTATAGAATAATAGTGGAAATAATCAAATAATATTTGATTACATCATCAAATTTTAGAGAGAAAAAAGGAAAAACTATTTTTTCAACTTGTATTTTCAACTTATCTCCCTATGGGTTTACTCAAATTTCGAATGGAACCACTCGTTGGATGCAAAATTTGATTTCTCATCCAAGGAATACCCATGTTTCATACTTTTGGTGGACCCTACTACATGAAAAATGAGAAATACATGAAAAAAATGTGTTTGCAAATACGTTTTTTTAATGTATTTATCATTTTTCATGTAGTAGCATCCATCGAAAGTATGCAACATGGGTACTCATTTGATGACGAATTAAAATTATGCATCCCACGAGTAATCCCGCTCGAAATTTGAGTAAAAATATAGGGAGATAAGTTGAAAATATGAGTTGAAAAAGTAGTTTTATTATTTTATTATTTTTACTTTTTTACTCCAAAAATGGTGAATCATCCCCCATGGCTGACATCATCATCTTAAATCCTATTCATTCTTATAAAGTTTATTTTTGTTGTACATTTTTCTTAGGAGGCCCATTTTAGACCTCAAAATTCCCCTAATGCATCATCAATATATATATATATATATATATATATATATATATATATATATATATATATATTGAAATTTAATTAATAAAAATGAAAAGAGAAAATAAAATAAATGAGATTTGTACTTTGGTTAGATGAATGAAATTTGTACATCTGTTTTATGATGCAAAACAAATATGTTTTCATCTTAGCTAAGTCTATGTCTTAGCTTGAGTCTCCAATTTATGTATCCCTTTCCTAGTTTCCAGCAGAACTACATGGAATTCAGTGGCAAGTGAGTCATGAGTGAATAGTCCCTCTTTTCTTTGTCCCTGTGGACCACTACCTCCTCCCCTTGCCTACAAGGAATTCGTTGTTTTGGTGACATGACTGAAACCAAAAAAACACACCCAGAGCAACTACTATGAATACCTATATCTATCAAAAATAAAAAAATATAAAAAAATATAAAAACCAATTTAAAAAAAAACTTAAAATCTATATTACCTTTAATGTAAAGTAACATCAATTTACATATATGGTGAAATTCTTAATAATATATTTTAAAATTATTTTAATTAATTATATATATATATATATATAGAGAGAGAGAGAGAGAGAGAGAGAGAGAGAGAGAGAGAGAGAGACATAATTTTATTTTTTTAATAATAAAATGTCTAGTGCAATATATATTATAAGTTTTATAAATTTATATGTTATTTTTAGTAAGAGAAAATATAAAAATTAAATCATTTGTATTTTTTTCATTATTATATATATAAATAGTGCAATTTTCTGGTTGCAAAGTCCTTTTAATAATAGGAATTTCAATGAGATGCATGTTGAAGTGTTATACATTTATGTCTACTTTTATTTACTATAAATATAAAGTTAAGTAAAAATAAAAAACTTATTATTTATATTATTTTATTATTGATGTACGATAGTATTAATTATGTTGTATAATTTTATTTTTTGAAATATTTATATTACATAGTAGATTGTTTTCAAAATATTATCATTTTTACTTTGTAATAATGGAAATTAGAAGTGTAAACTAGTATGAAAGATATCCATAGGTGTGACATAAACAAAACTAATAACATCAAGACAAAAAGGTAGTAAACACAATAAGTAACAAAGACCATTTTAGCATAGTCATATTACGAATCCGAAGAGGCCACATTGGTAGGATCATCCAACCTTGCACCCTTTTGTAACAGATACAACAACCCTAATGTTTAGCCCTTTTAAAATTTTGAAGTCCCCATTCACAAGATTGTTTGTCGCCATTTTCTTGCACTTCTCTTGGAGTTTCCCGATTGGTCTTGTGTTTCATTGGGGCTTGAGAAAAATATAACCTAAAAAACCTAAACTCAATGTTTTCCTTTTAGTTGCTAGATGCATTAACAAATCCCAAGCTAGGCCTTAAGTCCGTGACTTGCAACCTCCACTTTAGATCTATTATTAAAGTTGCAAATTCGCACTCTTGGCTAAAGAAAAAATTCCTATAATCATTTTTTTTTCACGACTTGGGACCTATTCTTGTGTTGGTCGCATGAAACCTTGATCCCTCACACTGCACATTTACCAAGTTGTAGAGTCGTATTTTTCTAATATATTCTTCTTTGTGACCTCACGACCTTGAGATCCTGTAACCTCATGACCTCTATTTTCTTAGTCACATGCAACTATTTCCTCCTTGAAAATATGCCTCACGACCTCCACTTTTCTAGTCGCATGTGACTCCTAGCTCTACAAAATCCTAACTTGCAACATCCCTGAAGTTGGTCACATGCAACCATTTTCTTTGCACAACCTCTTTATGTGACCTTCGTCTACGAAAATTTGCATGCGACTAGCTCTTTGCACATACATCTTTTGTGATTACCCATCACACGTGTGGGGGTATTTTTATTAACCCATTGCTCCTTCCACTATTTCATTCTTATGTCGCAGTTGAGTGCAGAGCCCTCTCCACCGACTGACAACGCCTTACAAACCATCCACGTAAGCGACTATTCCTCTTCCTTGTGAACATTATGATTAAAATTTTTCCTTTTCTTTGACATCCTGGCTCTATGGATTCCCCATGTTAGAGCCTCCCTTTACTTCAAATATCCTCAAAAGGGAAAATAAACCCTTGCCACCCTCTTTCTCTCACTCCCCATCACACAATTTTCCATCTAGAACTCCATTTTTCAACAAATTGAATTATGCTCTTAGGGCCTACTGATCCTATCTCATTCATCCTCCCTTCATTCCAATCTCCCTACTTACATTCTATCATGTGAAACCTTCCCAAAAAATTGTACCCTAAAAACATGTTTCCCTTCTCATAACTCAATCAAACCTATAGCTCATGTCATCTCATATGGTTCCTTCTAGTTGTTGGCCCACTCAGAGCTTAAGGCTCGAGTCACAACAATTGGGTGAACATCTCATAGGCTATCCCAAACTGTGAATCCAAGTGAGATGATTTTATACCTATTGTGTCCCTATGTCGCAACCCATTTATAGTTGAAAAGAGTCACACAAGTAAAAAATGAAAACAAATCCTTGTGTATGACTCATTCAAGTAGAAATGAGTTACAAGAATTCATTCAAGGAGAGGTGACTATATTATAAGATTTCATGGACCTATTCCACCAAGAAATGATGAAGCTACATCAGGTTATAATGACGTTACCAACCATATAGGAATAATCTAAAGAAATGGGAGCAATTCTCAAACAAGCCACAACAACTATCAAGAGCATCCATGAGTGGACCACTCAATATCTGAACGAACTAGAAGCACTTCCAAGAAAGGATTGGATAACTGCAAAAAATTATAAAGCTGCAATCCACATCAAGGTCCACTCACATGAAAAGTTAGCAAAGGATTTGGACAAGGTGTTAGCTTCATACAAACATTTTTTGAGTGGGTTAGAATCTCTTATTCAGGTGCATAAAGTCCCTTCTATTAGTTTGGTAGGCGAGGTAAAGCTAGAAGAAGCATTCCAGCAAGAAATCCAAGCATTCCTAAATCCTTTTAAACAAGTTTCTACTGCAAATGACTTACATATTACGAAGGAAACAATTTCCCAATATCTGGTGGAGCCTTTAAGGATGTAAACGACACTCATGACACTATCAAATCAAGTGAATGTGAAGAAATACACTATGTTGTTAGATGCCCTAGAATGTATTCACATGCACAGGGATGAGATACAACATAAGGTTACCAGTCTTGAAAAGGAGTACAAGCATTGACATACATTCTTAGTACGAGAATTACCTTTGGATGACTTAGATCTGTTTATAAATAGATTAGTAGAATAGGAACATTTATATTCTTTTCATGTAATATGCTAATAGTAAAAAATATAATAGATTAAAGAGTCATATGAAAACCTGAAAGGTCATAAGGTAACTCAAGAGTCACCGGGATAGAAAAGGGTCACCCATTTTCCATAAATATGTCCTCATGACCCATGTAAAGGACCTTTAGTTTTGGACAATATTGGTGCATATTGTTTTGAGAGCTAGTGTACCTTTTATGAATGCAAGTGTTGATTTTGTACTTCCAAGTATGGGTGTCATGGAATTTTAATGTGATTATGTGATGATTATTTCAGCTTTTGATTCTTAGGTGTGCAATCTTTCATGTGTTATCAATCATTGTAAGATTTTTCTTATGGTGATCGGATGATACGTGATGAGCTTACTTATTTCTTATTACTAGTGAACTATTTCATTGATTTGAATATATACTATATATGAGATTGTATGCCTTTACATGCTTTCATGAGATTGTTAATTTGAATTTTTTTATGATCAAAGAACTAATTTCTATTGAATACATGGGTTTTATTTGAGGTTTTTCTAACATTAGTTCTCTTACGATTCATGTCACCACCTTTTACCTATTGTTCTACCCATATCATCTTGCGTGCATAATTTCCATAAGTTACTAATTGTCATTTATCAACAGTTATATTTCTTTCTCTAACGATTGTTGTTAGTTGTCCAAAGTGAATCATAGGCAAAGCGATGGTCGTTGGGCCAACATACCGTATGTGACTCTTAAACCAAATAGTGTAGAGTCTAAACGGGATTCTACACAAGGGATATCCCCTAGTTTTTGGTAGAAAATCCTATCCTGTCGACACAGTTGCAAGATCTTCTAGTTGAAATTCACATTAAATGTGTTTTTCCATGTGGGCTACAACAAGCATCTAAATTTTCATATAGTCTTGCATATTCCACTATTTTTTCTAAATTTGATTCAAGAATGGTATGATATAATTCATATCTTCATAATAATAGTTTCTTTAACTGCCAATCGTTACACAACATCTTTTCATCGTCACTACAATCCCCATCCTGCACATTAGAGGATCATTTATGTGACTAATAAGAAGTGTCATGCCTTGCAAAGACCATCATTGCATCCCTTGCCATGAGGACAACATTCCTTCTGTTGACAATTCCTTGAGCAGACCATCAAAAATACATGTTTTTGGGTTGGCGCTGGTAGACCGTTATGCTCTCGTGCCAATGAAAAATATTAACACTGGGCCCCGCGCCCATTGGCGCTTTGTCCTAGTGAGCTACCCGCACCAAGCCGCTTTTGGAATGTTTTTTAAAAACAGAGGTGAAGTTTCTATGCTAACAACTTCGTAGGCGAGTCAACCTAGGTGGTTCGAATGAATAACCATGACCATCCTCCTTTGACTTCTTGTTTCCACCTTTTGGGGAAACCTCCCAAAGGATAAGGCCCCCCTTCCACCATTGTAGGGATCCAAACCTCCCCCACTCCATCTATAAATAAAGCTATCTCCCATTGCTACACTAGCTGAACGATTATAGCTAAATAGCTGGGGAGAATTGTTGAACATCTTGTTGGTGAGATAGAGCAGAAAGAGACCTTTTTTGAGGGAGAGCTTAGGCTTGTGTCCTCGCCTCGTCCTAATTCCCAAAGATCCTTCAAGATGCGCTTCGACTAAACCCGCTGAAGGAGGCTATGACATCAAGGCTCCTGTTGTAATATCTTTCTTTCTATTTATATATACATGACTATTGTCTGGTTCCCATATTTTGTTAATATGGTTTATTTTACGCAATACATTTAATCTTCCTTGACTAATTAGCTAGTTATGAATGCAATTATTGACTTGTACACTGCTCTCGTCCTTTGCTATTTGTGTAGGAATCTGAGTACCATTGATGAAGGACCTTGACCTGTCAAGACAGAGATCAAGAGGCTGCCACTGTTACAGCTGCGAAAATAGCATTAGACTACAAGTAGGACAATCTATCCCAACCTATTTCATTCGTTAACTAGGAACCTACACCTTAGCTTGTTCCCTTGTTGCTAGACCCACTCTAGGGCTATAGGGATTGTTTTTGTCTGCAGAGAGGATTTACCTACACAACAAGTTGGAAACTCCATTGGGGATCAATGTGAGTTTTTTGTCTCGTTGCTCATTGGGAATTTTCCTGGTCGAGTCGACTTCAGTCATTTTATTGCTTGTCTATATTTTTTGGGTTGCTTGACTATTTCGAATCCTCCTGTTCAGCTCCAGAGTGTCAATATTGACCTTTTCTCATTGGTTTTTCCCTTTTCATGTAGTTTACTGGCTTGGCGCAGGTTTGCTTTGAACAGTCGCACCAATTGGCACTTGTTTCTTTTGTTGCAGTAGCACCAACCCCTATTTGGCATGGATTACCGCTTATCAGTCGCGTTGAATCCTGTAGGATTTGTTTTTACCTTCTTTCTGAGTTTTTGGTCAGTTGTGCTTGACTCTGGGTTGTTTCTTTGATTTGCAATTGGTATTTTGGGCTTGTTCTAACTACTGTAGGCTTGTCCTTCTTAGCTGTTTTTCCATTGTCTCATTGGTGAAATTCATAGCCCTAGGGTTTCTAGGTGTATTTTTCTCACTAAGCTTTCTGATTGAAGTTTGAGTCTTTTTTATTTTTGTCAGTTAGATTCCATGATCGTTTGTGTTGGTCTTTCTTGATCCATTGTGTTTTGGTTTTTTGAATGATTACCTTCATTTTTGTTTGACTCTCCATTTCTTCACTTCGAGCATAGATCACATTTCTCGTCTAGTTCATTTTGAAAGCTTTATGTTTGTTTGAAACATGTTTGAAAGAGTGCATCATTGGTTTCGGTACGTTTTTATGTTTGTATTTCTGTTGAATTATTCATTTTAAGATCTCTACATCCCCAGTGCTCTAAACTAGTGTTCGCTTTGATTTTTAATGTAATAGTGCATCGTGTGATTCATTCATTCAAAAAACAAAACAAAAAATTGCATTCTTTCATTTGCATCAAAAATGAAAATTTATTTTGCATAACTAGCTCGTAGTGAACTAGGAAAGAGTTTTTTGTTTCTCGTGTGGTTGTATTAGATGCATTAGTGGATTTCTTCTTATGATTTCATTGTTTTCTACTTTCTGAAAGATATCTATCCTTCTCTTAGTTAGCATTCATCGAATGGAAAATGATGTTCTTTGCATGTAGTTTGCATTTAGGAATTTGAGACTCAATTCGGTAGGGCCTTGAAACTGAAATATTAATCCAAGATCAACTTTAAAATTAATTCAATAAATCTAGGGAAGCATTGGAACCTAACAAAAACATTTTAAAGGTCTAGGCTAGTGACGTATTCTGGCGTCATTAAACCTAGTAGTTGTCATTCGCCACCTGGCTTTAGACAATGCTAGTATGGACTTGTGCTCCTCGTACCATCACGTATATAAAGGGAGAACCTCATAGGTTCAAATATTTTATCCATAGCAAGTCTAGTCTACCGCCCTGTAACCGTGATATACCGAACACAACATTCGGGGAGACTACTTGCACGTACGTTAAGTCCTTGGTCATTTCTCTTTCATTTGATCACTAAGGTGTACATGGCAGTTCACAGAAACTTGGTACAGCCTCTTGCCTATATTACCTGAGTAGTCATTTTCATCTTTTCATGACTCCTTAAAAAGTTGAGAGATCATCAAGCGCTTGTCCTTTCATGCTCGTTTCAACCTGAAAGTGATAGAGTCACCTTTTTCCTGTTTCTCGACTCTTAAAATATGAAATGACAGAGTTTTGTTTCAATGTCTTAAAGTATTAATTGCCCACGAAATATTCCTCATTAAAGCTATCTTCCTTAGCGTTTTGTTTTAGGGTTGTTTCCAATGGTAACTTTTCCAAAGTTTACCAACCAAGGAACCCCCTCCAAAGGGAATCCTGGTCCTTTTCCTACTTTTGGGAATGTTGGCGCTCCTTATATGGCAACAGTGTCTCTTCCAGGGTTAACTGTTGGGTTGCATGTCTGGTTATTCTCGACCTCTGTGGTCTCAAGTGTTCCGCCCACTATACAACCATCCCCTCGACCTGAACAACATCATGTTGATTCTAAGGTGGACCTCTCCCCTTCTTCACTTATTTCTTCATCCTCCTCTTCTACTTTGCATGGTGAAAGTATGGATTCTAGTAACCAAGTGGCTAATAATAAGAAGAAGAAGACGAAAAAGAAGAAGTTAGATAAGAGAGAGGCCAACTTTGTGGCTATTGCACCTCAGACACCTTCGCTTGATAAACCTTCCAACCTTCCACGGAAAGTCAAAATCCCTTGCATGTTGTGCAAAGGTGACCACCTTCTTCGATATTTCCTTGGAATTCCCAAGGTACTTGAAGTATGGTTTGATGGTCATCCATCATTGCCTTTGACTTCTGGAAGTCATCTTGGTGGCACATCTTCGACTAGAAATGATAAGACACATAAGAAACAGGGTAAGATTACCAATCCCTGTAAGTTGTGTGAAGGGCATCATCCCATTCATCTTTGTCTGTACATGGATGAAGCCACGAGAGTGTTGGCCAACCCTACAATTTCTACACCTTGCCTTCTAGCTAGTTACCAGAAGTTTTCTTCGAGTCCTTCGCTAGTTGATTCAACGATCAGTCAAGATTCATCCTTGGTCGATCCCATTCCCTCGGAAATTAAAATTCATGAATCCATTCCCAACCAACCATTGGTCATGGAATCGGTGGATCTGATCCTGGCCATGGTTCATCAGGTCTTTTTCATCGAGAGTGGATCTCATCTCTCTCACGTTCTTCTTGTTTCTTCAGATTCCTCAGACTTGGAGAAATATCCTCCCGTCCCTGTGAATCAAGAAGTTTCTCTTCCTGATCCCATGTCTGTGGTCCAGGAGGATGCTCCTCTTGCTCCAGTAATACCAGGTGATGATCATATCATTTCAACGGTAACCCCTCCAAGTATTTTGGTCGCTTCCTTCAATTGGAGTCAATTTTCGGGATACCACCTTCCTTCTTATGTGCCTTTTGAGATCACGATACGGACTTTTGATGTGGCCATACCTAGCACAATTATAGATGAAGGTGTGTCTATTAGTGTTATATCTTCATCTAGTTGGCAAGATTTTGGCTCTCCACCGCTTATGCCTGTTACGCGAAATCTTTTGGCATTTAACAGAGGAACCATTCAACCACTAGGGATCCTTCCGAAGTTACCGATCACTTTGGGAGGGAAAACCATCTGTATAGATGTGATGGTTGTCCCAGGCCCCTTGGATTTTAATTTACTCTTGGGGCGCAACTATACTTATGCCATGGGCACGATTGTCTCCTCCCTCTTTCATGTGATATGTTTTCCACACAATGGTCGGATCGTGACCATTGATCAGCTTTCATTCTTTGGTCCTGAGGTGGCAGCCGGCCCATAATCATCTCTACCAGATTTTTATCCACCAGTTGTATCTTCCCCGCCACAGGTTAATTATGTGGCCACTTTTTCATTTCCCTCATCCAGTGATAGTGCCCTCGGGTACCATTTACTGGGAGCATTCGAACACGATTTCCAAGACGTTGTTCTCCCATCAGATGTGAACCTCTTGGAAGCCATGACCTCTTATTTGTTATGGTAAAAACTCATCAGATCAGAGTTATTTTCTTGTGTCAAGCTCCTTAAAATATGAAACAAGCTCTTTCAGAGCAGAGTTCGTTTTCTTGTGTCAATCTCCTTAAAAAATGAAACAAGCTCTTTCGGAGCAGAGTTCATTTTCTTGCATCAAGATCCTTAAAAATGAAACAAGCTCTTTTGGGTCAAAGATTTTTTTCTTGTGTCAAGCTCCTTAAAAAATGAAACAAGCTCTTTCCTAGCATGGTTCTTCTTCTTGTGTCAAGCTCGTTAAAAAATGAAACAAGGTCTTAAGGGGATGGTTCGTCTTCTATGTCATCCTCGTTAAAAAATGAATTAGGTTATGAGGATAGTTATTTTAATGTTTCAACCTTGTTAAAACAATGAAACACGCTTTGTTCAATTCAAGTCTTTGATTATATCTCATAAAATTCCAGTGGAGTCTTTCTTAGATCTCGTAATTTGAACCTTCACTCCATCCAATTTTCATTCATTGCAGCTGGACTGAAGCTTCGGGGGCATGTACCTTGAATTAAGTCACCATGTTGGGGGCATGCCCATTTTTCAAGCATAGTTTACTTTTATTTGGAGCTTGTGTAAAAATGAAACCAATCTCAAGCATAGTTTACTTTTGTTTTTAAGCTTGCGTAAAAATGAAACCTTTTTGGCTTGGTATGCTTTGTGAACTTTTTCCTGCCTTTTGGGTCATTTCTTATTATGCTGACTATTTAACTGATATAGTGGCTAACATTTTATTAGATAGACGTTTACGTAATTGGTAAAATTCATCATCACATGAAAAATATCCATATAGGAAAATAGATGTATATATATATCGAATGTTTGCATCAGTGTGCGTCATAAAGTTAAAAAAATATGTGTCTTTTAGTTACATATTGAGACATCATGTCTCTCAAAAATATGTGGAAATAAAACCTAGGTGTCTACTCGGCATAACACTCATGATAGCATGTCACTGCCCATACAGTTTCACTGCCAGTTTTTTGGCCAATCCCGATTTGACACCCCTGCAATGTGTCTCTGGTATGCACGAGGAACATCATCGAATCACACCTAGTTTGGGATCCCATGGGAGATTCCCTCAAAATTACGTATGATTTCCTCCTCATCCCCTCCCTCACCATGAAGGGCAACATCAAAGTCGCGAGGAATCCATCTCGCTATTGAGGACATACCTACAGGTCTCTCTGGGCCAACATCTACATACATGGATTCGATTTCAGAACATGCATAACCAAAAAAAAAACATAATACTCATAAAAATAAAAAAATGAGTCTTACCAAGTACTTCATCTCAATCCTCTCCTGAGAGTGGGAGATCTGCATCACTAGTGAAATCTATACCAGAGTAGGGCCAATCCTCCACGACGATCAGCTGTCAACAGAGCCACTCAAAGAACTTCGGTCTCTAGGACATCTATTGAACGCCCCCTGAAACTAGCATCATACCTGCCCAACGGGCCATCCATGGCTCCTGTGATGGTGGTGACGGGGCTATAACCTCCTGATGTTGAAATATTGGTATTCGTTCCAAGATTAATGACACCAGAATGGACCCATAACCAAACTGCTTCGGCTTGGTTTTCTTGCACTTTTTCAGTTGACATTTCATGTTGATTGTCACTACCTCTGCCTAGTTGTAGAGGGTTGGTGTCAGGCAATATATAGCAATAATTAGCTGTGTCTTTGTTACTTCGTGTGGTGCTTGCGATCCTGCAACTTGTGTGATGGTGTACAAAATTACCTTTAGTGCCAAGTCCGGAATAGTTTGAATGTCAAAATTTCCACTTCTCGATCCTTTCCTTGCCCCCAGACACACCCTGTCGATCACCATACTCATGTTTTCCATTGAGGGTCAGGTGCAGGTCAGGATTGGTACTGCCCGCCTCTACAATAGCCCTATGATGATTAGAAACTTCAATCTCGATTTCTTGATCATGAATGATGAACTTTTCCTAATCAACGTCCTAGACACTAATCAATTATTGCAACAGCTCTGGTTGACCTCTGAGGCATGGTGTCATGAAGAATTTCTTGAGCCCACAATCTCTAAGAGCTTCCATGCATCTTTCGTTATCCATGGAAAGTTCGTCTTCTTCACTGTGTTCTCGTTCTTTCAATTCAATCACCATTTTGCCTCTTTATACCTGCAAAAACATTCATATGATTGTTATTAGCTGAATTCAAATCTTTTTTTTGGTTCAAATAGGCATGTTTATTTTCATTTACAAGCTAAAATTTTGCGTTGTGATTGGCGCGACTATTTTAGAAATAGTCGCGCCAATGGGCACGCCCCAGTTTAGAATTTCGGTTGGTTGGTGCGAGTCTGTGCCTCATACCCGCGCCAACTGCCGCACCCTAAATTTTTCCAAATTCCCCCATAGACACATAAAATTGGGTTGCAAGTAATAAAAAAAAAGAATCAAAATGCAAGGAAGGATGTTAGCTCTTACTTGCAACTAACATATTCAAGATTGGTCTTCTAGATCGCCTGTTATCACCGCCGCAAAATCATAGTGTAAAAAGGGTAACTATTGCTCAAGAGGTAAAAGTGAAAAGTAATTATGTTTTACCATTTTTGGCATTTTATAACTTTTGAAAACCCTAATTAGGTTCTAAGACATATTTTTCGATTATTTCATTATGTTATTTGCAGCTTGAGGTTTTACATGCGTCTCTTGTGCGGCCACATGTCCTATGACCCTGATTAATGGCAGTGATAACAGTTGTATTTTTATACTTTTTAGGAATTGGTAAAAGAACGAAAAAGTGATTATTGGAGTAATCTTTCGGCTCTTTTCTAACTCTCTAAAACTAAAAATATTATCCAGAGACTCTTATCGTTTTGAACTCAATAATGGGCGTAAACGATATCTACCGAGTATACGTTTACCCCTTTTTCGGGCTGGGATAGATTATTTACAAAAAAGGAATACCTTAGCCTATCACGACTAAGAGGTTCTTTCAAATATTGTTTTCTACCTTTTTAGATCTGAGAGACAACTTACGAAAAGGGACAAGCTGGAGTTTTCTTTTCCGCTTCTTTTCAAACTCTCTAAACGTGAAAAGACACCAAGTTCTTCCTTTGTCAGACTCGTTAGACCCTGATGACATCGGACATCGTCACCATGACGTTCATCGAGTTCCTCCTTCCTAGGGCTCGTAAAATTTACTAGGATGGATTTTTCCGAAAAGACTTCTATCTAAACATATGTTATCCATCATTGTTTTCAAAAATAATTGGGGTACTCGCCAGAAATGGTAGGGGAAAATGGAACCAGTCCACAGTCGTGTCGGCAGTATGTTGCTCTCGAACATGACACTCATATGCATTCATGTCGGGTTGGGGACATCGCATTTTGTCATTTTTTCCTACATGGGTTTGGGTAATCTGTTTTTACCTCTCATATACTCTTTGTCATGTCATCATGACCTTAGATCCCTTGATGTCAAATACTGCCAAATCCAGAGTCGTGTCACTGATATGTTCATGAGAATTTTTCCTTTGCAGTTTTCAACCTCCCTCTAATCCTCTATTTGGTCCTGATTTACTATCATCATGTTCCTCTGTCTTGTGTCAATGATGTGGAAACATTATGGCCCTCCTTCTATTGGGTCACTTCCTTTCGACTTCAGCTCATTATCCAAGAAGTTGACCTAGAGACTCCCTTTCGGTACCTTGGAGCTTGCATGCCTCAATGGCAGGTTCTTTTCATTCGACGATAGGTCCACATCATTGGCCTTCGATCGAGTGATTCTACGCTTGTTCGACACCAGATCATTGTTCACATTCTGTGGATTGTACCTGTTGTACCTTGAGAGCCATTTTCATTATTGGTGGTTTCTCTCGTGCCTATTAACAACTTTCATCATTGGCTGGTAATCAGGTGACTTTCTTGCATGTTCGACTTTAGCTCACATATTGTTTGATAATATCTAGGCTATAGGATATTGTGGTTTATCATGGCTTATTGCATGACTCTTTTGATTGGATGGCTACGACCATACCTGAGTCTATTTATTGATCCTTACTGCTGGATGGCTACAACCATACCTTGGATCTCAATTTTTTATACACTTTATTATGGATTGATGCGCCCATGCCACATGTTCATGTATTAGAGATATCAGTTTTTTTTGTACTTGCAGGTCTTGTGACAACGGTGTTTGGTTCGTACGCGTTCTTGTAAATAATTTCACCCCTCCCTCTCTCTCGGAACTCATGCTTTAGGGGGAATTTGTTACACAACATTTTTTCACTGTCCCTGCAATCCCCATCCTACACATTGGAGGATCATTTATGTGACTAATAAGAAGTTCCATGCCTTGCAAAGACCATCATTTCATCCCTTTCCATGAGGAAAAAATTCCTTCCATTGATAATTCCTTGAGCAGACCATCAAAAACACATGCTTTTTGGTTGGCATTGGTAGACCTTTATGCTCTCGCGCCAATGAGGAAGATTAACACCGGGCCTCACTCCCATTTTCACTCTTTCCCAGTGAGCTACCCATGCCAAGCTGTTTTTGGAATGTTTTTTAAAAATAGAGGTGAATTTTCTTTGCTAACAACTTCGTGGGCGAGTCAGACTGGGTGGTTCAACTAAATAACCACAACCACCCTCCTTTGGCTTCTTGTTTCCACATTTTGGGGAGACCTCCCAAAGGATAAGGCCTCCCTTTCACCACTGTAGGGATCCCAAACTCCCCCTCTCCCTTTATAAATAAAGCTATCTCCCATTGATACACTAGCTGAACGAGTATAGTTGAATAGCTGAGGAGAATTTCTAAACATCTTGTTGGTGAGATAGAGCAGAAAGCGACCTTTGTTGAGAGAGAGCTTACGCTTGTGTCCTTGCCTCGTCCTAATTCTTGATGATACTTCAAGACGTGATTCGACTGAACCCGTTAAAGGAGGCTACAATTTCAAGGCTCCAGTTGTAATCTCTTTCTTTCTATTTATATATACATGACTATTGTCTGATTCCCATATTGTGTTAATATGGTTTATTTTACGCAATAATTTTAATCTTCCTTGACTGATTAGCTATTTATGAATGCAATTATTGTCTTGTACATTTCTCTCGTCCTTTGATCTTTGTGTAGGAATTGAGTACCATTGCCGAAGGACTGTGACCTGTCAAGACAGAGATCAAGAGGTCGTCACTATTACAGTTGCGACAATAGCGTTGGACTACAGGTAGGACAATCTATCCCAACCTATTTCATTTTTTAACTAGGAACCTACACCTTAGCTTGTTCCATTGTTGCTAGACCTGCTCTAGGGCTAGAGGGATCGTCTTTGTTTGCAGAGAGGATTTACCTACACAACACCAATGAAGCATGAAATATAGTAAATATTGATTCTTTATTCCCCTGGTGTGACCTGTGACAACCCCACCCATGGTTCTCTCATAAAATAAATTATAAATATTTTTAAAAATATGTGAACTTTAAAAAGGGACACGGATTCCAGATCTAGAAAGGAGGATTGTTTCTTTGGATGATTGATGTTTTATTGTGTAGAAAAGAAACCTAAATTTCTTGGACAACCATTAAAGGTTTTTGGGCACATGTTTTTAATGGGCCAGATCTTAAACTAAATGAATTGTAAAAGAAAGGACACACGCCCATACACTAAAGAACCTTAGGGAGGACGAGATTGGGCAACAAAACAATAATGAGGATGAATAATCCCTATAGAACAAGTAAAATAAACCAATAGAGGAATTCAGGGGAAACCGAGCAGCAGTTGGAAGAAGGCACCACCTTGGGGAAGCATCTGAGGAGATCAGGAAGTAGGAAGTCAATATATGAGGAAGAGACTAGTGCGATAAACAAGAAAAATAGAAGTGAATTGAAGAGAAGGGGTTTGGTCCTTGGGTTGCTTGGAGACTATGGGATGATATTATAATATTTGGATCCTTGTAACAACTTGGGTTCCCTGGAGGTTGTGGGTTGAGATAGGATCCCTGGAGCTCTGTAACAGCTTGGAACCCTAGAGGTTGTGGGTTGAGACAAAGTCTCTAGAGCCCTATAACAACTTGGGTCCCTAAAGGTTGTGGGTTGGGCTGTAATCTCTATATCCCTATAATAGCTTGGGTCCCCTAGAAGATATGGGTTGAGATAGCATACTTTGGAGCCCTTGAGGGTTTGGGTTGATATAGCAAACTTTGGATTCCTGGATAGTTTGGGAAGAGGTAAATCCTGAAGCAACATAAAAGGAAGAATTTATTGAAGACATCTGGTTATTTCCTTACTATTACAGTGGATTCTAGACTTCTTGGAAGGGAGTGAATCATTGCGTGAGCACTTGGGGTGAGGTAGAGAACCTATAGACTCCATTTGATAAAGAAAATTGTAGCAATCAACTGGTGGGATTGAGGAAGAGGTCCTCTATGATTCCCTGTTTTCAGTTGACAGATGGTGGTCGATTCCTTTAAGCAGGCAACCCCCCTTGGACTCTAGAATTTGGCTAAGGGGTGGAGAGTCCTTGTCCCTGACTCAGTTTCCCTACAAATTTAAAGATATGCACTCTCCTACACTTGTTTTAAATATCAATGAATCTATATTTCATGATGGTTGAACAAGAATTGCATCTCTAGATAAAAAGGGATATTATCAATGTATGAACATGTGGTTTCACCCTGGTGGGGAGATGGTGTTGATGGATATCTTAAACATATTTTTATGTGTGTGCTTCCCTGAAAAAAATGATACTGTTAAACAAACTAATTAAGTGTTTTCTTCTAAACTAGAAATGAAGTACTGTGTGATATGCTTGTTGGTGTTAATCATACAAATTTTGATGCACTAAATGTGTAATATATATATTATACAAAGAGTGTATCATAACCCTGGAATGGAGTCCTATCCTATGGTAAATACTCATTCTATTTTGATTTACCATGAATCTAATTATAGTTATGTTAATCCTGACCTGGTGGATAAGTGTGGTTTGAATAAAGAAGTGCATGCAGAGTGTTGGTTAGTGTAATTGGCTATAGGTACCAAGAATATAGCTCATCATTGGGTAAGAGCTCGTGCATTTGACTTAAATGGTATTCCTACATCATCACACTTGAATGTTTTTCCGTTGGGATTACCAAATTGGATTGTTATGACAAGGCTATTGAGTGCTTGGATTACAATGGGGAACAAAGAGTTTTACAACGTAAGAAGAAATCAACATTGGTAATAATGGTTACAGCTATACACTCCAAACGTAGTCATAGGAAAAGGTGTGTATTGTTTGAAATGCATATTTCTAGTGATAAAGGTAAAGAAGTTGAGGATGTAGATGTTTTAAGTAGGTATCCAGTTCTACAGCAGTGTCAGGATGTATTTCCCACAAATATTTCAAAGGTTCTACCTCACATGGAAGTATAATTTTCTATTGTGTTGGTACTAGGGGAAGCACCAACATCTAAGGCACGTTACATGATGAGAACACTAGAGTTGGTAGAGTTGAAGCTGCAGTTGAAGGAAATGTTGGACAACAGATACATTAGGCCAATTGTATCACGATGGAGCGCACCACTATTCTTTGTGAAGAAGAAAGATGGTACCCTCAGGTTATGAATTGATTACAAATAGTTGAACAAGGTGACTATCAAGAACATCTATCCAGTGTTGAGGATTGATGAATTATTTTATCAGTTAAAGGGAGAAACAATGTTCTCAATGATGATTTGAGATCTGATCTGTATATCATCAGGTATGCATCAAGGAAGAGGATATTTATAGGACAAATTTCTGGACCAGGTATGGGCATTATGAGTTTGTTGTAGTTCCATTTGGCTTGATTAATTCTCTGGCTAATTTTATGTGCTTGATGAATAATGTGTTGCGTCCTTATCTGGACAAGTTTGTTATTGTATTCATTGATGATATATTGGTATATTAAAAAAATGAAGAAGAGCATGTCGAACACTTAGAAAAATTATTGAGGTTGTTAAGAGAGAATCAATTGTATGCTAAGCTCAGCAAATGAAGTTTATTTCAGACTCCAAGGAAGGCATAATAGTAGATCCAGAGAAGATAAGGGATATCATGGAGTGGGAAGCTCCTAGGAATGTGGACGAGGTAAGATCATTCATCGGGTTAGTAGGTTATTACAGTAGGTTCAACAGGAAATTCTCAGATATTTCTTATCCTATCATGTCATTATAAAATAAAGGTAAGAATTTCAAATGGACAGAATAATGTGCAGCCAATTTTGACTAGTTAAAGAAGTTGTTGACACATGCTCCAGTGTTAAAGATTGTAGATCTAAATAAAAATTTTGTGGTATGTAGAGATTATTTCAAGAGGGATTGGTGGAGCCCTTTGGTAGGAAGGACAGGTATTGTGTTATGAGTCATGGAAACTAAATTAGCATGAGAAGAATGATCAGACACATGATATTGAGTTGGCAACGATCATTCATGCACTAAATATGTGGATGCACTATCTTCTGGGAAGAATATTTGTGTTGATGAGTGATCACAGTGGATTGTGGTATTTATTTGACCAACCAAATCTGAAGGCCACCCAAGATAGATAGTTTTCCACGATTATTGAGTTCAACTTTGAGATCAGGTATATTAAAGGTAAAGAGAGCATGGTTGCAGATTCTCTTAGTAGATGGATACAGGTGAATCATATAGAAACCATGAGTTCCTATGGGATATATCGACAGGACAAGATCTTGCAGGTAGGTCAATAGGATGTCAGGTATATGGATCTTAGGCACAAATTGTAGCAGAGTATAGTTATAGGAAGTGGTACAAGTATAGGTATAGGTACAATTATAAGCACATATATAGGTATAGGAAGTGGTATAGGTACTAGTGTAGGATCATAGGATGTGGACTATCATCTCATAGAAGATGTCTTGATTAGGTTTAGCGACAGGATATATGTGCCAGACATTAGTGAGCTCAAAAAGGTGATATTGAGGGAGTTTCATGCGAAACCATATTCAAGTCACCCATGCTATCAAAAGACATTTAATGCATTAAAAAAGTTTTATTATTGGCTAAATTTGAAGAAGGATGTGGCAGAGTTTATAGCTAGATGCTCGTAATGTCAACAGGTAAAATCAAATTGTAAGCATCTAGGTAGACTACTACAGCCGATTCCGATTCCAGAGTGGAAATGGGATGTCATTTCCATGTAATTTATCACAATTTTACTAAGGACATATAGACAACATGATTCCATTCATGATTGTGGTGTACATGTTGACAAAGGTTGTGCACTTCATTCTAGTGAAGTATACATACTCAATGAATGATGTAGCATATGTATTCATCAGGGATGTGGTCATATTCCATGGCATTCTGTAGAAGATTGTGTCAAACAAGGATGTGAAGTTCACTTCCAAATTTTGGAAGGAGTTTTTCGTAGGTTTGGGCACAAATTTGGCCTTTAGTACAACTTATCATCCACATACAGATGGAACGACAAAAAGGGTCAATGGGATATTGAAGGACATGTTGAGGATGTATGTGATGCATTAGTAGAGAAAGTGGGAAGAGTATCTTCCACTGGAAGAGTTTGCTTACAACAATTGGTATCAAGAATATTTGAGGATTAGTTCATTTGAAGCATTATATGGGCGTAGTTTAATTACTCCTATCAGTTGGAGTGTTCTGGTAAATAAGATAGTGATTGGGCCGAATATGTTGGAAGAAATGGAATAGGAAATGCAGGAAATCAAGAAGAATCAAAGGGTAGCACAAGGTAGGCAGAAGACCAATGCATATCGAAATAATTTTTTTAAGGAGTTTCAGGTTTGGGAACATGTGTGCTTGTGCATCATGTTGAGGAATATCTTCTTGAGAATTGGATCACATGCCAAGCTGGCACCTTAGTTTTGTGGACCTTCCAAGATTATGGAGAGGAATGGGCCAGTAGCCTATCAACTTGCACTACTTCTGAAAGTGAAAGTCCATGATGTTTTGCATGTTTCACTACTTAAGAAGTATATTAAAGATGTTGATCATGTAATTGAATGGCTTATATTGTAGGTGGAGGCAGAAGGATAATTCTAGCCAAAATTGCAATGCATTTTGCATAGAAAGACACTCATGCTATAGAATCCAAAAATCAAGAAGGTTAAAGTGATATGGAAGCACTTTGGGCCCGATGAAGCTACATGGGAGATGGAGGATTAGATGCAGGCTATGCAGCCTTCCTTATTCGTTGGTTGAGCGAATGTATTTTTTATATGCTTGGTATGATGTTTTGGTTTATGTACATATGTATATGGACGTAAATATCACCATGAGATATGTTATAAATATCCCATAAGAGGTATGGGTGTCATATCTTATGATGTTATGTTTTCATGTTGGTTTTCTTCTTAGCAGGTTGATCACTGTAAATACTGCAATGATATAAGTTATAAAGCTCCATGGGAAGTACGTTTTTCTTACAAAAATCTTGTTGGTTGTAGGTGTCATTGAACACCGAGGATGGTGTTCCCCCAAGGGGGAGTGTTTTGTAACATCCCTGTAATAAAAGTTAATAAATGAAAAATAATAACCAAGGTCATGGGGCATGTATTACAATCTGAATGTTGGGAAAAAACCTCCTAGTGTGGGTGTTCATATGGTTTATTATGGCTATGGAATTTGGAAAAGGAAATGGCTAAGGCTTTGGAAGGAAAAGTGGGAATTTATTGGCATTTATTTATGAAAATAATGGAAAATAGGAAAAAAGGGAGGTGAAAGGTCATGGGTTGCATGTGAGGAGGAAAATGAAGGAAAATAATGGAAATTGAAGAAAATAAAGGCCTCATTAATAAAAATTCTTCTGAGGACCAGTTCATGGCGTTTGATCAGTGCAGTTTTGGAGCTCCCATTTCTCCCTCTCTCTCTCTCATACTCTTGGATACTTAAATTTTTCCTAGAGCACTCTTGGAGAGTGTGACATACTTGGATATTTCGAGCAAGAAGGAAAATGAAGAGAAGGAAAGCGCAAGAGGGCATTGGGATCAGTAGCTACAACACATTTTTATTGCAAGTATTGAGTTGCATGTGTGTTTTCCTCACTATTTTTGGAATGCATGGCATATGAATGTTGTTTATTAGTCATGATATGTCATTGGCATGGAGGTTACCTTGATTGACAGTGGATTTTCTTAGCATTTCAATTTCCTGGATAACCATGGTGTTGTGGGTTCATTTAATTTTTTTCTTTTTCTAGTTGGTTCTCATGTGCCTTTGGTTGTGGGTTGAGTAATTAGTTCCTAGAAGCCTTGGTTGGAAAAATTCTCTCGAAGCCCTGTAACAACTTGGGTTGAGTTACTATTCCTAGAATTCTTGTTCGGACAAATTCTTTGGAAGCCCTTGGAGGGTTGAGTTAATAGTCCTGAAATCCTTGGTCAAAAAAATCCTCTAGAACCCTGACAACATCTGTGGGTTGAGTTACTAGTCCTAGAAGCCCTGGACAACTTATGTAGAGACCAATCTGGTGATGGTTGTGATGTCTGGTCGTGAGGTGGAATCACTAGTTGAGGGTTAAGATGGTTTAGCCTCTGGAATCCCTAGTTTGGTTTTGATTAATGAGTTTTATGAGATTCCAATTTAATGCTTGGAATATGGCATAGGGATGACTCGATGAAGAGATATTTGGCTCAACCATGTCTATGGTTGAGTGGAACATGGAAGCTCCAGAATTTGTCACATTTTTCTTATCGCAATAAGAGCTATTTTCCTCTTATATTGATGGGTAAATATTCTTGTTATTATGTGGCTTATATCGTTGTTATGTGCTTGTCATTTCCATTGTTTATATGCTATATATGAATTTTTTTTATGAAAATTATGATGTATGTATCTCATCATGTTTTGATTTGTAAATGAATGAACAATGTATCTATGACCAAATAGATGATAATTTGCAATTAATGTGATGATGCGACAATGCTTCTTAACGATTCTCAGATAAGTATGAGACCCATATGCTCAGATCTACTATTTAAGCATGTAGATTACATATTTGTGACATGTTTGATGAAATTTTTGTCATGGATAGTAGGGGTACATTCAAGTCCTTGTTCAAGTGTTTTCTTTCACATCATTATGCTGATGTTATCTTTCAGTTCTGGAAGATTCATGGTGTTTTGGGCAGTGACCTGGGCTCTGAGCCTGGAAAAATGATACATAAATTAGGGTCGTAGGATGAGAACCATTGGGAAAAGTCCCCAGTTCCATGCATAACATGTTCTGTGTGCGACTGTAGGTTTCAAGTCGCACTCTTTCCCATGTCAAGCATGCGACCAGGGGATTGAATCTCGAAAAGGTTACATTGGATCAGGGGTTAGCCTTCTAGAAGGTTGGGATGGATCTCAGATGTCCTGAAGCATGTGCAAAAGGTTTGTAATGTTATGTGTTGTTGTGTGGTGTCAGTTCCACTTCCTTAAGGTGACCTGGAAACAATGATAGAAAATAGTGAGTGAAAGTTCTACAAACTAGACTCATCAACTCAACAAATTTTATACTAGATGGGGGGTTGTTTCCTTCCTCTAAATGAGAAAAAATAGTGAGAGAATCTGGGCCTATGGATAAAAGATAATAATAATAAAAAACCTTCCCAATACACAAACAAAACTCTCCAAATAATTATGAAAATGACAGAAAACTAAAAAAAAATGAGGGAGCACAATTTTTGACCTGTCTCTTGCATAGTAGTGCAGATTCTGGCTAGAAGCCTATGTTATCCAGTGCATATAATGCTAAAAAAAGTGTGCTAACTCCCCTAAGTTATCGCTTGACATATCTCTTGCAGAAAATGTCGTCTCCTATGTGGATGGTATAAGTGACCTGCAAAAAAAAAGCAAAAACCTAGAAGTACCAAAACATTACCAGCAATGAGAAAAAAATATAAAAATAGAAATAGAAAGTGAGAGAATGAAAAAATGTTGAAGAATGTTGAAACAATAGTCACCAAGGTTCTAAATTTTTAAACTAGTGGA
This sequence comes from Pinus albicaulis, assembly GCA_034641835.2. Taxonomy (NCBI): domain Eukaryota; kingdom Viridiplantae; phylum Streptophyta; class Pinopsida; order Pinales; family Pinaceae; genus Pinus; species Pinus albicaulis. The sequence continues at coordinate 1,209,735,616 of CM076578.1, read as the reverse complement.
GTCGCCATTTGGTGATGACTAAAGACCCAAAGGAGTCGCCATTTGTCAGTATGAATATTTTCAGAAGGTGTACGAAAAAACCCTCAGTTTAGTTACTAGTGACAAATAGCCCTAACAACTACAAACATAAGTGTAGAAGTTGTTAACCCTTTTTGAATTTGTAAAAAAGATGTTAGAAAACCATACAAAAAACAATTATGCAAAATAGAAGAGTAGACAACAACAAATAACATAGTGTAAACCCAATGAATGTAAAATGATTTTTTTTTTTTTTTAAATAAAGTAGATTACACCTAGTGAGGATAATATGTAGACTCTGATCTACAAAATCTCCCTCCATCGGATGGGTCCTTTGTTACCTTGTGCTTCAACTTAAACTCTCTCTCTTAATTGATGCAATGGGAAAAAAATGAGATAGTGATGCCTTGAACTCAAAAGTGATTGCTCAAATGTCATAGGACGATGAAGTGGTCATGTGTAGAATGAGAAGAAAACCTCTCTATTTATAATAACATATTAGGATAGATCTAGATCTAGAGAAAGAATAAAATTATTAGACCAAATCAAGATGCCGCCATTAGGAATATTTTATTATATTTTACAGAGGGAAAGATTATTTGAAATGACCAAATATCTTTATTTACTAAACTAACTCCAAAAATAATGATTTGCTGAGTTAATTAAGGAAAATAGTTAAAGTAATTAATAAATTTAAATGGTTTATTAACTACTTCGAGGGGATAAATTCAAATTAATTTAGAAATAATTATTAAATAGTGATTTAATAATCATCTCATGAGAGAAATACGGGATAAATATGGAATAATAAATAAATAATGATTTATTTAATTATTCTCATAAGGTTTCATTTTAATGATGAATAATTTAGGAAAATGGTTTGCTAAATTATTTCCTAAGGTGAACTTGGGTTTTAATGGGTAAAAAACCATGCTACATGGTGTATTTCGATCAACCTAGTAGGAAATGGTTAGGCAATCATTTTTTGGGTGATAACAAAACTAAACTAAATCAATTTCCGAGATACATTGTAAGTTGGAGTGGATTCTAGAATTGTATATCATTCAAATTGAGTACCAATCCATTAAAAGCACCTACTTAATCGATGTTACCACATAACGAGCTATGCAAATCCATATTAACCTGATTTAAATTGTCACATTATAAAGTTTGTGTATTCTGTGGAAATTACATGCATAACAAGAAAATAAATTCATGTATTCAAGGTTGAACAAACAAATTATAAGGTTTATGACCTAAGAGTAATGAGGGCCATACCTATGGAAAACGTTTTTTTCTATATTTACCTGTTAGAGCAAGGTCAAGCCTATATTAAGTAGATTTGTAGAGGATCCAACACTAATAAAAGTATTAGGGTGCCCAAAATTTTGAAACTTGACAACTATAAACCAATAATAAAATTTGACAGAAATTTCCAAAAAATTTCTATTCTCAAAATATTCCCAAAATTTCCATAATATTCCAAATAAAATTGTAACCACATGGTGGTGTCTCGAACCACCAAAGAGGAATGTATAAATTCAATTTTATAATTCCAAGTCCACACGTTGCAGCGATGAGGATAATTACCATAAAAATCAACCATACACTCAATTAACCAGTTCCACATGCCATAGTCTTACTGTGCTACCATTTGGATGTTTCGTGTATATATTTTTTTATTAAATTTATTCAAAACTGAGTAAAAAACTGCTCAACTCGTAACTTGGAATTTTTCATAATTTAAATTTAAATATGTGACATTGTTGAATTCATTTATTTTGAAACATTTAAACTTAAAGTATTGTTATACAACGCCATTCGCCATTTTCAACCATTCTAAGTCTCTATCTGACAGAGAGAAAAGCTCAATCGACATAATCAAAACGCAAACGTTATCGTTGTTGTAGCATAAATAATAGATCCATTCACCGAGCGATAACAAGTCAAGAAAAACGAGGCTTCCCCTCTGGACTGCCACAACTATATATTGATGCCAACATTCTTTAGATAAAAAAAAAAAAAAACCACCTCACCTCACACATATCAGCTCGTTTTTCTCTGCAACTCTCTCAAAATATAGTCATAATCTGCCAACATCAGGAATATCGGCTTCATGTGAGCATTACGATGATCAAATATCAATTACCATTTGATAATTTGTGTGTTATTTCACCATATCCATTGGAATTCAATTCAGGGATCACCTCCACATAATGGGTCTCATGTTTTTATTATGCACTACATTGTGTCCTTTACAATATGTGGAAGGGAGTGTCTTGGAGCATCATTTCCACAACCCGGCCCTCCTGCAGCATAATTCCGCTAACCTCGACGCTGTGGCCGTGGCTTCCCTCAAGGGATGAATAGGAATATTAGGTGTGATAAAGACAAGAGTCAAATTTTTGGAGGATCAAGCTTTTATGTCACCCCAACTCCGCCCATGTTCGGGATCCCGGCTGCCAGATATAACGAATATCCAACTTCTAAATTTGGAAACGACGGTGAACTGATTTTATTTTGAGATTAGACTGACATTTGTGACAGTTCCATATTCTTTCAATTATTTGTGTGGTCTACCAGACCAGTATGTATACATTTTAAATTCTTTTCAGCATCATTTAAATTGTGGACACATATAAAATTGCGGACATCATGTAAGTTTTTGCCAACACCAATATGGGCATCTTTACTCTCTCCCAATATATTTTTGGATTCCAATTTTATATATTTTATTTTATTTTATTTTATTTTTATTTATTTATTTATTTATTATTATTTTTTTTTTTTTAGGGAATTGGTAATGCAATAGGAATATTTTTCAAAGTCTTGGAGGTAGCCTAGAGGGGATGTAATATGTCCTATGTGAGACTCTATGTTTACATGAATATTTTTTAGCCTTTACCAACATCAATTGATTTATAATATTAATGGGAGCTATGAACTCAACCTTTAGACTATGAACATGTTATGTTTCAGTGTCGTCTCTGCCATGAGCATGGGCTTCAGAGATTGTCCACTACGAAAGAAAGAACAACAAAGTTCTGGGTTGGTTTTGAATGACGGTTTCTCGAAAGCTCCTTCTATAATATGTAATAATTGGAGAAGGGTTGCTCAATCTCAAAGGAAATTTGAGGATAAGAACACCTTTGCAGATTTGGAAGGTATGGAGGACGATCTCAATTTACCTGGCGATATCATAATGATAGAAACCACTGTGCAATCCTTAGGATAAAAACACACACAAAAGAGGAAAACACCTAATGAAGTGACAGAGGAGGTGGGGATCAGATTTTTTTTTTTTTACATACTAGGCATAAATGAAGTCATTTCTTTGACTAAGCATAATTTTGAAACACTGGTAGAAGAGGAACATGCTCTTGTTACCCTTATAAACGATTGGGTGAAGCAAGACTTGGGTGAACTTATGATTGATCAAAAGGAGTTATATGCTCAAGGATATTTGAATTGGAAGAATAAAGGTGGTAAGAATATATTAGGGGATAATGACACAAGACCTGTTCTTGAATCGAAGGATAAAGGGAAGGAACAAATGGTCAAAGACACTAAACGGAAAGGAAAAAATATGATGCGAGAATTGTTGCAGAACACTGGTGAGGAACTCATCAATTTGGGATGGGCTATAGTGATATCATATTTTTTCTCTCCCTCTCAATAATTATCTCAATTAAGATCATCACTTGGAATATTCGATGTTTAAACAATAAGGTTAAACAATGTTATTTAAGAAAATGGATTAAATCTGAAAAGCTTGTGTTGGTGATTTTGCAAGAAACAAAGGTTTCAATGAATAAATTGGGCAAAATAGGTGCTCACTACGGGATGCGGTGTGAAGTTATGGCTCTTGATACTAAGGGTAGTTTGGGTGGATTATCTATTTTATGGAACCCAATGGAAGTTATTTTCCAATATTGGTTCAAGCCATTCCTCGCATTATGACTGGTCAATTTTGATAACTTGGTTCAAAAGAAATAATGAGTTTGACAGCGTCATATGGTCCTACAGTGGTGGGGGAGAAATTGGTGTTTTTGGAGAATATACAGGTTCATAGAACTATAATTGGAGATTATCTATGGATTCTTGGAGGGTATTTCAGCCTAATTAGGAATTTGAATGAAGGAAAGGGCGAGATTCGCAAGCTAGATTCAAAATTGACCTATTTTGTAGAGTTTTGAGATAATTTACAGTTGGTAGATGCATCAACTATTAATGGTACTTTTAATTGGAATCATAGATGGGGAGACAAAATTTAGGTGGAAAACCTCCTAGATCATGTTTTGGTTTCTGAGCCAGTTGTGGAAAAATATGACTTCATTGAAGTGGTTATTCTTCCTTATCTAGGTTCAGACAATTCTCCATTTCGATTGGAGATAGACCTTAAGGAAGCCCCAAGGAACAAACCTTTTTGCTTTGAATGGTTTTGGCTTCAGATGTGATATTTTTTTGAGAAAGCCAAGGTATGGTGGGAGGAAATTAGGGTAAAAGGTAAGAATAATATGATACTCTTCAACCAGAACATAAAGAATTGAAAACAAAGATTAAATTGTTGAACAAAAATAAATGGTAATATGTTTTAGTAGAAACAACTTTTGGAATGCCAAATGTACGACATACAACAATGTATGATTTCAAAATTCCACACTTCTATGTTAGTGAAGGATGAGGGGCCACTTTAATTAAATTAGAGCAAAGAAGAAAACAGGAAGAAACTTTTTGGCGGAAAAAATTCATAGTTCAGTGGCTACGAGAGGGAGAAAATAACTGTAACTTTCTCCATAAATCTATGATTCAATGTAGGAATAATAATCAGATTTTTTCACTCATCACGAGAGATGGACGATGCAAACTTCAGCATCAATAAATAGAATATGAGTTGATTACTTATAATAGGGAGGTGCTCATGGAACCTTACCACAGTTAAAAAACAACTATTAATAAGATTACAACTTCTATCCCTAATTTTTTTTAGCAAGGAGAAATTTTTTTCTTTGATGATGCTGATATATTTTCAAGAAGTGGAGGATGTAATTATGGATATGCCTCAAAATAAGGTGCCTAGTCTGGATGGGTATACATCGGGTTTTTTAAAAGCTTGTTGGACCTTTTTAGGACATGATATTTAAGAGCTGCTAGAGGAATCCAAAAAATTTCTGTCAATATGGGCAGGTTTGAATGTAACATTTATTTCTTTAGTTCATAAGAAGGGAAAATATGAGGATCCCAATGGTTTCCAACCCTTTTCTTTCTGTAATGTTATCTATAAATTTATTTCCATGGTTATCGGTAATCACATGAAACCACTTCTAAAGTAGATTATTTCTCTAGAACAATATGGTTTTGTGGAGTGAAAAATAGATTTTTTACGGTATTATTACATTTCATGAGATTCTTCAATATCTAAAGACTCTGAATAAACCGTGCATGATGATAAAAATCTATTTGTACAAGGCCCATGACAGGATTCGTTGGGATTACTTATTGCATGTTCTTAATGCTTTTGGATTTTCTGGGCATTGGATTTTTTCGGTATGGTCTCTTATATCTACTCATTTTTACTCAATATTGATTAATGGTTCTCAACCTCATACTTTTAACCCATATCATGGACCAATATAGGGAGGTACATTGTCTTTGTTCATTTTCATCTTGGCTATGGAAGGGCTTTGAAGAATTTTTACAAATTCTTGTTTAAAAAGGTCCCAAAAAGGATTGCATTTATTTTGTGAAGATATTTTAGTGACACGCCAACAATTTTTGGATGATATGTGTCTATTTGGGAAACCCAACCTCAAAGAAGTGATAGAGACTCATTCTCTACTTTCCATTTTGATGGAAGCTTCAAGTACTTTTATTAACTATGACAAGACTAAGATTTTCTTTTTTAATTGTAAGGATTCCATATAGGTTAATTTCACTCATGTGTTGGAATTTCAAAGAGTATTTGGGGGTTCCCTTAGTGCTAAATCCAAAGAGAATATTCTACTAGAAATATCTTCTCTTGAAACTTACAAACATGATCAATAATTGGACTTTTTGAGCCCTCAATTTCATAGAGCGATTAATTCTTACTAAACCAATGCTTCAAGTTCTTTCAGTTTACTAGATGTTTGTTATGCCAACGTCGAAATTTATTTGGAATAATTTTATTTCAAAGTGGAAAGAATTCCTCTGGAGGGCTTAAAATAAAGCGAGAAGATGGTCTTTAGTGGTTTGGGAGATTCTTGTAAAGCCAAAATTAGCTGGGGGTTTGAATAACCCAGAAATATTAAGTGCAACGTTTGGAGAAAAAATTAGGTGGTGATAGGTGACAGGAGGAAATCAATTATGAAAGAAACTTTGGTTAAGTAAGTATGTGCCTCTTGTGTCAAAAGAGGAGATATTTCATTATGACTCTACCATTTTTTGTTCCAATGTATGGCTTTCGGAATATGAGAATCATTAGGTTGTGATAAAATATGCTTTTTGGGAAGTTAAGAAGGGAAATTTGGCTTTGTTCTGGGATGATGTTTGGAAACATTTTCCACGTCTTAATGAGAAAGAGGATTTCATTACTTTGAGAGCCTTTACATCTAGTATGGTAGCAATTAGGGTAAGTGATTTTTGGAAATTAGATTCATGCTCTTCTATCTAGAGGAAGTGGGAAGGTAAAGATGATTAGCCATTTTTGTCTGAGGAATTTCCTTGGGTTAAATTTCAACAAGAACTTTTGGAACAAAAAATAACATTCTCCCATGAATATGATATATTATGGTGGGGATTTCATCCTATTGGGTTGTTTACAGTAAAGGAAGTATATGCTTATCTTACAGATCACCTGGGATAATATCAAGACGTTATTTGGTGAAATATTTGGTTAGGGTTTCATTGGCAAAAAAAATAATTTTTTCTTTGATTGGTGGGGAGGCCTAGGCTTCTCATGTGGGACGATAATCAAAAGAAGGGTTTTGAGCGTCCATCTCCTCGTTTCCTATGTAATAGTGTTGAAGAGCTGATGGATCATCTATTTATTGATTGTCTATTTGTAGAGGAAGTATGGTATTTTATTTCTTTCATCTCTGGAACTGATACTTGTAATAGAGAGTATTTTATGGAATTGATTGCTCAATGGAATTTTTTTATGTTTAAAATACCAATTTTCAACAAAGCTTGGATCTTAGCAAAAGGTTTTATTCTTTGGAATTTATGGAAAGAGAGAGATGCAAGGATTTTAGAGATAATAAGAGAAGGGTAGGCATGATTAAAGATGTGATTCACCAAAATATCATATAAACCATCCTTGTTATTTCCTAGTCAAAAGACGATTGGAAATTCAATAATATTGAGGTAGTGATTCCAAGGAAATTAAATTTGAATCAGGAAATGAGATCGTTTAAGGAACAATTGGTCCCAATTATCTCTTCTAATGCTTATTTCTCACTTCCTCCAAGAGGATTCATTAAGTTGAACTTTGATGGGGCGTTTAAGAGGAATCTTGGCAAGAATGGTTTTGGAGTTTTTTTTCAAGATTGTAAATAATATACCTTGCAAGTCTTTGCACAAAGTAGTGGGTTGACTAGTAACAATATGGCTGAGTTTTTGGCTTTGGAGAAAGGGATTAAAATACTTTTTCATGAGAAGTTTCACTTGTTACAGATTGATGGATATTTTCATGTTGCAATTCAGTGTGTACAAAATCTCTTATATGGACAACCCCCTAGAAAAATTGTGAAGATTTGGAGGTTGGAAGGAGTGGTTGAAATTATAAATGTGTTATTTTCTCATATGGAATATGTAATAGTTTATAATTATAGAAGGGAGGGAAATAAGGTTGCATACTTTCTGATGAATATGGGATGTAAATCTCATGTTCTTGATTTGGATGCCAGTTGGCCTCTTTCCATTTTTGCATCCTTCCCAGTGTCATGTATTCTTAATGGAGTGGCATAAGGCAATTGCAAATGAGAGAAGGATGATAACTAGGTCTATAATTTTATATTGAAATTTATGAGGATGGTGTGAAATACGTATGTGGTTTGTGCAAAAGGAGGCGAGGTTTTCACCTCGTCCTCTATTTTATGTTTTCAGTTTGGGAATTTTCTATTTAGTCTTTGTTTTCTAGAGTGGTAGGATAAGTTTCTTTGGAAGTTGGTGTGTCTTAGGCCATGCAACATTGTTCAAGTGATATTTATGAAATTTTCGAAGTTTATTTAGGTAAGTTTGTATGTTTTTTCTCCTTGCATAGCTTATTGAAGGTCAACTTACCATTTATATGGTCTTTATATGTGATTAAGGACTTCTGGGTAATTTGTAATTGTACTCATGGTGTTTTCCCACTATAGGTTTTAGTTTTTTCGTCTTATGTAATGGGGTCCTGGTTAATTGTCATATTTTAATTTGGTCAATTTGTTCATATTTTGGTATCAATTGACAAAGTTAAGATTTTGGGTATCGTCATAGTTTCTTTCGATTCATTCTTTACTTAAAATAATTCCACTATTAGCTGGGGGGTTGTGTCATGTTTATAATTTGTAGGTAAATTGAAAACTTTCTTGAAATTACTCTTGCTTTTTGGTATTCGAAGGATCAATTGGTAATTCCCATGATGGGGGTTCAAGGTGTTGTATATTGCCCTTTTTTAGTGTTTTGCAAGTAGAGGTTCTTTTGATTCTTGTTCTCGGTGTTCTTTGGCTACTACACTCATGCCTCTTAAGCCTAGAATGTGTAGTAGGATAGGTAGAGGAGGCAATGTCAAAGCTAAAAGAAGCTGACCTTTTTCCTATGACTTTGTTGTCACCTTTTTTGATGTAGTTCCTTTGGAAGTTAGGAAGGAGATTTTACTACTGGAAATTAAAGAGGTTGGGGACCTCCCTTATCACTTAGATTCTAAGGCGATCGGGGAGGATATGAAATGGGTACCAAACCAAGGTAGATTTAGGAAAAATGGGTTCATTTTATGAATTCATAGGCCTCACACCAGCAAATGGCCACTTTGCTACACTTGGTGTCCAAGGACAAATAAGTGGATACTTATAATATTTTGTCCTCGCGGTTGGATGTTAAATGAATGATTCATAATATTAGATATTATTTGGACAGTGTGGACTCTCTCTTGGATTATTTAGAAGGATTCTTGATGAGTGAATCTACCTTTGGAGACCTCATTGATCCTCTAGTTGATTATGGGAAAAATCCTACTACAATTTCCTTAGATCAAGATTATCAGTGTTGGGATTTAAAATTTTTGTTGTTAGTTTATGGTCATGCACCCTTCAGTTACATTTTTTATGTTATTCTAGTTATCTATTTAATTTTGAAGTGAATTATGATAAATGTATGCTTATTGTTTACCTAAAGTGATCTGGAACATACTTTAACACCTTGAATTTTTTCTTATGGATCCTTCAGTGGTGTATTTATTTTCTTGTTCTTTCTATGGATTCTGGAGGGAATCTTGTTATGGAAATTCTACTTATGGTTTGGAGTTGTACGTCCATATTGTTTTTTTTGTTGATATGGATTCAATGTTTCTCTATGGAGCACTAGGTTTTCTCTTAGTTTTTTTCTGTGGAAAACACTTTGTTACGATGCATATTGTTTGGTTTGGCATCCACATGCACTTGCAACTTAGTTTCTCTTAGTCTTCCTAGGAATATTGGTTTTGTCTCAGGGTATGTTGAGGATCGTTTTCTTATGCAAGAGACATTATACAAAAAAAATTGTTGAACTTTTTGTTACTTAATGCTTCGTTCTCACGCTTTTTGGACATTTATGTACATATCTTGTTGGTTCATCTTGCTATATTTTTGAAGTGAAGCGTAAATGCAATATTGTGGCCCAGTCTGGATTAAATTCTATGTATCTTTCAATAGCAGTTCTTCCCTGTTTTTTCTTGGTGGTCTTGTTCATTTTGGGGTCATGGCATTGATAGCGGGCTCATACATGGTCTCTATAGTTCTGAATATAAGCTTGATATGAGTTGTTGGTGTGGAAATTGATGTACTGATGAATATATTCTACTTGGTTTATTGTAATGAAGTTGCTTAGAGATTTTAGTTGCTCTAGCACTTTTGGTGGGATTTGAGATGATATTATTGTACTCATTGTAACTCTTCAATTTTTATTATGAATACAAACTGTGTGAATTCACAAAAAAAATGAAAATATTAAATAAAATGAACTTTAGTCTTACTTATTTTTAGAGTTATGCCACTTTTTTCCTAGAAAATAATGCAAATTTCAGCACAATTTTAAGAAAATTCGACATAATTTTTTGGAGATATCGGTTAAAATTGGCAAGCATGGAGATTTTGAGTGCCTCGGAGATTCTTGATGTTGTTTAATCCATTCACACCATTAAAAATTAATTCAAACACTTCCGTAGTTTTATTTCTTGAAGTGTTTAAACACTCCTATAGTTGGATTTCTTGAAGAATTTCTCATTGGATTTTGATGATAAATTCACCATCCATGTGAAATTATGGCCTCATTAGACAATGCCCTTATTTTCATTTTAGATTATTACTTTTCTTACATGAAAATAAAATTTTTCACAGAAGAAAAATCAAATTATTTGCATTGTATTATATATATATATATATATATATATATATATATATTAAGGAAATAATTTGAAAGTGTTATGAAATTCATTTTATTTTGCCTGGAATAAAAAGAGAGTGGATTAATTTTATTGATAAAATAAAATATTTTAATTATATATTTTAAAACAATAATTTTATTAATTCAAAATTATATTTTTAACAAAATTATACATTATACCATACAATTAAATTGTATGAAAAAATACATACAAATGTTATGGTATTTCACTTGTCATTATCGAGTCTTGTCTCCCCAACATAAGTGTTTGGCTAATTGATGGATAATTAACAATTGGGTTGAGATTTGTTTTCCAATTATTTTGTATTGTTAATTTAAATATTTTGATTGGGTAAAAGAAAATAGATTGAAAAATAAAAAGTTTTAATTTATCGATAATTAAAATTATAAAAACAAAAAAACAAAAAACAAAAATAATTATAATAGTTATAATTATAAATTTAAAAGCTAAATTAAACTATGAAATTACTATGGTTTAGAAGCTAATGGTATTGCATAACTCATTCATATGGTTTAGAAGCTAATGTATTGCATAACTCATGGCTTTTTTTTATGATGAAGCCTATTCAAAGGCTTGAGGAAACCAACCCGCAGGGGCATGGTCTAGTGGCCAGTGGATGCACTGTTAAGGCATTTGTGCTGTTAAGTAGGTCACGAGTTCAAGTCTTGTCTTATCCGGGTGCTGCTCTTGTAGGCTGGCCAGTTCCCTGAGAGGTTATAGTGGTAGCCGGGGGGTTGGACCCCGCGCCACATGTGTGAAAGCTGCCTGATGTTGCTGATTCCTCTAACTTACAAAAAAAAAAAAAAAAATAGGCTTGAGGAAATCCATTATGGAATGCAAGAGTACCAAATTAGATCCATCTTAACATTGGAATTGATCCCTCTTAGCACTTGGTAGATATGGATTTAAGATGGATTTAGGTTGGTTTTATAAAATATACTTAATATTGTATGATATAATGATTTTTTTTTAATTGAATTTTTATTCTATGATTAAAGGATCTTGACATGATTCTTTAGCCCAAGGCCGCAGGTAAGTTGTTAGGGTGTCTTAGGTAAACTTGACACGATTAAGTTACCAATAGTTTTTCAGCTCCAAATTTATGATAACCCGTGGTTTTACCCATGGTATTCATCTTTAATGTAGCCAATTTATGTAGGTTTTAACCATGTACATAAATTATCTGCAAACAGACTCTTAAAATAGAAAATAAATAATAGCGAAAGCATAAAACATAAAAAAGATATACACAAAGATTTTCCCCTGGATCCCAAAACCAGGACTACCAACTTTATTTTTCATTATATTCCTTTCAGTGTTACAATACATATATATACATGTTGAAGCATTAATAAACCCCAATCCATTAACCCTAGATTAGAACATAATCATAGTCCCCTTGATCAGATCTACAAAATACATTGAAATAAAACCAACATGCCCAAAATCATGTGCTAAACCCATGCACAAAGCCATAGGTAGGTCCACCCACCTAATATAGGGTCCGAGAAATAATTTCTCGGGGCACTGCCCCTGAACCTATGTAGGGGAGCTAATGCCCTCCTGTTGCGCCTAACGCAACGAAGGGAAGGCCACTGCCCCCCCTCTTACCCCCCGATTTGCACGTGAAGCTAGTAGTGGAAAGAATATAACACACCTTTACAATTTAAAGGTGAAAAGGCTTCAGGTTAATTTTTCCTAATGACCAGTGAGATCCCAACAACAGTGTCTTTAGACAACACCATTTCTCTCATTATTTCAAGATCCTAAAAATTGGTATTAGAGTTGGTGAATATTAAAGCTACAATAAGTAAAATATAAACAAGTTGTGTTGCAGTCTATTCACATTCCTATTTATGGGGGCATTGCACATAGCCAGAGGAAGAACCTAAACATGGGATGATTCTATGCATGTGTGACTAATGTATAGAGGACAGTGCAATAGCCCTTGTGTGAAGAGCTCCATGCAAACGATAGAGTGACATGAGTGAAAATGGCCTGAATTTCCTCTGTGAAAAAATAGACATAAAGGGTCTTTGGAAATTCATAGGGAGGCATTAAAAATACATTCTAACACTCAGGACTAGGGTGTCACTAACATTGGAGAGTACCATTGATTCAACTTGACTGGTTTTACAGGTACTCAATGGTTTTTTACAGGGGTTCTAGGAAAACAAATAAGGAGGACTCAAGGCTAGAGGAATAGAGAGACTAGTGCATCAAAAAAATTGTTGTGCAACAAGTTAAGGTTTTGAAAATGAAATGATATCGAAGAACACTATGAGTTGGATATTAATGGCATATGTTTAACTTACCATAAACCCTATGTAAAATGGTGGACACAAACATAGCTTATGGTTGTTGCATTGCAAGAAGTGGTAATTGCATATCTAGCTGGACTAATAGAGCATACCTATCTGTGTTCCATACATTCCAATAGGGTCAACACTATTAATAAATACATTCATCTCACTCACAACATCCATGATGAAGATATTGTGCTATATAGGAGATGTACACAGGAAATTTTCAGTGTCATCCATCCCATGTGACTTCTCCTCCATCTTTGATCCTCCGGGGGAGGCATCATAACAAACAAGGTGAATTTTGAGAAAGTAATCCATAGAGAGTTTGATGTAAAGTAAAGCTTTAAAGTGTGGAGAAATAGGGAAAATGAGCAGAAATAATTTTATAATAAAGTTGTGAGGTTGGGTTTAGTTTTGGCAGGTGGCTAAAAGTCCAAGCCAATAAAGATTAGTGAAGTAGTTGTTTGAAAAGTGAAGGCATAGGATAAAAGGTCATGAAAATCCTAAGCTACAAATGGAAATAAACATGCTATGATGTGATCACTAATAAAGAGGAAGACAAGAGCGTGTGAAGAGATATAATACAAAATGAAATGGCTCCTTGCAATAGGTTCAAATGGAGTGGGATGTAAAAGAAATGTTTAGGTGGGCTCATTCAAGATTTAAGGAAATGATATAGAGATTTTTTGTTGGAAAAAGCACAAAGAGAGAGATCGAAAGTGATGCATGGTAATGAAGAAGATTTGGATTGACTATATGAAGCTCACAAGTATAAATGGTGTTGAAAAACCTAGTCAAGGTATGTATTGTTAGTTTTTGTAGCATTGGATGGTGTTCTAGTCTCAAAATTTGTGGAGAGGTTAAATATCATGAGTTATCCAAAACAAAGAAATTTTTTCTAGAAATTCCACATACACATAGATCAATTAAATTAATTTACCATCATTTAAATTTTTCCTAAGTCTAACTCGGGAAAACTAGTTAATTAATAGTGATTAATTGAGAAAGGTGAGAATTCTCTAGAAGCTCACATGAATTGACTTGGAGATGATCTCAGAAATTGATTAAGTTTTAATATTGGTTTTTGAAATATCAACTAGATATTATAAGAAGAGGTCAATGGGGTAGGTGAAGAACACACCAGTGTAGATACTCAATGATGTAAACAATTTGATTTTCCCAATGCAGGTGATTCAGTAGGTGAGATCGAGTCAGTGATCGAGTAGCGGGTGGCAGAGGGGAAATACAATAGATTTCTAGATGAGGTTCTAGTTCCAAAGAGGCACTGAGAGGAGGCCATATTATTTCTCTAGTAGGATGCACAAGGTTTGCATAGAGCCTCAAGAAAGGCAGCTCAATTCAGTTAGGTGTGAGCTTGATTCATCTTCCAGTGGCTGATAAAATATCCAGGCGGCGGGGAGAATCTCTTCCAGAGGTAGCAACAAGATATACATCATCTTCAGAGGTAGTTTCTATTTAGTGCATGTATGCCTATGCAAAGGCAACGCAGAGGGTTCTGTGCAAGGGTTTGGAGAGCCATTTTATGAGGCTCAATTTATTCTGGGATTTCTTGGAGAGGAGGGTAAATTCCATAAATTTATTTTTCCATTATTTCTCTCAAATAGAAACACTAGTTTGATGCCATTTTATTGTCCTCGCATTTTTTTTTGCTGCATAATAATAAAACCCTCAACTGTTGCACTAGTTTTCCTTCATTGGGGTTTTCTAGAGATAGTTGTCCAAAAACAACAGTGTCATGTATATGTGTGCATGTTATTATTTCTCAGTTCCTATTTTTTTCTTTTGCATTATTTATTTCTTATGGTGAAGAAATTGCAGTGTGATTAATTTGATATTAATATGAAAATTAATAAACTTCTAATCAGTTAGGATAATTAATTCCAGATGCTACATTTCAAGGAATTTTCACATGGTATCAGTGCATATTTGACATAAAGGAGGCTTAGAGTCAAAGAAGAAAAATTTTGGTGTTCAAAGGGAGCAACAAGATGAATTTTCTAGAGGCTGTGTAGTGCCTAGCCAGGTAGTGTGAATTTCTAGGCAAGGTTTGAATTTTGCATTAGAAGAAGGTAGGAAAGTTTGATTTTTCTGAGGAGGGAGTTCCAATAGGCAAAGGGAGAAGCATCCCAATATTTTCGCATAGAAAAGTTCTTGTTTGGAAACAGAGGGTTTGCAGTAGTTTTCTAGAAAATATTCAGTTCCAAGTGGAAGATAATTTTCACACTCAAAGGGAGTTTCTCTTAGAGGTTTTATAGTTTCATAAATCCAATATATCCAGTCGTAGCAGGAAATAACATCAAGCAGATTTTATCCCTCCAGGAGGGAGTGCGAATAGTAGAGCTAGCAACCGAGCAGAAGAAAGAGGGATATTTCCACCAAAGGTCAATTTTTTACAATGATGGCTTCAACAAGACTTCGAGATCATGAAAAATTATAGGAGGCATTGAACTATTGTATCTAGAATTTTAGGATTTCCTTCCTACCAAGTGAGTATTTCTTAAATATGTGCGCAGAACGAGTTGTAGTTGTGCCTACATATGCAGACCAACTTTCTAATTATAATAGGGATATGGTTAGTAAAAAGTGGTTGATTATAGACGGTGTTCAAGATCATATTGTCTCACATGTGGTGACCAAGAATAAGACGAATGAAATGTGGGACACTATTTCCTCACTATATCATAATCCCTTTGAGAAACGGAAGGATTTCTTGAAGGAAATATGAGGAATGTTTATATGCAAAAGGGTGAAGGAATTGACCCCTTTCTCACTAGAATTCAGCATATCCAGGATGAGCTAGTAGTCGTAGGAGAAGTGCCTCAAGCTACATATCTTGTGCAATTGGACCTCAATAGTGTCACCAAGGAATGGGAGACTTTTGTACAGGGAATTTTGGGACGAGATCAATTACATGGTGGGAAAATATGTAGGCATATATTCAGCAAGAGCAGATGAGGTGAAATCTAATAAAAATATCCATTAGCAGCAATAGTAGCAAAGGGTCGAAGGGTGTTAAGGAGGAAGAAAATGTGGCTCTTTCATCAAAAGGAAAAGCAAAAGCTCCCAGTCATGGAAAAGGCTCATAAGGAGTGAAGAAGAAGAAACAGGATCTCTCTAATGTCAATTTCTTTAGGTGTGGAAAGTTTGGCCATTACAGTACTCAATGTACTTAGAGGAAGAAGGAAAAGAAGGAGAAGTAGGATGAGGCATCAACATCTGTAGAGATAGACTAGGTGTCCTCTAAATTGGAGGAACAACTCGCTTTATATGAAACTATTCCTCCGGGAGAGAGGTAGGTAGACATCGAATTATAGTTCCAGAGATGCAAATTGTTGGGTAGGGTCCATCTAGGTAAGCATCGAATGGTATTTTCTCTTGGATCATTACCCTTGATATCAGGGCCCACAAGATTCATTAATTGGAGGTCCAATGTCATTTGGTGCAGTGAGTTTTAGAATGACAATTGCAGACTATTTGTAGTCAAATGATGAGGAGAGCAAAGAAAAGTTGGTAGTAGAGAAAGAGGCTCAGTGGAAGAGTAAAAAAAACACAAATTTCTCAGTGGACAGTGTAGAGACTAGTATTAGTCAGAAATTTAGGAGATAGTTGCAACATAGAGACATATTTGATTTAGTATTTTGGATGCTTCTTAGATACAATAGTTGTAGTAGAAGAAATAAAAGTGAGAGCGAGTGTTAGTTGGGTTGCAGTGCATATGCAGAATTGGTAGTAGTACAGGTTGCACAGTGCAATCTCAACAACAACACAAATGCAACATTTTTAAGCTACAGTTGATTGCAGATTAATCAGAGTTTATCGCGGCAGTTTGTGGACAATAGCAGACAACTACTATTGTCAGACATCAACAACGTGTATGGAGGATGTTATGGAGACAGTTGGAGAACACCTTCCTCGATAACAGGGAGTGTTAGTGTTTGTAGCATCAGATCACGTTCTAGTGTCAAACTTTGTGGAGAGGCTAAAACGCATGATTTCCTCCAAACATCATTTCAATTTTTCCTAAGTATAACTTAGGAAAAATGGTTAATTAATAGTAATTAATTGAGAAACATGATAATTCTCTAGCAACTCTCATGGATCGACTTGGAGATGATCTCAATCATCAATTAATTTATAGTATTGGTCGTTGAAATATAAACTAGGGATTAAAAGAAAAGGTACATGGGGTAGATGGAAAACACACCAGTGCAAATACTCAGTGATATAGACAGTTCAATTTTTCCAGTGCAGGTGATTTAGCAGGTGAGATAAAGTTAGAGACTGAGTAGCAGGTTTTAGAGGGGCAGTACAACATATTTTTGGAGGAGGTTCCATTTTCGGAGAAGTTGTGAGAGGAGGTCATATAATTTCTCCATGTGGTTGCAGAGGTTTTGCATAGAGCCTCAAGAAAGGGAGTTTGATTCAGTGAGAAGTGAGGTTGATTTAGCTTCAAGTGGTTGGGAAAATCTCTAGGAGGTCAAGAGAATCAGTTCCAAAGGAAACAATAGGCTAGACGTCATCTTTAGAGGCAGGTTTTAGCTAGTGTTTGTAGGTCTTCATAGAGGTAGTGTAGAGGGGTCTGTGCAAGGGTTTAAAGAGCCAATTTCTGAGGCTTGGTTTGTTGCGGGATTTCTTGGAGAGGAGGGTAAATTCCCTTAGTTGATTCTGTCAGTATTTCTCTCAGATAAAAACACCAGTTTGGCATCATTTTATTGTACTCAGAATTTCTTCTTCTGCATAATAATAAAACCCTCATCTGTTGCATCTATTTTCCTGCATTGGGTATTTCTAGGAACAATTTTCCAAAAACAACAGTGTCATTTTTATGTGTGTGTGCTTGCATTTCTCAATTCCTATTTTTTCCTTCAACAATATTTATTTTTTATTGTGAAGAAATTGCAATGTCATTAGTTCAATATTAACAATAAAATTAATAAAACTGCCAATAAGTTAGGAGAATTAATTTGAGTTGTCACATTTCATGGAATTTTCACTTGGATTTGGAAAGATATAGCAAGAGGGAGAGGTGGTATAGAAAAGATAATTAATGAGATGCAGTCAATGGTTTTGAAGTTGAGTGAAGGAGCCAACGTGTGTGATTTGTGAACACCCTAAGGGTTTTGGTCCAAGGAATGTGTATTTCCCAAGGAGTAGTAAGACCTATTGTTTAGGCATACATGTTGCATAGGATCATGCATTGTTGTAAGGCCTAATACTTTGATTAGGCATACATGTAGCATAGTAGCGCATGGAGTCATCGAGTTGTGGAATGTTGATTTTTGTGTAGCTTGGGAGGTACTCCAAGCCCTAGGATGTGGGGATTGGAGGGAAAAGAGCCACAAGTGTCACTTGTGGGCATGGAACCCAAGCATGGGGCTTTGCACCAATCGTGTTTTAGGAAATTTCCATGAGCACACTTCTACATGTGATGAAATGAGATGATAAAGATTGGAAAGGAGAATCCAATGCTTCAAGAATCGTCGAATTCAAAGTTTTAGAAGTGTATATATGAATTTTTGAAGTTATATTATGGGGTTTAAACATGAGTGTCAAGGTTGGCCTAAGGTGTTTTCAGGCTTGTCACAAGCTGGAAGCCCCTAAATGTGACATTGAATAAATAGAGGGTGATGTGAGGAGAATTTAACATTCATTGTGAAACACATATACACAAGAGAAGAGCTCAGATTTTATGCCCTAGCCGCAACTAGAGGTTGCCACATGCCTAGTTAAGGACTTGTAGGGTTTCGTTGTCTTTTTGGGGCGACAGGTCTATGCGTAGGGCTTGAAACTACCCTAAAGGAGGAACATGGAGGGGAAAACACCCATTGAATGGAAGCCACAATAAGAGGAAGAAATTCTGGGTCAGTTTGAGGGTTGTTAGGGACTATGGTTGGGTTCCTAACAAGTCCAGAATTGCAGCAACCAAAGTACCCTAAAACAATGAGCTATTGCATGTATTTCAAAGTTCATCTTGTGTGTTTTGGGACAAGGAAGTGAGTAGATTTTGATCAGATTATTGCAGCACGTGGGAGCCATTTTTTAGCGTTGTATTGGGTGTTAAAAAACCCGAACTAGGATCATATATCATGGTGGATGGATGTCCTAGGTGAGGACATATTATTGGAGAATATATTTGTGCAATAACTCCTCTATTGCAGAGCAAAGGGTGGTTGCTGAGAATTCTATTAGCATCCATGTGTAAGGGTCCCCTAGGTGTGAGGATTCCTTAACTAGGTGCAAATGCTACAACGTGGATTGGCCATTCGTGGATTGTCGAAGGGAAGCATGAGAGTCGACCAAGTGTGGACGTGATTGGGAATTTCTGGTTTGCTGGAGGAAAACGTAATAGTGTCCAAGTTGGAGCCCGGTGTGCAACACTTTGGTGGAAAAAGGTAGTTGCTAGAGTGGAATTTATTGGAGCTCAAGGGTCTGATCAATCAAGAGTAGTTTGTGGAGCCCGAGACTTCGGTGTGAATAAGTAATTCTACATCAGATGATGGGCAGTCCTCCTAGACTATGTTCATTGTGGGGGATGGAAATATTGTTGTGATATGTGGTAGCCCTTCGTGCCCTATGTTGGTCTTCATCGGTGTAATGCAGGAAAACCATAGTGGGCTGAAGTCCCTAGGTATCTCAAGGGAAGAAGTGGGAAGATTGAGATTTTTTCACAAACAAAGTTGTGAAAAAATTGACAGGAGTCTCGATGTGTTGATGCGATGATGGAAAAAGGATCAACTAGTGAGTAGATTAACAACCAAGGTACAGTGGTCAGATGGACTTGGAGCATTGGTAGAGGAAGGAGTTGCAGATCGGGAGCCTAAGGACCACGCAGGTACAGGGTACGATCAAGAGGAGCTGAGAGAGTGAAATACAACTAGATGGTTAGATTATATTGTTTGGTATCTTGTACTGGTGGATGTATGAGGGCCATTATCCCTGGAACAAGAGCCCTAAACTGTTGTATTATATCTATTGGTTTAATATAACAAATTTGGGTTGAAAAAATTAAAAATTCATATGTATTCTATGCATATGTGATTTACTCATGTTCATATTTTGTTGTGCAAAGCAGTATCATTGTGATTACTAGTTTGGTAGTGTAAGATATTTTAAGACTCTATCCTAGACACAAGGTCATGGAAAATCAACATGGTATCAGAGCGTATCTAAGCTAATTTTAGGGACATTGAATCAGATTGTGCACAACGAAGAAAATCAGATGGATTTGTTGGTGTATAGATCATGGGGTAGAGGGTTTAGTTGAAGACATGGAGATGTGGTCTTGACTAGCTTGGTAGCGAGATTGGCTGGGAGTTCTTGTGAATTGGTGGTGAGCCCGGTGAAAAAAAAATTGTTATGGGGCATGTTGTTGATCATGGAATTCCTTTGACTTTGCATGGATGGTTAGGATAGCTCAAGGATTTCTTTGGCATGGACGATATCAGGTTGATCGAGATGGTTTCATGTGATGGACTACAGTTTGGCAGGCTAGATTCTTCATCAAATTGTGATGTTACATATCCGATATTTGAGGGATTTTCACAAGTGGTATTTTCTCTAGGAGGATAAGTGCTTGTAAGGCAGAGCCAGTTTAGATCGTCTAGGATCAGAGGGATTCTATCCTTAGAGGTTGAAACCCTATGGAGGTTTGGGATCTTCAGGTTCAGATGTGAGGAGGCAAAGGCACTACCGAGATTGTTGGGTTCATTCTACAGAGTATGATGCAGGGATGGAGACCAGATGGGCTAGTGTCATCAGATGATGATGGTTACTTCCTCGTCTTGGAAGTACCTCCCTTGCTAAGAGGGAGTCTTGATTTTTTTGTATATTGGGAGGTACTCCAAGCCCTAGCATTTGGGGATTGGAGGGAAAGCACCACAAGGGTCACTTGTGAGATTGGAACCCAAACACAGGGTTTTGCAACAATCATTTTTTGGAGCATTTCCATAAGCACACTTCTACATGTGATGGCATGAGACGATAGAGGGAGGAAAGGAGAATCCACCGCTTTCAGAATTGTTGAATTCCAAGTTGTAGAAATGGAGATATGAATTTTTTAAGTTATATTATGGGGTTTACACATGAGTTTCAAGGTCATCCTAAGGTTTTTTTAGGCTTGTGAAAAGTTTGTAGCCACTACATGTGACTTTGAATAAACCCTTCTCTTTGGTAAATAGAGGATGATGTGAGGAACATTTAACATCCATTGTTAAACACATATACATAAGAGAAGAGCTTGGATTTTCTTCCATAGCCACAAATGGCAAAGAATAGGACAACAAGGACTAGAAGATTTTTTTGGGCATCATTGAGGAGGTCGAGGTGTTGTCTTGAGGGTCGCATGGCTATTCTTGGAGTCCAAGGGAGAGTGGAATATTTTAGGGTATTTCTAGAGGGTGGACATTCCCCCTAAAAGGTTGTCACGGTCCTAGTTAAGGACTTGTAGGGTTCCACTATTGTTTTGGGGAGACAAGTCTATGCATAGGGCTTGAAAGTACCCTAAATGGGCAGCGTGGAGGGGAAACCTCCCATTGAAGGGAAGCCACAAAAAGAGGAAGAAATTTTGGGTATTTTGAGGGCTGTTAGGGATTATGGTTGGGTTCCATAACCAGTCTAGAATTTTAGCAACCAAGGTACCCTAAAACAATAAGCTATTGCAAGCATTTTGGAGTGCATCTTATGTGTGTTGGGTCGAGGAAGTGATTAGATTTGGATCAGATTATTACAAACCATGGGAACCATTTGTTAAGGTTGTCTTGGGTGTTAATAAACCCCAAATAGGAGAAGATCTCATGGTGGATAGATGTCCTAGGTTAGGACATATTATTTTAGCCTAGATTTGTGCAATAGCTCCTATATTGCAAAGAAAATGGCAGTTGATAATAATTTTGTTAACATACGTGTGTAAGGTTCCCCTAACTATGAGGATGCCCTAACTAGGTGCAAATGCTATGATGTGGATTGGCCATTTGTGGATTGTTGGAGGGAAGCATGAGAGTGGAACAAGTGTGGACGTGATTAGCCATTTATGGTCTACTGGAGGACAACATGATAATGTCCAAGTTGGAGCTCAGTGTGAAACACCTTGGTGGACAAAGGTATTTGCTAGAGTGGTAGTTGTTGGAGCTCAAGGGTCTGATCAACCATGAGAATTTTTTAGAGCCTGAGACTTGTGTGTGAAGCAGTACTTAAACAAAATATGATGGGCAATCCGCTAAGCCCCTGTTCATTGTGGGAGATGGACATCTTGTAGTGATAGGTGGTAGCCCTTCGTGCCCTATGTTGGTCATCAACGATGCAACACAAGAAGACCATAGTGGGATGAAGTCCCTAAGTAGGTGAGGAGTAGAAGTGGGAAGATTGAGAGTTGTTCACAAATATAGTTTTGAACAACTCGATAGGAGTCTCGATGTATTGATGCGTTGTTGGATGAATGATCAAATAGTGAGCAGCTCGACAATCAAGTTTTAGTGGCTAGACGGACTTGAAGCATTGATAGGGGTAGGAGTTGTAGATCGGGAGTCGAAGGATTGGGCAAGTACAATGTATGACCGAGAGGAGTTGAGAGAGTGTAATACAACAATATGGCCAAAGTATCATATTTTGTATCTTGTAATATTGGATGTATGAGGGCCATTATCCCTTGTGTGGGAGCCCTAGACTATTGTATTATATCAGTTGGATTAATATAACGAAGTTGGGTTGAAAATTTTATAAATTTGTCTATATCCTGTGCATGTGTGATTTACTGTTGTTTATATTCTTTTGTAAAAAGTAGTATCATTGTGATTCTTGGTCTGGTAGCATCATATATTTTAAGACTCTATCCTAGACCCAAGGTCGTGGAAAAGCAACATGGAATGGGCCACTTACATAGGTACCAAGGTGGTAGGTGTATTAGTGTCTTAGCTTGAGTGGGGAATGTGAGATCTTAGGTGATATGGTTGATGAAATATTGGGACCAAGTTAATCTCCTCGAGTTTAGTTTAATGGGAGATTGTTAGGGTGGCTTAGGTAAACTTGAGTCAGTCAAGTTAAAGCAGTTTCCCGACTCCAAAATTATGAAAACCCGTAGTTTTGACAATGGTATTAATCCTTAATGTAGCATATTTAAAGGCATAAATACTCCAAGTTATTTTTTCCTAGTGACTGTGGGATCACAATGATGGTGTCTTTAGACACCACCACTTCTCTTAGTGTTTCATGATCCTAACATAACTAACGAGTAAGTAAACCTTGTACTCACATGTACTTTACAATGTGGATTTTAGTGGTCTTTGAAATTGAAAGACATGTAATGAGGTTAGATCCAATTATGTGTGCACAAGATGGGTGCAAAAAAAAGTTTGACCATTACCTCAAGGTATCTCCATGGCTTCAAGTAAGCCCTTGTAGGAATTGAACCTTGAACACTAGTAAAAACATCCTTGCTCTCCACCAATGAATTCAACCCCTTTGAACACATGATACAACATTTAAATTTAATTTTTATTATACATGATGTGGAGCGAATAAATAGAGATTTTATTTACGAATATAAGTGTGGCTAGGTTGCGGTCAGATATGCTTTTGTTGACCAAGGTTTTTCAATGCATGAGATTGGTTTGATGTCCCTTTGTGAATTCAAATTTCCTATAGTGTTTTTATAATTAAAGTCTATGTTGCAATCTTCCTTTTGCAACACATCGTTTCTTATTATACACTTAATGCATTGTAGATTGTAAGTTTTATATGTTTATATGTGTAATTTTGTTTATAATAAATATAAGAGTTAATAAAAATAAAAGAATTAATATCTATATTGTATCTGACATAGGATAACATCAATTTTTGTTTCTTTTTAGTAAGTTATTTTAGAATTAAAAAGTATGTGCAATTTTTTTTGGTTGCAAAGGTTTTTTTAGTAGAAGAGAGTTGTCACTTAATGTTACATTTAAAAATATTAAAATAATACTTATATTAACAAATTAAAAAATATTAATGACAGAAAAAAAAAAAAATTTCCACCTTCATTTTACATCAACTTTAAATAGAAATATAAAGTAATTGAAAAAAAATTAAATTGTATGAGTTGATATATAATTACTCCACTACTTAGTATGGAATTCACATATGGCATGTAAGAATAATATTATTGATTTTACAGGATGTGTATTCATTAAAAATATTAAATAATACTTACATT
Source organism: Pinus albicaulis (assembly GCA_034641835.2). Lineage (NCBI taxonomy): Eukaryota > Viridiplantae > Streptophyta > Pinopsida > Pinales > Pinaceae > Pinus > Pinus albicaulis. The sequence goes on along the minus strand of CM076578.1, from coordinate 1,209,711,465 downwards.
AACAAATTAAAAAATATTAATCGAAAAAAAAATCAACGCCATCATAAATAAAATACTTCAAATTCCACCTTCATTTTACATCAAATTTATATAGAAATATAAAGTAATGAGTCTGATATATAATCACTCCACTACTTATTATGGAATTCACATATGGCATGTAAGAATAATATTATTGATTTTACATATAATTACTCCACTACTTAGTATGGAGTTCACATATGGAATGTAAGAATAATATTATTGATTTTACATGATGTGTATTCATTATATTTTTATTTTACATATAATATTTAAAACAAAAATATATTAATAATAATAATAATAAAATATAATGAAGGTTATAAATCATATATTTCAATATACATGCTAAGAAAAATATTTTAAATAGAGAGAGAACTTATTCTATTAATAGGTTCTCTTTGATTCAAGATATGAGGGGTATTTGTAATTACTTTAATGTTTAATATGAAGTTGACATTTAATATTTAAAAAAAAAAATAATAACAAAACTAGAAAGAGATATATTATGTTTTATAAATATATGTTTTCCTATGAATATATACTCATACATGGAGTTGATATGTAATATTTAAAAACATATTATTAACAAAAATATAAAAAGATATAATATATTTACGCCGTAAGGCGTCTTTATTTGAAAACAACTTTCCTACCTACCTATCTTTACGCCGTAAGGCGTCCTTTTTTGAAAACAACTTTCCTACCTACCTATCTGTCCTATTGCTAATCGTCAGATTCTTTGTTAGATGATTGAGAAACGCTCATCCATAGATATAAAACAGTTAAAAATAACTAAAACCTTTAATATGAAAATGGAATTCGCATTTTTAATGGGCACCTGGAAGCCGTATTTTCTACAGAGAAGGGGGCACTTGGAAGAATCGGGCTGTACACATGGGCCGCATTTGGTGTAGACATCCTCCTTCCTGGGCACTTGGAAGCCGCATTTGCTGCAGAGAAGGGGCACGCACAATCATCCTCCTTCCGGGCCACATTTGTTGTAGACATGGCCGACATTTGCTATAGACATCCTCATTCCTGGACACCTGGAAGCCGCATTTGCAAGAGGCACCTGGAAACCGCGAAGATTAAGACATCATTTGCTGCAATACAGGAGCGCTGATGAGACGGAGAGCTGCAGCCGCAAAACAGTTTGGTAGTTATTAGTTAGGTGTTGGTAGTTCTTGGATTTTCTTTTAAATGTGTTTCTGTCATTCATTTTCATATATTTCTTCTGTTATTTGTTTCTTCTAGTGAACAACTGAAAAAGGAAATTTTGTTGCATCTAAGTTTCGCTGAGTGCTGAGGACTTCCACAGAAGTCAAAAAAGTGCAGTGATGTTCTGTTTGGCTCCAATTACTAGGCTGTTGTCGGAAGGTTTCAAGCTGCAAAGATTCAAATCTAGCCAACTACGTGGTTAGTAATTTATACTTTGTTTTGTAAGAGTCGGCATTTAAATGCTTCTTGCAGTATACATATTGTTCTTGCCCCTTAGGAATATTCTACTACTGTCAAAAGATTTAAACAATACTCAATTTCTTATTTTTCAATCTTGTTGATAATATTCTCTTCCATATTTTCGTTTATACCCTTGACCACAAGTTGTGGTTTGTGCTATTGAAATATGCATTATACATCATTCCTGGTTTTATAAACTCACCTTACACCAATAAATCAGGGTTTGTCAGGAAGTACAATCAATCAGTTCAACTCGTTCTGCAGGGCACTAATTTTACCTCTGCAGAAAATCATCCAGTCCATCTCGTTTTGCTGTAAGAAGGTTTTTCTACCCACATTGACCACATTGTACATGATCACACCTGGTAACTTTCATATGGCATTGTAGTCGGAAATTTCGATTCTACTGCAAAGCTACCTCAAATCTGATGTTCCCCGCTAGAATCCATAATTTATAGTTAGGTCTAGAACAAAAACAATGAATGTCAAAAAGCCCAATGTAAACCCTAGGAGTCTGCAAGTCTTTGACAATGAAGACTGCATTCAGCAGGATAAAATTACAAAATTTATATAACGTAAATGTTGAAGCACAAATTTCAAACATGAAAGACACAGTAGAAAAACATGATTTCCCTTCATACTTTCTTATTTTCACATATGCAACCTGGTAGGGGATTAGCATAAAAGTATTCCTCTGTTTCTGGAAATTCCCCAGGTTCTCCCTGGTATGGAGCACCTGTCCTATTAGAATGAATTTCACTCACGTCATGCTCAAAGGTATCCCAACAGATAATGGCACTCGCTAGGCTGCTTTCGGTTTTCTTTTAGATTCTGATAATTATATGATTGATTTATTGAAGCCTCATCATATGGGAGCTTCTGAGACATAAATAAGTCCGTTTTCCAGCTTTATTTGAGGTCTATTACTGTTGCTCCTGCTACTAGATATGCCAGTGGCTGGGACAGGTCAATAAATGACTTCATTATGCATTTCACAAATAGAAACACTTTCAATTGATTGTGCAAAGGAGAATTATTATTTTCATCTTTTTGGTGGTGGTGAAGTTTGGAGTTAAATGAAATTTTATGCTTATTGAGTATTCATATTTATTTCAAGGTTTCCTCCAATTGGAAAAATTCAGGGGATGAGATTTCATGGTTATTGGGTATTCATATTTATTTCAAGGTTTCCTCGAGTTGGAAAAGTTTAGGGGATGAGATTTCATGATTATTGGGTATTCATATTTATTTCAAGGTTTCCTCGAGTTGGAAAAGTTCAGGGGATGAGATTTAATTTCATGTTTATTGACTATTTACATTGTAAGTCCTCAGAAGCCTAATGCAACTAACATGAAATATTTGTCCCTTTGATTTTTGTGAAAACGTTACCAAACATATTGATGACATGGGTTTTCCATAGGAAAGAGAGTTAGCGTTCATGGTGGCTACCAACGTTTCTTCTCTTATAATGTATTACATAGACTAGGAGTCAAAATTATTATAACCAGTGTGCATAGTGTTAATTGGATTCTATATAAGTTGTGTGCATTGTGCTGTGAAATGGATTGACAAATTATAACCTGTGTGCATATTTTAATTGGATTCTTTATAAATGGATTTGTTGTCAGATATTTATTTTCACTATCAGAAAATTATGTGTCTCATGCCACTCTTATGAAAATTGTGTGTTTTGTTTAATATTAGGAATCTCTTCAACACTTTCCATGTTTGTGAGAAGATTTTGGGATATTTTAAAAAAATTACAATTTTCTGAATTTGATAATGCTTTTCCATGTCATGGGTCTTGCCACTTTCTCCAAATTGTGCCTTTTTTGTGTAATATCTCTTCCCAAACACATGCTCTCTTCTAGACAGCACTGTGGGCTCAGTTAATGGCTGCCTTGCATGGGTTTTCTTGTAGGTCTCATCCTGCATATCTCCCAACAACAGGACCATCACCTTTTAACATATAAGAGCCACATAGAAGCCTTCCTGTGGCTCAGGCCCACACAAAAATTTAGTTGTTCTCACATCCCAGAATACCTCCATCTTCTTTCCCTTGACATCAAAGGTTTTGGATCCGTGCTTTCTCCAGAAAAACCATGGCTTATATCAACCTTGCACATATAATGGTGACTCGGGTCATTGACATGGACATGAGGCTCTGGCCCATCAGATTCTTGCACCATGTTATGGTCACAAATTTGCAGATTCCCACCATTTTGTTCTGATAAAGGCAAGCTATCAGGTTCTGTGTCATTCTACTGCGAGAAGAAGAAGAGGACTTGTCTTTCAAGCGAGCACCTCCAGATTCTCCAAAACCATAAGGAAATAATTTAGGCATTTTTTCAGATCCAGCTGCTTGTATGATTCTACGGAGATATTTCATCTATGCATTGTATATCTAGCAGATTTCAACCATACATATTCATTGTATATCCCTCAGAGATTTGTCGCCTCTATCAAAACCCAACCATTTTTTGTCACCCAGCAGAGAATTCTTGTTGGGCACCCCCAAATCAATGTTAAAAGCCTATCAGCAAGACACCCACAATAGGATCTTCATCCATTCGCCCAAAGGCAATGGATCCAAATGCCAAAACAAGCTCACCAAATAGGGAATTCAGCCACATTCTCAATCTGAGATCCTCCCAATTCATGGCCAAACCTACCCTATTTTTCAGATAAGGCCTTTTCAGACCTTCATAGATGGTATGAAGCTCTGGGAAAATGGATGAAACAATATACTAAAAAAAAATGCAATAAAAAATACAACCTCCACTGATGTGACAAAGAGTTTGGCCTGGATCGAACCTTAAAAATTCTGGGAAATGGGCCAAACAGATAAAGGTATCAAATAATAAAGAAGTCATTCCGATGTATCCAATTGCATACAAATCTGTACTAACAGATAGGACCTCGGGACAAGTTTTGGGGACCTTGCATTGCTCCTCCATACTTCATGAAATCTCATGGCCCTTTTGTTATCTTCCTGGCAGCTACTCGACTCTCTTCTAAGAGAATTTAATATCGATGTATGTTGTCCAGTCATCAAGCACATGATGAGTGATTTTCTGTCTATTTTCCAGCATCAAAACAGAAAGAAATCCTTCTACCCATTTCAGTACATGGAAAAGCGTTGTCAAATTCAGAAAATTGTAAAGGCTTGATTGATAAAATTGATCAGATCAGATGTTCAATGATTTCATTCTTGGATTTTCATATTCCTTTCTTATCTCATGATCTGCAAATAAAAATAAAAATGGAAAACATTAATTCCTCAATATATGGGTGTAAGAAATATTAATTTGATCAATGAACTAAAATACATATTACTAAGTAAATTTGAACCTAAGTAACATTCACATTCAGATATCAGAGGCATTTCAGGCCTGCAAGCCAGATCAAAGAGAATATAGCCCAAAGTACCCTCTGATATACCATATTTAAAATGCACTTTCCCAAATGAATTCTCAGAGTTGGAATTTGTGGACTTTAGATTCGAAACCACTCAACACTCTTAGCATGGTGAAGTTATGATCCGATTCCATGCACTAATAAGCTACAGGACATCAACCAAAATCTTGCAACAACTCATCATCAAAAAAACCGCCTTCTGGGAAGTATGGTAAAATGATTTCCCTGAGTTAGAATATGTGAATTTGAGATTCAAAACCGCTCAAAACTCTTAACATGGTGAAATTGTGATCCTATTCCAGGCACTAATTAGCTACAGGACTTCAACCAAAATCCTGCAATAACTCATCACCAAAGAAATTGGATTTTTGACATCTTTACTTGGATTGCAGATTTCGACTAATGGTAGATTTCGAAAATATTTTGGAAAATCGAATAGAAAAGGTGAGTTCAAATGATTCATTTCTTTATGTCTATCAAATTGATAAATACTCCAAAAATATTCACAAAATTTATAGTAAATCTATTTAATCCCTTGATTGTAATTGACCCGTGTTAGCATCAATTCAGAACTTTGCTGAATTATTATATAATCAAAAGAATAGAACAATATTAGTTTGAAGTATAATGGCCCACTCTAATACTGAGAAGCCATAATTAGAACAAAACATATGTTGCTACATATATTCTATACTGAGACTAAAACCAAATTTCAAAGTACAGCCAAAAAATTATTCATCACAGCTCAGCTTAGGCAGCAAAATTAATCACCGGAATTGATCTATATGGGGTACCCTATTGTGGGAAAGAGAGGCCTTATTACCATCATACAATTTCCCCAAATCTGCAGGAAATTTAAGCCTTCTATTCCTCCAAGATGCTACAGCCACTTGGAGGATCTGAGTGAGTGGACTCCCAATGGCCTTCTTGAATCTATACGTCCTTGTTCCTCCAAGGAATATGAGAATGGTTGTCATCATACATACAACACATATTCCATAACCCCATGATCTCACCACATTATCCTGGATGTATACAATCACTGTCACAACAAGCAGAGATCCCAAGCTGATACAAAAAAATAATCTGTTAAAGAAATTGTCCATTTGTCTCCTTTCTTTATCATCATTTTCATCAAACTGATCAGATCCAAAGCATGATACACTTGATTTCAGTCCTCCAGTACCCAGTGTAGTAAGATACAGGGATAAGTAGAGAACAAAAAGTTGCAAACCATCTGCTTCTTCACATTGCTCATTGGGAACGCATGGATCAGGTCTGAACTATGGTAATGCAGTGGAGATTGTCAACACCCTTACTCCCTGGAAATACCATATTAACTATTATTCTCTTTCAAATATCCCATAGATCCCCCAAAATGCAAATTATCATTCTTCTCACATAGAAGTAAATAATTAGAATTTCACCTTCATTGCTGACTTCTTTGTAAACTGTTGACTTGCTGCTACTTTTACTAAAACTATTGCTCAATAGGAATGAGTCAATACAACTATACCAAGACTTGGACACCTACTTGAACCCATACACTGATTTTCTCAACTTATATGTTCTTTTACAAGCCTAGAGTTTCAATACCAAGAAAGTATCTCAATAAGTCTATTTTTGTCATTTCAATTTTTCTTTTTCTATTGCTAATCTAAATTATTTCCATGGATAGATTGATATTTCTTGTAAAAATAAAATCATCTATATACAAGTAAATAATTAGAATTTCACCTTGATTGCTGACTGCAAAATAAACACCATTAGCCTCCTAAAATCTGTTCAAATACCAATATGTTTGAGAGGAAACAATGTGTGTACAGAAAAACAGAGTAAAGTGTGATGTGACAGAGAGTTTGGCCTGGATCAAACCTTAAAAATTCTGGGAAATGGGCCAAACAGATAAAGGTATCAAATAATAAAGAAGTCATTCTGTTGTATCCAATTTCATACAAATCTGTACTAACAGATAGGACCTCGGGACAAGTTCTGGGGACCTTGCATTGCTCCTCCATACTTCATGAAATCTCATGGCCCTTTTGTTATCTTCCTAGCAGCTACTCCACTCTCTTCTAAGAGCATTTAATATTGATGTATGTTGTCCAGTCATCAAGCACATGATGAGTGATTTCCTATCTATTTTCCAGCATCAAAACAGAAAGAAATCCTTCTACCTGTTTCAGTACATGGAAAATCATTGTCAAATTCAGAAAATTGTAAAGGCTTGATTGATAAAATTGATCAGATCAGATGTTCAATGATTTCATTCTTGGATTGTCATATTCCTTTCTTAACTCATGATCTGCAAATAAAAATAAACATGGAAAACATTAATTCCTCAATATATGGGTGTAAGAAATATTAATTTGATAAATGAACTAAAATACATATTACTAAGTAAATCTAAACCTAAGTAACATTCACATTCAGATATCAGATGCATTACAGGCCTGCTAGCCAGATCAAAGAGAATATAGCCCAAAGTACCCTCTGATATACCATATTTAAAATGCACTTTCCCAAACCAACTTTTGGGAAGTCTGGTAAAATGAATTCTCAGAGTTGGAATCTGTGGACTTTAGATTCGAAACCACTCAACACTCTTAGCATGGTGAAGTTATGATCCGATTCCATGCACTAATAAGCTACAGGACATCAACCAAAATCTTGCAACAACTCATCATCAAACAAACCACCTTCTGGGAATTATGGTAAAATGATTTCTCTGAGTTAGAATCTGTGGATTTGAGATTCAAAACTGCTCAAAACAGTTAACATGGTGAAATTGTGATCCGATTCCAGGCACTAATAAGCTACAGGACTTCAACCAAAATCTTGCAATAACTCATCACCAAAGAAATTGGATTTTTGTCATATTTACTTGGATTGCAGATTTCGACTAATGGTAGATTTCGAAAATATTTTGGAAAATCGAATAGAAAAGGTGAGTTCAAATGATTCATTTCTTTATGTCTATCAAATTGATAAATACTCCAAAAATATTCACAAAATTTATAGTAAATCTATTTAATCCCTTGATTGTAATTGACCCGTGTGAGCATCAATTCAGAACTTTGCTGAATTATTATATAATCAAAAGAATAGAACAATATTAGTTTGAAGTATAATGGCCCACTCTAATACTAAGAAGCCATAATTAGAAAAAAACATATGTTCCTACATATATTCTATACTGAGACTAAAACCAAATTTCAAAGTACAGCCAAAACATTATTCATCACAGCTCAGCTTAGGCAGCAAAATTACTCACCAGAATTGATCTATATGGGGTACCCTGTTGTGGGAAAGAGAGGCCTTGTTACCATCATACAATTTCCCCAAATATACAGGCAATTTAAGCCTTCTATTCCTCCAAGATGCTACAGCCACTTGGAGGATCTGAGTGAGTGGACTTCCAATGGCCTTCTTGAATCTATACGTCCTTATTCCTCCAAGGAATATGAGAATGGTTTTCATCATACATACAACACATATTCCATAACCCCATGATCTCCCCACATTATCCTGGATGTATACAAGAACTGTCACAACAAGCAAAGATCCTAAGCTGATACAAAAAAAGAATCTGTTAAAGAAATTGTCCATCTGTCTCCTTTCTTTATCATCATTTTCATCAACTGATCAGATCCAAAGCTTGATACACTTGATTTCAGTCCTCCAGTATCTAGTGTAGTAAGATACAGGGATAAGTAGAGAACAAAAAGTTGCAAACCATCTGCTTCTTCACATTTCTCATTGGGAACGCATGGATCAGGTCTGAACTGTGGTAATGCAGTGGATATTGTCAACACCCTTACTCCCTGGAAATACCATAGAAACTATTATTCTCTTTCAAATATCCCATAGATCCCCCAAAATACAAATTATCATTCTTCTCACATAGAAGTAAATAATTAGAATTTCACCTTCATTGCTGACTTTTGTGTAAACTGTTGACTTGCTGCTAATTTTACTAAAACTATTTCTCAATAGGAATGAGTCAATGCAGCTATACCAAGCCTTGGACACCTCCTTGAACCCATACACTGCTTTTATCAACTTATATGTTCTTTTACAAGCCTAGAGTTTCAATACCAAGAAAGTATCTCAATAAGTCTATTTTTATCATTTCAATTTTTCTTTTTCTATTGCTAATCTAAATTATTTCCATGGATTGATTGATATTTCTTGTAAAAATAAAATCATCTACATACAAGTAAATAATTAGAATTTCACCTTGATTGTTGACTGCAAAATAAACACCATTAGCCTCCTAAAATCTGTTCAAATACCAATCTGTTTGAGAGGAAACAATGTGTGTACAGAAAAAGAGAGTAAAGTGTGAAGCAGAGTCTAAGAAAAAAACAAAGTATTAGCATAAAAGTATTCCTCTGTTTTTGGAAATTCCCCAGGTTCTCGCCGGTATGGAGCACCTGTCCTATTACAATGAATTTCACTCACATCATGCTCAAAGGTATCCCAAGAGATGATTCACTCACGTCATGCTCAAAGGTATCCCAAGAGATCATTCCTGATTCAGACTCATCATTCAACCTGACGAAAGTTTGTCTGCATGAAATATCATTAAAATTAAAAGAGTTAATGAAGCAAAGATGCAGATTATTTAGTATCAAAGCTAAATAACTCACTTTTCAACTTAAACCATTCCCAATATACCTGTCAAGAATTCAAAAACAATAATAATCTAACCCTAACATACTTCTATAGGCTTATAATGATCTGGAATTTTCCAATGCTGAGTGGGCTTTTCAATAATTTTTATTGAAATTGTTTATCTTGCACGTATCATTCTTCTCACATACAAGTAAATAATTAGAATTTCACCTTCATTGCTGACTTTTCTGTAATAAATGTCTTTCCTCCACGTTAATCAGCTTAGCTCAATGAAAATGATTCATTTACTTGGCAACCATAAATATCATTATAGACAATTTCATGGAAAATGGAAATGGCTCCAACCAGCATAACTCCATTTTTAGGTTTTCAGTGTAATTATTAGGATTTTTTTAGTTAAATAAAAATAGATTTAGCTGGGTGCATAATTCTTTCTCAAATGACTTTTTTATGTAAATTTCTAAGTACATTTATTGAAAATTAAGAAGTAAATTTATCGAACATAAAGAAAATTTTTAGGAAGTAGATTTATTTTTATTTTTTAATTTGATTTGATTTGTAAATTAGTTAGTTTTGTTTAATTTTTAAAAAAATAAAAAAACTTATTTATTTTTAAATATAATAATTTATTTATTCCCAAAATGTTATTTTATCAACTTAATGTCAAATGTTGTATCCTAATATCTCAAGTTATACCACACTATAGTGAACAAAATAGATATAATTTTTTTTAAATAGTTTTCAAAGATGTATATTTATATAGGAAACGTATTTATACATTTAACTCAAAACCACATATAAACAACTTTAATTATTCTAAAAGGCCTAATAATGATTCATATATCATTTTCCCATAAAAGTATGGTACTTGTTGCCAAATGCTGCTGCTCCTAGCCATCTCAAAGACTGCAAAATAAACACCATTAGCCTCCTAAAATCTATTTAAATACCAATCTGTTTGAGAGGAAACAATGTCTGTACTGAAAAACAGAGTAAAGAGTGAAACAAAGTGTAACAAAAAAACAAATATTTTTGAGACTACTGTATATGGAAATAACCCGATCATTTAATTATACAGGAAAGGTTATGTCGAATCTGCAGTCTGACTTTGGCAAAAGAGTTTCAGGAAGTACAATCAATCAGTTCAACTCGTTCTGCAGGGCACTAATTTTACCTCTACAGAAAATCATCATCATGATTGAGCTGGTGAATTATACTTATGGAATGCAAGATGCATGTCATGTTATATTCCGTTGATGTTTATATTTTGATGTGTGTAATTATTCGAATTTCTATGCTGTGTCAACAAGGTGCCACATTTCTTGTTGTCAGATTTTGAGGACATTGGTTTGAAGAGTAATCTTGGGTAGATGATTAGATCTTTTTAACTTAGGATCTATTATAAGTGCCAGGGATTAACTTAGGATCTATTAGAAGTGCCAGGGATTAAATTTCAATTTTTGTAAGTGTAATTTTTTACTTGTTTAAAATTTTACTTGGAATTTTGATGTGGTAATTTTATCTTCTATTTTTTTTGGTTGAAAGTGAATTTAAAAGAAAAATTGATCAACATGAATAGAATTTCAAAATTTCAACTTTTTTGACTGACAGACATCTTTAGACATCATACTGGGTTGTAAAATGTTTATCTCAATGAAAATGATTCATTTACTTGGCAACCATAAATATCATTATAGGCAATTTCATGGAAAATGAAAATGGCTCCAAATGCAACTATACCAAGCCTTGGAGACCTGCTTGAACACATGCAATGATTTTCTCAACTTATATGTTTTTTTCCAAGCCTAGAGTTTCGAAATCCCTGGGTTGTTCAACACTCCATTGAGAAAACTTGATTTTACATCCACTAATTTTACCTCTGTAGAAAATCATCATCATGATTGAGTTGGTGAATTATACTTATGCATGTCATGTTATATTCCATTGATGTTTATATTTTGATGTGTGTAATTATTCGAATTTCTATGTTGTGTCAACAACATACCACATTTCTGTTGTCAGATTTCGAGGAAATTGGTTTGAAGAGTAATCTTGGGTAGATGATTAGATCTTTTTAACTTAGGATTTATTATAAGTGGCAGGGATTAACTTAGGATCTATTATAAGTGGCAGGGATTAAATATCAAGTTTTGTAAGTGTAATTTTTTACTTGTTTAAAATTTTACTCGGAAATTTGATGTGGTAATTTTATCTTTTATTTTATATTTTTAATTTTTTTGGTTGAAAGTGAATTTTTTAAAAAAATTGAACATGAATAAAGTTTCAAAATTTCAACTTTGTTGACTAACAGACACCTTTAGACATCATACTCAGTTTTAAAATGCTTAGCTCAATGAAAATGATTCATTTACTTGGCAACCATAAATATCATTCTACGCAATTTCATGGAAAATGGAAATGGCTCCAACCAGCGTAACTCTATTTTTAGGTTTTCAGTGTAATTATTAGGATTTTTTAGTTAAATAAAAATAGATTTAGCTGGGTGCATAATTCTCTCTCAAATGACTTCTTTATGTAAAGTTCTAAGTACATTTATTGAAAATTAAGAAGTAAATTTATTGAACATAAAGAAAAGTTTTAGGAAGTAGATTTATTTTTATTTTCTAATTTGATTTGATTTGTAAATTAGTTAGTTTTGTTTAATTTTTTAAAAAAATAAAAAACTTATTTATTTGTAAATATAATAATTTATTTATTCCAAAAATGTTATTTTATCAACTTAATGTCAATGTTGTATCCTAATAGCTCAAGTTATACCACACTATAGTGAACAAACTAGATATAATTTTTTTAAAAGAGTTTTGAAAGATGTATATTTATATAGGAAACGTATTTATACATTTAACTCAAAACCACATATAAACAATTTTAATTATTCTAAAAGACCTAATAATGATTCATTTGGATTATAGTCCACATGTTTTGTTGAAGATTGTTTCTCTACTTTGTGTTCATGATATTGTAAGTTTCACATTTCTGAAGATGTGTTTTACCAAATATTTTCTTTGTTAAATGTCTTTTACATCTGTTTTACCAAATATTTTTTTTGTTAAATGCCTTTTACATCTAACTCAAAACCACATATAAACATTTTTTATTATTCTAAGTTACCTAATAATGATTCATTTGGATTATTTTTCATGTCCATATATTATAGTGCACATGTTTTGTTGAAGATCGTTTCTCTTTAATGATACTTTCTGTTCATGATATTCTAAGTTTCACATTTCTGAAGATGTCTTTTACCAAATATTATTTCAAATGATGTTTTTCTGAAATATTATTCGGTATCTTAAATGATTACAATAGAATATTACTAATAATAATTTCAGTTTCATATTAATAAATTGAAGAAGATATTATTTTACTATGTTTTGTACAAGATTCTTTCTAACACCATCAACATAATCATTAGTTTTAAGTTATATCTTAATCCATGATTTCTGAATAAACCTTTAGTTTTAACTTCTCATGTAGTTCTATAGGAAACGTAATTATACATCTAACTCAAAACCATATATAAAGAATTTTTAATTATTCTATTATCTCTGTTTTCAGAAATGACAACAAATCTTACTAAAAATGCTATTCCCTTAATGCTCTCGGGGAAAAGTCATATTCAACCAATTCTACAAATTGTTGAACTTGAACGTATTACATCAATGCAAAGTTCAACAATACGATATCGCACCGCCATCTCTGATGGCACACATATGAAGCGCCTTATGCTTCCGATAACTTTCAATGACCTCGTTGAAGCAAGCTTGCTTCAAAAAGGTTCAATTATACATGTGAAAAATGGACTACTTCAACTATTGGTCCATCAATGTAAGTTTTTTACAAAATTCTTATTTAAAATTTACATATTTCCTTTATATCACTTTGAACTCTAACAATTGCTCTTATTGCTATCATTTACCATGTAGGTCAATAAGTCTATTAGACTTCTAACTTTGTACTACATTTGCACCTTTATTTGGTATTCCAAAAAATCCGAGTATCTCGGTCACTTTTGAAGAAGAAGATTCGTCGTCATCAAACCAACGAACTTCGTCGAAAAGGCACTGTACCCTTTCTGACATTCCTACTGCATCCTGTACACCAATCCAAATTCCAATCAAAGCAATAAATTCTTAGCATTCAAACTAGTGCATAAAAGGATATGTTCAAAGAAAGACACCTCTTCAACAATTTCAAAATCAATATGGTCCTGGCAAAGTGTTTGGCTTCGACCTCTATGATACAGAAGGTGGTGAAATACACATTACATGTTTCAACAATGTTGCCGATTATTTCTTTGAAAAAATCCAAGTTGGAAATATGTACATTGTCTCAAAAGGAAATGTCAAAATGGCTAATAAATAATACAACCACTTAAACGATGACTGGGAAATTTTGTTAAATGCTACATCTACCATAGACCATGTTGCCAACGAAAATAGATCCAACCCAACAGTGCATTTCAATATCAAATCAATCAATGATATCAGAACAATATACGTCAACTCCATTGTTGATGTTCTTGGTATTGTTACTAGCATTTCCAATCCATGCACCATACATAGAAAAGACGGCTCAGAAGTTACGAAACAAACAGTAAATCTTCAATACATGTCTGGATATAACATGGATGCAATATTTTGGGGAGATAATTTTGATGGAGTATCGAAAGAAATTTCCATCTTATGTACTATAAGAAATTATCCCATCATAGCAATCAAGTCCGTTCATGTTGCCGAATTTAATGGAAAAAATGTCGGTACTACAACAAGATCAATTATTCTTGTAGAACCTGACATCAAGGAGGCTCATATCCTAAAGTCATGGTTTAGAAAAGAATGTTCCACTACAACTTCTACACCATTGACAAGAAGATATTCACCTTATTTTGGCCATCAACCCAAAAAAATAACGATTGCAGATATTTACAATATTGAGTCCTCAAATATACCTGCATTCTACCAAGTCAAGCGAACAATTACAAAAGTATGGATGGACAATTTTTATTACCTATCATGCCCATCTATTGTTGATAAGAAAAAATGCATGAAGAAACTCATTCCAACGAATGCAAGCACATGGTTTTGCCCTAAATGCAACACTGAAGTAACTGACTGTGATTACAGATACTTACTAAAGATAGATATACAAGATCACACTGGTCAATTGCTTTCAATAGTTGCTTTCGGAGACGCAGTGTCTACAATTCTTGGAGTTAATGCAAAGGACTTCTATTTGTTATCTGAGGATCCTAATGTAATAAAGGAAATTGTCTCTAAAGCACTCTAGACAGATCACATCTTCACACTATCAGTGAAGACAGAAACATTTAGAGACATACCACGCTTGCAATGTGTTATCATCAAAGAAGAGAACTTGCAATTCTCAACAGAATGCAGCAACATCCTCCAAGCAATCAATAAAATTTCAATATCATAGATAAATATGATTACAAGTACTATCATAGAGAAAATCTATGTTATTATGCTGTATGGTTACTACATCTCAGGCCAATTGTAAACAATATGTCATGGCAGAAAAGACACTTGGTTTATGTCTTCCAAATTCATAATCTATTTTCTTAACTATTACTATCAATTTACCAGTTGGTATTTAATCATAGAGAAAATCTGTGTTACGCTACATGCAAATTATCTCTCCACAAAATATTATATTGTAATATGTCATCAATGTAATTTTTGTGGAAAATCTATTCGAAACATGTGTTTTTGGGTATTGGATCAAAAATAGTCTTGCAATCTAACTTGACTATATCGCTTTTGCCAAACATAGTCAAATCTTCCTCTATAGTTACAAATCACTACAAATTATTCTGAAACACATTGTTTTAATAATATATTAACAAAATTAAATTGTAAACTTCAATTTATTTTTTCCCCTTCCATACAATAACATGGTTGTTGTCTCTCCAACTAACATTGTCACTCCATCTCAATACTTTAACTTTTCCCCTATTAACAAATCAACCAAGTTTACACATTGCATATCCAAGTACATTCATATACATCTCTAAAATACTTAAATATAATCTCAAACATATTGTTATCAACACGTTACACATCTTATTATCTTCCTCTATAGCTACAAATTACTAAAACCTCATTTCAAACACGTTGTTCTAATAATATATTTTAACAAAAATAAATTGTAGACTTCAATTTCTTTTTTCCCCTTCCATACAATAACATGGTTTTTCTCTTTCCAACTAACATTGTCACTCCATCTCTCTTTCATGTAGGTGCATTAACTTGTTGGAATGTCTACTACTTCTAATGATGAACGCAATGAAGATATTATGTAGCAAATAAAGAAGAAATAAATGCACGTTGACGTGCAGCTTATCATGCTAAAAATGCCCTCAAAGATTCCCAAACAAAAAAAAGGCAAAAGAAAAGTCAAAATTCATCGTTAAGAACATACGATGGAAATTCACAATTTCCACCAAACAATTCTCACTCTGAAAACAATTCTCTTTCCCAATTTACAAGTCAACCATCTTCTCAGCAAACCACTCTACCAAATTCATCCACAGCTCATTCGCCACCACACTCCATTCCACATGCTTTCAACGACGCTCATAATAATGATGCTCAAACAAATTCATCCATACCTCATTCAACCCCTCCATCCATTACACATGCTTTCAACAACGTTCATACTAATGATGCACAACGTGAATTCCGTGCAAGAATTGATAGGCTTGCACCTAAATCACCATGCTCCATTTGTCTTGAATCCTATCCTGGAATCCATATCCACATGTCAAACCAAATCTATTGTTGCTACAGATGCATGTCTGAAAAAAACATTCACCGTTTCTCATTATCAAACAACATGGACCCTGGTCCTCAACCACCTATCCTGGCTACTCTTTCACAAATAGAAGAAATGCTTATTGCTAGGGTTAACCCTATCATCCAAGTAACACATGCACGTGGTGGCCAATATAAATACACTAGCCACACAATTTGCTTTCCGCAAGACATTACAGAAATAGCATGCATGTTGCCACGACGTGTTGAAGACTTGGATATTTTAATCGTTACCCGTCAAAGTAATGACCGTCAAGCTTATGACTGCATTGTAAGTAGACATCGAGTTCTCGCCGCATTAGAATACAAATTGACAAATGATCCTTACTATAGGAATGCTTGCATTGATAACAATGCACTATCATCCTTACCAAAACTCCCAACCGATATCTCCTCCTCCCTTCACCATTCCAATACCACAGATCCAACTTCCCAACTGTCAATCGAAACACCAATTTCCCTTACTGAAGATTCCATAGACCAATACCCACACCATACATCATCATTCATTCCAACTATACCTAATAGAAATACAAAAATCCAAGAAATTCGACATTATTTACAATCATACAACCACCATTCTGCTACTACAATCCAATGGCCACCAATAAGCTTATCTCCAATCAATGAATACAACACAGAAGGTCTACTCTCTATGGCTTTCCCAACACTATTCCCCACAGGAATTGCACTACCTAATCAACCAAGAATAAAGACAGTGCAATTACATGAATACACACTTCATCTACTGCATTACCACGATAACAGATTTGGCAAGCACCCTCGCTTCCGCTACTACATATACAATATGATGATGCGTCATCGCAGTCAAGCAACAACATCCTTCTTTGTAAAAAAAAACATTGGAGATGGATTCCCAACATCAATCCAAGAATTGAACATCCGATTACAACAATTTCCAGACGAAAAATTGGCAGAACAAGTGATGCGCTTCGGTAGCTCTCTACGTGGCACAAGATCTTTTTGGCACAAAGCTAAAAATGAACTGACAGACATGATATCTCAACTCGGCTTCCCAACATTCTTCTTCACATTAAGTGCAGCTGATACAAAATGGCCTGATCTTCATGCAATCATGCCAGGAATTCCACCTTCTGATGTTGCAATACAACACAAATGGAGGAATGATAACATTATCTCTAACCCCCACTTAACATCACTATATATTCACCACAGATTCACAATATTTCGTGAAGTTATATTGGAGAAACACTTGCAAATAAAAGAATACTGGTACAGGTATCCACTCTACCACATTACTTTCATAATTCTTCATACATCAAACTCCTTCTATTTCAAAAATTTCTAACAAAAAAACATCCTTCGCAGGTATGAATGGCAACATAGAGGATCAGCACACATCCATGGCTTCCTTCGGATACAAAATGCACCTGATATGGAAACTCTTAATTGGGATAACATAGAAGCAGTTGATAGTACTAAACAATTCTTTGACAAATACATATCAACTTGGGACCCTCGGCTTTCTACAATTTCTAACCAATCAATTTCTCAAACAAATGTAGAAGACCCTTGCTTATTGTCTACGTCAAATATTCTTAGAAACAATCCATTTAATGATTATGTCCAACTTATCAATTGCATTGAGAGACACACAAAATGCACTGAAAACACATGCCTCAGGAAAAAAGGCTCCTCATTCGAATGTCGATATAAAGCACCTTGGGAATTACATGCACATTCCGCCTTGTTCATTGACTCCAATGGCCAAAAAACATACACTCCCGCTCACAATGATGATCGACTAAATACCCATAACCCTACCATCCTATCTATCTGGCGTGCAAATATTGATTGCCAACCAGTACTCTCAATCCATGCTGTTCAGAAATATATTGCGAAATATGCATCCAAAGCAGAAAAAAAATCCGAAACATTCCATGACATGCTACGTAGAATTGTACTTGCTTCATCTAATGTTGACCTAGCAACATCTGCATTCCGAAAATTCCTTACAGAAACTCTTGTCGATCGTGACATAGGAGCACAAGAAACCTATCATATGATACAGAAATTACCACTAACACTATGTAGTCGCTCCTTCTTCCCTTTAAATGTAAGCCAACAAATCTATATGCGTCTTCCACAGAATAACACCAGAACTCCTCCATCACCACACTTCATAGATACATACATCAATCGACCATCTCCCTTAGAATCCACATCACTTATAGAAATAGCAATATCATGATCATATGATTCCCGTCGTAAGACAAACAAATGGAAACAAAGACCCGAACAAGCAATTCTTTGTATCATACCACGCTATTCCTCAATACCATCCACAACCGACTCTTCTTATGCTGACTTCTGTAGAGTTTAACTTATGCTTTACAAACCATTTCGCCATATCGCGAGTGACATAGGGAATTCTGCTACAGAATTTATCAGAAATTGGCAAGCATTTCGTCCATTCTACAAACCTTGGCATCAACACCGGACACTATCTGATATCGAGCCTCCTGCAAATGATAACACAACTACTCAAGAATTCCATCCTCCAGAAACCATGGACCTAAATTAATGGGAACTACTCTCTCAGTTGTACCCTACAGACGAACTGCTCATAAATGACATTCAAATGCTTGGTCTTCGTGGTTTTGATGACAACCATAATTGGAATGATACAACTATTCCATTGCATCTCCAAGAAATAGGCGCACATTTCATTGAGAATAATCGCTCTCTCCATCACATTATTCAAACAAATAAAGATACTTTAATGTGCCTTAGCTCATTATCTTCAATGCAGAAAAAAGCTCTGGATATTATTTTTGCTCACTCCAGTAAGAAGGATATCTTACCTGCTCTGCTAATGATAATACAAGGCACTGTTTGAACTGGGAAATCCCTTGTTATAAATTGCATCAGAGAAATGCTCATAGCACTTGCTGGCTCAGAACCTTCACCAATCATGCTCCTAGCCCCTACAGGTGTTGCAGCATTCAACATACAAGCATCGACAATCCATTCCGCTCTCCACCTTCCAATAAAAGATCTTACACCATTAGAAGGCAATGGTCTTGCAAAATTTCAAGAAGAACTCAAGCATATTAGGTACATACTAATCAATGAAATGAGCTTCATTGGACCTAAGCTTCTTCACCAGGTTGATCAACGTCTTTGTGAGGCATTTCCATTAAAGAGAAACTTTCCATTCAGCGGTTGTTCGATTATATTAGTTGGTGATCTCAGCCAGTTACCACCCGTCAAAGACATACCACTATATGCAGGGACAAGTTATGGAACCGCATTATGGAACACATTCACAATAGTCATCACATTAGACAAAATATTTTGTCAACAAGGTCAGAACAGTGCTCAAGTTATTTTCAGAAATGTCCTCCAAAACATTAGAAATGAAAATCCAACAATCGAGGACTACAACATCCGTATGACGCGAACAGACTCTTTCTTTTATGAAGATGAAATAATTATCTTCAGAATTCTTGAATATGGATGGGAAAAGGGTTGTCGTAAGACCTCAAATTTGCAATGGCTGATGCCTCGTGGCCACAAAACAACAGTGGGTGGATGTTTTTTCTAACTGCATGCATAAGATGCAAAGGTTGGAAATTGGGACCAATGGAAATAGGGCTTTCAACATCACTAATTCCTATGATAAGTTTCATAATTTCCATTGCAGATTAGGGTTTTGGCATGTTTCTCACTTTAAATTCATTCTTTAGAAACTTACACCTCCATATGCTCTTTACCTCAAAACGTACACCTCCATATATTCTTGCCCTCGTCTTTCCTGTAATATTTAAATTGTAGACAACTTGAGGGGAAAAAAAAGAAAGAGAATATCACTTGTTAGGGTAAAAGCTAATATTCCTTCAGTAGGGTTTAAATCAATATACTTTTGAGTAGTGTTAAATCATTTTTTATATTGAATAAATATGGAGACACTACCAATATTTATTGGTTCAATGGAAAATTTGGGGTGCTTCATACCTTGCCAAGGTTCAAATTCCCATGGATGGAGACGTTGCCAAATATTTTGTCTCTTGCGTGCATGCTAGAGAACTAAAGTGGCCCATGGTGGGGTTAGGTGGAAATCTCGGGCTATTATGGGAAAATGGATATTACCACCTATAACATCTTACTGCGGGGATATTTTAAGAATGTTGTATGTTGGTGATATTTTATTCTAATACTCCCAACTTGGGTAAAGAATTCATTATATGTTGGCTCCATTTTATTCTAATACTTCTAGCTTGAGGAAGAGTGTGTTCCATTGCGACTACATTTTACTTCTACCTTGGTGAATATTTCTTGAATGTTGTCTAAAATTTATTCTTGTTAACCTTTGAAAAATTAGTACAATGATAATTTATTCTAAACTTTTTGATGAGATTGCAATTTTTTTAAATTTTGACATGATTATAGAGATTTTAATGAATTGGATTTTTTATTCTCTATGAATAATTCCCATGATATATCAAATTAGCATCATTATTCTACTCTTTACTATCATTGGACTACATATTATATCATATAATGTGATTCCATCAAGTCTACTACCAACATACGCATGACCCTCTTCACTAAAATAAAATTGTGTAGCACAAATTATAATATTTATATGCAAGGGTGTGACACAAACCTCGACACTAGAATATCCATCCTTTATAAGCTTCCATGTAAGAACCTTAAATGAATTTTATATCCAAATTTAACACCTTCTGATGTTATATCTATGGAAATACAGACTTAAATTGAACCTTTAACAACCAATAACATGGAATTATAATCCTACATGGGCAAATGAAATAAGTCACCTCCTCGACTACATGATCTCCTATGAATTGTGCCTTGATAAAAATATACCATTTGAGAAATAAATATATATGATTCCTTTCAAGATGATAAAAATAATTTTCCATCTAAATACATTTATTCTATCAACAACTATTGGTTTTTAGATCTTGTATAAACCCTTTCAATAAATAAATAATATCAGAAAGCACAAGATATTTTTCTCATTTTAAAACCCTGGCCGTTTATTTGGGAAGCCTCCATGGGGTAAGGTATGGTATTTTATTAATCAATAGGAGTTTACAATCATGATTAAATTCCCTTCAACTCTTGGGATTCAATAATAATATGAAGTAGGAACTCTTACAAAAATTATCATCAATTTCATAAAACATGACCCTTAATCTAACCACCAAACATTTATCTTGGAAAATGTTGGATTTCACATTTTATTTTAATTAATTTGTTGTCATATTTTAACAATACCAACCTTGACAATAATCTACCTAATACCCTACCTAATTCCTTTCATCACCTCTTCTGTACGCCAAGAGAAACCAAACACAATCGCATCTTCTCTAACAACATTGATTTCATAAACATGTTTGCATAATTTTCTTGAGTGTGTACCCTTTTAATATCAAATCAACCTCCATCAAGGACATGTCTTAAAAAATGGTACTTAATATAAATATGCTTAGTATTGATATGATAAGTTGGATTTGTAGCCAAAAAAATATCACTTTTATTATCAAAAAATACATTTATATTGTTTTGTTCTCTTCCAAGCTCACCCAAAAGAACCTTCAATGAAATTTCCTCTTTGAAAGTATGTGAGACAAAAATATATTATATATTTATATGTGATAAATTAAATCTTTCATGAAGCTTTAACATCGAACTAAATTATCCTCTTGTAGGAATAAAGACATAATCTGAAGTATACCATTGCTTGTCCAAAGTAGCTGCAAAATATAAATGAACATAACTGCATACAAAATCACTTCTACCACTAAAGGTAATGCAATAATTAATTGTGCATCTTAGATCCTAAAGCACCCATTTCATAACATTATGATGTTATTTTCCTATAGTTTTGCATGTACTGGATGACAACACCCTGTGCATGTGAAATATCTAGTTTGTTACATGTCATCAAATACATTAGACTTCATACTACATTAGCATAAGTTACATGATACATATAATCCTTTACTTCCTTACTGTTATGCCATAAACCTAAATAAAGCTTAAAATAGGAAGCGAAAGGGATATTTATAGGTTTCACATTATTCATCCTAAATTTTGCTAGTATTTTATCAATATACTTCTATTGTGAAAACTTGAGATGACAATTTCTTCTATGCATTTCAATTCCAAATGTTTGTTCTACTACTCATAGACCCTTCATATCAAAGGTGCTAGCCATCTGAGCCTTTAACTTGTTGATATTATCCATGAATTTTGTTAAAAAAAGCATATAATCAAGATAATCAATATACCATTCAAATGTTTGAAGTACACACAATGGTCATACTCATTTATGGTATAAGTCTTTCTCATTATGAAGGAATCAAATGTATTGTACCATTTCTTGGATGATTGTTTTAGTCCATTCATAGCTCCTCATCCAAATCTCCATGCAATAATGTTGTTTTAACATCTAATTTCTCTAACTCAAAATCAAACAAAGAAACTAACTAGTGCCAACAATATGAAAAAATACAAGCTTAACAACTATAAAAAATATTCCATGGAAATTTATACCTTCCATCTGAGAGTAACCTTTTGCGAATAGTCTAGCTTTATACCTTCCAACATTACCGTAAAATCCTTTATTCAATTTATAGACCCATTTAAATCCAACAACCTTTCTATCTTTAGGAAGTTCTATCAGGTACAGAGATATACATTTCTCCAAGGCATTATTAATATCATCTATTGCTTCCTAAAAAGAAGGTTCCCCGTCATCAATAATTAAATCAATAGATGAAGTAAATCTCTATACCTTTGGATTTATCTCCCATGTAGTGTTGATTGTGGAAATTTATCATTTTCCTAAATATCTTTAGCATCTATGACTTATCATGAAAATTCTCTTCTTTCTTCCTTGTGTCTGTAGATGGTTGGGTATACAACTAATTTTGTTGGTTTAATGGTAACAATTCATGTTTCAATTATATTTTAAATTGTCTTATTTAATAGAGAAGATTCATCAAATGTCACATCTATGATAATTGTGATTTTTCGGTTAGTAGGATCCCACACTCTATATCCCTTATTTGTATTATCATAACCAACAAATATATATTTCTTATATCTATGGTCTAACTTAGAACACTAATTATTAGGAGTAAGTGTGTAAGCTTCAAAGCCATTTAAATTTGAATAATCACAAGGAAGACCTATCCATACCTCTTTAGAAATTTTACAATTTATTGTAACCGATGCCATAGATTTACAAGATAATTGGTAGTATTCACTACTTCTTCCCATAAATCTTGTTGCAAATTGAAAGTTCTAAGCATGTTTCTAGTTATTTCTAGAAGAGTGTTGCTCATACATATGCTACACCATTTTTTGGGGAGTATATATAGGGGTTTTGTGTCTTATGATCTTATATTCTTTACAATACTTTCTCAATCATAAAGAAGTAAACTTTCCACTATTATCCATTCTTAAACATTTGATTGTTTTTCCAATTTTATTTTCTACCATAACTCTAAATTATTTAAATATATTAGACACATCAAATTTTTGTTGATAGGCTTATGTATTTCAACCTCTGGTGGAATTCCATCGATAATTTTTTTTTTTTATTTATCAAGGGCTAGGATCAATTATTTCCCGAATATTATTCTTCTAAGAGCTTGATGGATATTTGCGATGAGAGTACGTTAGAAGAGCCATGGAATCATGGCGGTAAAGGATCGAAGCATCGTCTAAAAGTGAATGGTGGGTGTGGTGGTGAGCATGGCATGTCAAGAGAGAATGCCACATTACGAAATGAACTATTTCAATGCCAAAGGGAAGAACAATTTTTTAAATATCAAACATAAAAATGGCTTATGGTGTTTCTTAGCTCAATTATTTTCTGTATTATTGGATTGGTTGAGTATTCTTCAGTTGTGATTTTTTGGATTTGTAATTGAAGCGGAGGGACATATTTTTTGCAGAAATATATGTATGTTTAGATCAGATGTCATTGCAAGAAGTATGGATAAAGAGCAGGTGAATGCATGTGGACATAGAAAGAAGTGTGTGGTAAGATATTTTTGGTTGTTACATAATTGTACGCATTGTATGATTCTGGTTTTATTAAAAGGAAAATTTTCATTTTCGATGTCTTGGCTCATTATACTGATAGCATAAAACTGGTCTCGAAATTGATAAAGGTTTGAATTTGCTTGGTAATAATTCGAGTTTTTTTCTTGTAGTGACTGGATGTAAAAACACACTCATGATATTGTGGAATTTTCAGTGAATATTCTCATCGAAATTTGGGGTGGTCTGTCAGGTATCGAGTAAGAGAATGCATTCTCTGTTTGTTTTGATACAGAATCTTATGAATTGTTTAGAATATTTAGTTATGTTTCGCATGTAATGTATTGTAAAAAGAAATAAAAATAATTTAGGTTTGAAATTACGAGCGACAACATCAAATGGAATTTATTTCTTTGTAATCGGATATAATTTTCAGATAAGAAATTTAAATAGGGTGCGAAGAAGAAATTGTGAAGTAGAAATAGGAAAGGAGGAAAGAAGGATAATGTTTTAAAAGGTTGCAAACTAGAAAGAATATATGTGCGTGGAGGTGAGGTTAGAAGAAAGGACACCAGGGGAGGTTTAATTCAAATATAGATGATTGCAAGAAAGTAGAAGAAAGTGATTTCTACGGTGAAAAAAACACAAAAACAATATTTTAAGCAATGTCGGAGCTGAAATCAGTCAGGTAGTCAGAAGGAAGGATGTAAATGCATATGATTTATTTGCAGTCGTGACCCCGACACCGACGTACAAGGTCTTGCAGGTAGGGCAGATGTCGAGAATGGGAAGGTCGAGCAAAAGGAAAGTCAAATAAAGTGGTTTTTGGCATGAAAACTCATAAAAATAAATATTGTATTGGTGTTTAGAGCTGAAGTTAGTCAGGTAGCTGGAAGGCAGGATTTTGTTGCATAGAAGTTAGTTGGAGGGGGATGCCAACCCCGACACACAACATTATCGATGTACTCGCATAAATTTTTTTATTTTCAAAAAAAATTATGACAATATTATGTTCGAATAATTGTTAGTTGAAAAGATGTTTTAAAAGAGAAATATTATTTCTTTTAAGAAATGGTTTTTTTTTATTGTGTTGATATAATATTATTTTCTAAATTTTTATTTTTTTTAACAAATTTTTGCGAAGGATATTTTTTAGCATGTCTAATATGATAATTTTCATGTTTAAAAAGATGAATGTAAGAGAAAGTTATTTTTGGAATGGTAATCGATAAAAAAATAATGTATTGGTGGTCAGAGATGAAGACAATGGGGTGATCAAAATTCGGGATTGTGTTGTGTATAAGTTAGTTGGAGGGGGACATGACGTTTCCATGCAACATTGTCGGTGTACTACATTTTTTTTTTTTACAAAAATGTTGTTTTCGAAGAATTGTTAGTTGAAAAGTTGTTTTAAAAGACAAATGATCATTGCTTTCAAAAATGAAATTTTTTTTCAAACTCTCTTGATATAATGTTATTTTAAAAAATATATATTTTATTTAACAAATGTTTGCAAATGATAATTTTTAGCATGTTTAATATGATAATTTGCATGTTTAAAAAGATGAAAGTAAGAGAAAGTGATTGTTGGCACAAAATTCGATAAAAATAATGTTATATTGGTGGTCGGACCTGAAGACAACCGAGTGCTCGGAAGTCGAAATGGTGTTGGGTAGAAGTTAGATGGAGGGGAGGATGACCTCAACACACAATGTTTTCAGCGTACTCAAAAAATATTATTTTTTTATTTTTCTTTTTCCGTAATGTTATTTTTGCAAGAATTGTTAATTGAAAACATGTTTAAAAATAAAATTGAGTTTTCTTTTCAAGAATGCAATGTTTTTTCAAAATTCCTTAATATAATGTTATTTTTAATAAAAAAAAATTCTTTAACAAATGTTTACGAACAATATTTTTCAGCATGTTTAATATGATAATTTTCATGTTTAAGAAGATGAAAGTAAGAGAAAGTGATTGATGGCATGGAAATGGATACAAACAATATTGTATTGGTGGTCAGAGAAGAAGACACTCAAGTAGTTGGAAGTCAGGATGGTGTTGTGTAGAAGTTAGTTGGATGGGAGGCTGACCCCAACGTACAACATTTTCGATGTATTCATAAAATCCTTTTTTCTAGTTGGGTTATGTTATTTTCCAAGGATTTCTTTTTGAAATGATGTTTTAAGAGAGAAAATATTTTTTTTTTTTCAAGAATGGGAATGGTTTTGAAATTATTTTCAAATTCTTGTGAAGTATATTTTTTTAGCATTTTAAATATGATAATTTGCATGTTTGATAGGATGCATATTTTTTAAGGATTTTATCCTTTGAAATGTAATCTGTAATATTTGGTTTGGTTTAAGGAAAGATGTTGATTTTTTTATGGATTCAAGTATTTGAATTTTTTTCCGTTTGATATTCTTGAGCTTATATCTCATTGGCTTCCTCTATTGGTGTTGATAAACCTTCGGTTGGTTTGTGAAAAATGGAGTATGGTGTTGGAAAACATGATTTTTCTTACTTCTTGCAATCAATATGCTGACAAAGAATTCAAATTTATTTATTTTCCAGCTAGTATCAAGGATATCTACTTTGTTGAATCTTAGCTTAATGAAAAAGGACAAATCTCTCAGTTGGTTTTTCCTTTTATGGACTTTGGATACAGAATTCAATGTACACTTGGATCAATGATTCTGTTCACTATGCATGGAAGCCCTTTGCATTCAAAGAATTATTTCATAGTAAATGATTTTACAAAAAACTTTTGAAATATTGGGAGTTTGAGTGTTGGAGAGTGGGGATTCTTCTCTTTATTGGAGAAATTTAGTCCACGGAAATATGATTGAGTTATGATGAAACATGTGTCCAAAAACATGGAATCAAAATTTTTTATTTGCATGAGTGTAGACATGGTTTGGAGAAGGACGAAACCTAGTTTTGGTGGTGTAACACCCCCAAAGGAGGTTATCTTTGACAAAGGGAAATTTTTCTGGTTATATTTAGACAAATATTATGATGATTACACTTTCTATGGCTACATTATATATTGGTTGGATGTTATGAGAAATCGATTTCGTTTTTCATTTGTTCCTATCCCTGACATACGATGTATGGCATCAGGATTGTATGTGAAACAACTATTTTTTCTTTCAAACAATGGTTCAACATCTATTTGATCGCTTGAAGAGATATAAAATTTCAAGTTTGGCCAAGTTTCAATGGACGAAGCTTATAATATTTTGAAGATGAGTGGGGGTTCAATTGGAAATTGTTTAATACTATGTCAATGTACATAAATAGTAAATTCATAGGCTACGTACCTTTTTCGTATAGTTGAAGGAAAAGTACTTACGTTGGGTTTTATGGAAGTCCAAATAAAGGTATATGATATGGTGACTCAATTATGCACTTCGGAAATTTTCAATGGTCTCTCCATCTTAGAAATATTTGGGTTCCATGTGGAGTCAGTTGATGGTTTTAATGATTTTATTGAAAATGGAAGTGGTTTCTTAATTTCTCCAAATACATATTGTATTGGTGATATACCACTAGTGCCTATGGATAGCCTTATTTAGCATTTGAGGGTTGAAGAAGTTTTTTTATGGACATTGTTGTGGATGTCATGTTTGTTTAATTTTGGAGAGATATGTTGGAGATTATTGTCATATGAATTTGGAGTGTTTAATGAAAACATAGGCATGTCAAATTTCCCTAATTTTTGTTGGAGATTACTTGTATTGATATGTTATTTTGCAGGGCTAACAATGCAGTTAAATGCTAATTTTTGTCATGCATTTGTGGACTGCATGGAGTATTATATATATATATATATATATATATATATAATACTCCATGCAGTCCACAAATGCATGACAAAAATTAGCATTTAACTGCATTGTTAGCCCTGCAAAATAACATATCAATACAAGTAATCTCCAACAAAAATTAGGGAAATTTGACATGCCTATGTTTTCATTAAACACTCCAAATTCATATGACAATAATCTCCAACATATCTCTCCAAAATTAAACAAACATGACATCCACAACAATGTCCATAAAAAAACTTCTTCAATATATATATATATATATATATATATATATATATATATATATATATATATATATTGTTTATTTTGAGAAGTAATTAGAGTATGGAGAGTTCATAAGTGAAATAATGAAAACATATGCATGTCAAATTTCCATAATTTTTGTTGGAGATTACTTGTATTGATCTGTTATTTTGTAGGTCAAATGATGCAGTTAAATGTGAATGTTTATCATGCATCAGTGGATTGTATGAAGTCTTTTGTTATATATAATTAATTTTTATTATATATATTCAGTGTTTTATTTGTGAAGTATTTAGATTGTGGAGAATTCATAAGTGAACTTTGTGATTTCAACAAATGTTTATAGAACTATGAGGAAATTTGACTAGAAAATACGCCTGAAAAAACTTGAAAATATAAGGAAATAAATATCACTAATAAATTTACCATACTTTATTTTTCAATTAGTATGTATATGAACTTTCTTACCCAGTCGAACAATTTGAAACCAAGTGAACAATGTACAAGTACAACTCATGACAACACAACTCATAAAGCAAACAACTCAAAATTCCAGAAGTGTACATTTCTACATTATTCTAACATCCACCGCCACCTCCCCCCACCCGCCCAATTAGAAATGGTTTTCTATAATGCTTAGATTCTTTTCTACGAGCGGAAATGTGAAGTTGGGTTACACTTTTGTGAGAATCAAGGGCAGAATTTTTTTTTCAGCAATAGTTCGGTCGAACTTTGTAATAAGTTCGGCTGAACTTTATGAGAAAGTTCGGCCGAACTCGTTCTTCCATTTAGATTGACGGCACACTGACGACGTGGGAAAACAGAATTTTTGCCGAAGATGGGAAAACCAGCAACAAAATTTCCGCCGAACTTTTAGTTTGGCCAAACTTTTACTCTTAAAATAGTTTGGCCAAACTAGTTCTTATAAATATATCGCCCGCGAAGTTCATTTGTTTCCCGCGTCTGTGTTTCTTTGCTCTGTTTATTTGCGCGTTTTTGTGTTTCTGTTCTATTCGTTGAATTGTTGTGGCACTGCTGCTGGTTTGGGGCTGCTTCCGTCTGCTCTGTTGGTGATTATCTGTGGTGAAATCAAGCGAACTACCAAGTAAGATCAAGTTGCTGATTCTCCACCTGTGCATGGAAGTTTAGATCAAGTTTAAATGTAATTTTGGGTTTATTTGGATTTGAAATGTAATTTTGGGTTTATTTGGCTCTGGATGCAATGTTTTTTTTCTCTGGATGTAATTCTGGGTTTTTTTGAGACATCTACAGTACTAACTTCTGTAATAATTGTTCTCACAACATTGTAATCATTCTCTTCACATGGCTCGTGTTAACACTTACAAAAATTAGGATCTCTTTGTGGACATCTTCGCAATTATATGCACAAGATTTATATCCATGTTGTATAGGCTATTGTTTCTCCTCCTCCTCTGAACCTTTATCAATGGGATTCACATTCCCGACAACCTCTTATTTTACAAAGGAAAATTGTCATATTGTTGTACCTTATAGCTGAATGTTTTCATCCATGCTACAAGTCTACACCCAGTTTTGAACCTGCACCCATGCAACATGGTGTTAGATTTCATTATATGCACTCTAATTGTGTCCTTTTTTCCCCATTATATGCACTTAACTTGTGTCCTTTTTTCCCCAATTATGAAGACACCAGATACCTTGAATGTTGCTAGGTTATTAGCTTCAAAATTATTTTCATTTTAAACATATGTTATGCAACATGATAAATTGAAATATGCATGAATTATTCATTACCAATTATTGTGACAATCACCAAGTTCCATTAGTAATAATTAAGCCTAGTGTATGTCATGCCAAGTCCACATTGTTCTTTTTTTTCATATAATTTTTTTTCGACAACTTTGGTATCACTAATGTCTTGCTTGTTAAGATGATGCTTGGATGCCTAAGTTAGTCCCACATATTTGAGGGCACTGTTGAAAAAATAACCTTGTTGAAATGAAAAAACCTCGTTGAAACATAAAATTTCCACTTTGTGACCTCTCTTGAATCACAAGTTCCAGGGCTTTCCCCTGTAAGAAGTAACCCTGGGCTTCAGGGGAGTCCATTAGATTTGGGGGTTCACATGCATATATAGGGATTTCCTTTTCTATGTTAACTTTGGACTGTTACTGCAAATGCACCTTTTGGAATTCTTGGTTTTAATTTGAGTTGATTGGTGTCATGTAGAAGTCAAGGCACTCATTGCTATAGAAATTTTGTCTTTACAACCAAGTGGGAATGAGAAACACCAAAATTCCAAACAAAGCATCTATGTTGTTAATTATGCTTTAAATTTCATTACCTTTTGTTGTAAGGTGTATGTTGAATTTATGGTAGTATGATATGCATTCGATTGTTGCGGTTTTTATTTTTCCTGTGGATCCATCAATTTCATCCACTCTAGCTTATTCTCACCTTGTGCATGGAAGTTTACCACCACTGTTAAGCTTATGTCGTTATTGAGCCTTCTCTCGATTCCTCAACACTGGAATGATTGAACTAGAATGATCTACTACTGTAATGTGACTACATATTGTATTTTTCGGATGTATTTTTGTATGAGACAGAATCTGATCTTTTATACTTGTTAAATTGTTATGGGTATATCAAGAGGATTTTGTATATGAACTGTTATCAATATATGAAACAGGGTTTTTTCTCCTTTGAAAAAAGAGTTGAAATCATTCAAAATTCACATATGTTCAGTGGTGTCACTGTTTCACTTCTGATATTATGTTGCTTACCTTGATGAACAGGTGGAACTCTGCCGGGAGGCCTCTCTGTTTTTTGAATCTTTGCTCATACTGTCAAAGGCTGTTATATGTTATATGGGCTAGACTGTATAGTTATTAGACTACATATCTTCATATAGAACTTTCAAATAGTATGATGGAAACCAAACATAATAATGTATTAGGACATCACAACTTGCTAATTAGTTATTAGACTACATATCTTCATATAGAACTTGAAAATAGCATTATGGAAATGTGAACTTGCAAATAGTATGATGGAAATGTGGATCTCATGACTCTTCATGATTAATGCTTCTAGAAACCAAACATAATTTAATGTATTAGGACATGCTCCTTTAGGCTTGGTGGAATTACCTTTGCTTTTTATTTCTCTCTTACACATACACACACACACGTATATATATATATGAAGAGATGATCCCATTTTCTTTTTTATTCATAGATCAAATGTCATTTAAATACAAGATTTATCATAATGTACAATTATTCATTCCATATTATTCATAAATTTTTTCATTAAAAAATAAACCCTTTAAATGATGAACCTAGTTAATGCTTCTTCTTCATTAAGAAGACTACTTGATCTTTCAATTTGAATTTGATGATGGTCCTTTGTTATCTTTCTTGACTACTTCAAATTATTGACACAATCATATGCTTTTTGTTACTCCTTTTATTCCTTCCTTATATTGCATTCTCCCCCTTAGATATTCTGTACTCTCCCACATAGATATTTCACTCAAATTTGATGGTCCATTGTAATCTTTCTTGACTACTTCAAATTATCAAATTATTGACACAATCATATATATATTGCACTCAATTTTGATGTTCCTTTGTTATCTTTCTTTACTTCAAATTATTGACACTTGATCATATAGATATCATATAGATATTGCACTCAATTTTGATGGTCCTTTTTTATCTTTCTTGACTACTTCAAAACTACTTCAAATTATTGACACTCTATCATATAGATATTGCACTCAATTTTGATGGTCCTTTGTTATCTTTCTTGACTACTTCAAATTATTGATAGAATCATATGCCTTTTGTTACTCTTTTTATTCCTTCCTTATATCTATTCTTCCCCTTATATATTATGTACTCTCCCACATAGATATTGCACTCAATTTCATAGGCTCTTATTTTGAAGTCAAATATATTGTATTCTCCCCCTTAGAAATTGTGTACTCTCCCACATAGATATTGTACTCAATTTCATAGGCTCTTATTTTGAGTCAAATAAGTGACAATAATTTACAATAACTATCCCTAATTTGTTTCTCACATGTTCAAATGGTTCTCTAACAAGATAATTTACAAGAACTATTCTTAATTTGTTTCTCACATATATTCAAATGCTTCTCTAACAAGAGGCTTTGTGGGTATGTATTCCATCTTCACTATTTTCTCAAAGACTTGTTGTGTGAGGAAGTGGTACTTTATGATGATATGTAAATAGTGATTGAAGGAAGTAGAATATTTTATTTTTGAAATTATTATTACACTTCTATTGAAACACTTAATAGATATATATATATTTACCTTAATATCTTATAGATCCCATTTCATCCAAAACACTCAAAAATAAATTTACCTTACCTTAATATATTGTAGAGCCCATTTCATCCAAAACACTCAAAAAGAAGTAACTACTATGTACATTCCACTTCTACTCACTCAAAAATAAATTTACCTTAATATCTTGTATAGCCCATTTCATCCAAAACACTCAAAAAGAAGTAACTACTATGTACATTCCACTTCTACTCACTCAAAAATAAATTTACCTTAATATCTTGTAGAGCACATTTCATCCAAAACACTCAAAAATAAGTAACAAACTACTATGTATTCCACTTCTACTCACTCAAAAATAAATTTACCTTAATATCTTGTAGAGCCCATTTCATCCAAACCACTCAAAAAGGAGTAACTACTATGTATTCCACTTCTTCTCTAGATAGAGAAAGTAACGACTATTTCTTGCTTAACCATTAAACCAAAGACTCTTCTAAGTAGAATTATACATTGTCCACTTGTACTTTTCACAAGCCTAGTTGAATCTCTATATGTTGTCAATGTAAATTTCTCACAAGTAAATTTGTCAATGAAAATTTTTCAATGTAAATTTCTTAACTTCTACAAGTTCTATAGGCAGAGTTTGTAAAGGGCCAGGTAGCCTCTGGATCTCATCTTTTATGAAAGGTGACATATCTAGTAAATACCCCTACAGTCAATCTATGGAATAGATCTAAATAGAAGCTCTTCATTTTAATATTCATAAAACACAACCACTTTAAGGTAAATTGTGTACATGTGTCATTTCTCCAACAAACTAAAGGCTTCCTCCCATTAATTTTAGATGTGAATTCTAGACCATAAAATTTTTAAGTCAAACTTTAAGATAAACCATGCACATGTCATTTACCTCATGTTCTTGTGTCATTTATCCCATGTCATATATATATTTTGTATTGATTTTTTTTTTCAAGGATAAGAAAACCAATAAAAATGGTTGAAAAATGGAAATTATGCATAGAACTTTCTTGCTATCCCAATCCAAGGAAAGCAGTGACTACATATGTTCTTTCCAATATTGCGACTAGTAAAGTCGTCCAAAGGAAAATGAATATACCGAGAAGAACAACAAACAACGAGGCATATTATATTGGATTGATAAAAGGCTTGGGAATAGCGATGGAGTATGGATCAAATGGAATTGTATTTTTCACCAATTCTATACTTGTGTGCAACTAGATGAATGGTGTGTGCCAAGTTAAGAAGGAGAGGCTAAAAGAACTACATGGAATAGCAAACAATATTGTTAGCCAATTTCAATTTTTTAGTATAAGGCATTGTACAAATGTGAATAAGATGTCTGCTAATCTATTGCGTGGGGAAATGCCAATTCATGATTCATCTATCAAAGATGAATTAGAATTATACAGAGCAATGCCAATGCAAGATTCATCTCTCAAAGATGAATTGGTTTTGAGATGCTCTTCTTCAAAACTTCAAGATTCATCTCTCAAAGATGAATTAGTGTTGAAACACTCTCTTTCAAAATTTATTGATGGACATTGTAACATATATTGGATATGCGTGTGTTGTGTACTTATAAATGCGTCTTTTTTAATGACCATGTGATTTTTCAATTATATACCAAGTGTGCTCCCACCACACCATGTAAAGCGCAACTTGGTGAACTTCACATTTGCAACAAGTGGTGAACTTCACATTTTTATAAAATTAAAATGCGGGGACTTCAACAAATTTTTGTTTAAATGGAGTTTGTTTAAATGCAATTTCACTTCTTTTTTAATGACCATGTGTTTTTTTCAATTTTATACCAAGTGTGCTCCCACCATGTAAAGCGTAATTTGGTGAACTTATCATTTTTATAATTTCTTTTTTTCTTAAATTGAGTTTCACACATCAATTATTGCTTTCAAAGTTGTGTTCTACATAATTTGTGTACACTAAATTACAAATTGATTTTCTGAAATCTATTTTGTGTAAATGTCCACCAATAGATATATATATCATGGAGGATGAACGACGAAGATCAACCGAATCCCATATGGGGGTTCAGGGATCGGGGGATGTTCATGGTATTTAAATATAATCTTAAATCTCCATACATGTGTGTACATATGGAATTGATTTTTTATTAACTTTGTGAGTTAAATTAGTTGTTAATAAGTTTCATTTTTTAATTTTTAGGAGCTAAGAAGAGAAGGGTCTCTACTCCATCCATGGAGCGTGCCCATGGTTCACCCAGTCATGGTATGGTTCATGCAATTTAATAAATGAATATGTACATGTATTTATATGTACACATGAATGTCTTTTTCAATTGATTATAAATTTGTATTTGTTTATGAAGCTTCTCTCTCGTCTCGAGAGGTTGGTGGTGGTTCAAATTCCCTTAGAGGGCCATCAATGAGTGGTAGGAGGTTGCATGAAGGTGGTGATATTTATTCCCCCGGAGGCCAATAACAGCTGGTGGTGTTGGTTCTCAGCAGGGTCATTCTGGGTCTCAACAGTTTCAGGGTGGAGAAGATGCTAACCAACCACGTCGAGGTTGCCATCAATTTCAATATTTTTTTCATTGAATTTGTACAAATTTGTTTACATGTGTTTTTTCTAATATAAAAAATTTCATATATATTGATGAAAAAGTTGAAAATGTTCCAAATATTGGTCAAAATAGACGTAGGGCAGAACGCTACATTCAATAAGAAGGTTGTCTACCCACCACAACTTATTCGGCCGACATTTCTGATATACCATGGGAAACAAACATGGCGCAATGCACCTTACAAAGGTGTGAAAAACTTCATTCAAAATTGTGGAGAGATCTCGTGGCTTTGACTCTACCTGCTGAGAGTCGACAAAGCCTCGAAATAGTTACACATTCATTGGGCGAAATTGTAAATGTGTACAAAAATCTTGGGCCAACGACTGATACATTTGTAGAAGTGATGAGAAAGAGAAAGGAAATAGTAATGGGTCCTGATAAATGGGAGGATGTAAAACAAAGAGTTACAAAAAATATGGCGAAGTCAATGTTTAATTTCAAGGAAGGGCCAAAAAGAAAAATGTTGAAGGTGCAATATTTCAAGCACCCAAATATAGCTCACTATTTGTATGATAGGCACCTTGCGGCCTATGGAAGGCTCCCATGGAACGACGAGGTTCCTGTTTATTTTTCACAATTGTTTTACGCATAATTTTTTTTGGATATGAAACCCAACTACAATGACCTTTCGTCAGAATTTTTTGGTCCAGGAAAAGGTCGATTGTATGACCGTACGGGCGCTAAGCAAGATGTGGAGTTGCCTCGCCCTGAGCTTCCATTGGTGAGTCGACCTTTTCTGGTCGAAACTCTGCGGTCAGAGATGGATGCGACTTCTCAAATAAGTCAATAAGCAAGGGATGTCATGATCGACAATGTTTACAGCGGATTGGGTGGAGTCGATGTTTGTCTAAATCGACAAAGAGCACATGAAAATGCACGTGCCAATTTTGTGTATTGTGTAGATGAAGAGATTGACAACATGAATGTTGAAGATCTCCGAATATATGCAAAAAATTGTCGCAATGGTTTTCAAGACCTAATTCTTCATGAGGAAGAGTGCATGGGAACGGTATGTGTTAATGACCTTAGGGTTCAATTATTTTAACATGTATACATGTGTACAATTTGTAATAAATACATGTGTATGTACATTATTTGTATGCACATGTATGTATCATTATATGTTAAAACAACATTTGCAGTTGTCACGCATGATGAATGACGAAAATTTTAATATCACGTTCGGGACTTCTGGTTCAAACAATGCAGATGAGTCTCACCATCAAGATATGTTGGCAAATGTTAGTATTTTTTGAGTGATATTTTTAAAATAAATAATTGCACACACATGAACATATATGTATATAAAATGATAAAAAATTTTAACAGATTCTGATTCCGTCTGATGTTTTTGGGATGGTGGTGCATTCTTCTTCCTTGGGAGATGTACCTTCTACTTCCTTAGGAGATGAGCCACAAGTATGGACAAAAATTATTTCACTTTTAAAATTTATGTTTAAGTTATATATATATATATATATATATATATATATATATATATTCCACCTCAAAAAGTTCCATTAAAAATTGAGATATATATATCTATATATCTTGAGTTATTTTAAATTTTTTGAATTTAGGTTCCTATAGAAGATTTATTTAATCCAAGGACTCTAGCAACGGAGATAGTAACATCCACACCATTTCAACCATTTGAACAAGTTGTCCAACTTTTTTTTTTATATTATTGAAAATAAGTTTATATATGTACATGTGCATTTTCATTTGAAATTTTTTAATATATATATATATATATATAAAACTGTACATGTATATTGTACAGTTTACTATTGCAGATGTTCCCATGGGGGGGACGGGGGGGCTTGTAGCAGGTGAACAAATGGAGAGGGAACCTCATGAGGTATTGCATGATTTTTTTTTATATTTTGTTTTTTACATGAAGTTCTATATATATTCTCACTCATTTTTAAAACATCAAATTTTAATGTTCAAGTACATGTGCATTGTGTACAGGTTTCCCATGCTTCGCATGATAGTGCGCGGATTGAGACCCTGATAGGAAATACGCTACATCCATCTCTATTTGATGGACATGATTTGTAGATTTGATTTCAAGATTTAGATAGTCTTAAATTTACTTTTTTATATATTATCTAGATGCACTGTCATATATATATAACTTGATACAGTTTGATACTTGTGAGATCTACAATTTTTGGACATATTTTATTACAGTGTTAATATAATTTGTTTTGATCCAAAAAGTTAAGTTTTGGATGGTTTTAGTACTTTTGCCATGTGAATGTGAAGTAATGTTGTTATATAATTTGTTTGGTTCTTAAAACTTTTAAGTTTTGGATAATTTAACTACTAGTAATGTTTTCATCTATAAATTAATGTTTTGCTTCTATAAATTAATGTTTTGCTTTTGAACTACATTTGGCATGTTATATAATGATGTGTTATAATTTGTTTTGTTTCTAAAATTTAAGTTTTGTTTTGCTTCTGAACTACATTTGGCATGTTATGTAATGATATGTTATAATTTATTTTGTTTTAAAAATTTAAGTTTTGGATGCTTGAAGTACATTTGGCATGTGAAGTAATGTTGTGATCTATAATTTTTTGTAAAATTAAAAGTTAAGTTTTGGATGGTTTCAATCTACATTTGGCATGTGATATAATGTTAAATGCTTTTATTGGATAGTTGAACTATAATTGGCATGGCATGTGAAGTAATGTTATGTATGATATAATCAAAAAGTTTTTAAAACTCAAGTTTTGGATGGTTTCAATCTACATTTGGCATGTGATATTTAATGTTAAATGTTTAATGTTTTAATGTTGCACAATATATAATCAAAAAGTTTTTAAAACTTAAGTTTTGGATGGTTTCAATCTACATTTGACACATGTGATATAATGTTAAATGTTTCTATTGTATAGTTGAACTATAATTGGCATGGCATGTGAAGTAATGTTTCACGATATATAATCAAAAAGTTTTTAAAACTTAAGTTTTGGATGGTTTCAATCTATATTTGGCACATGTGATATAATATTAAATTTTTTTATTGGATAGTTGAACTACAATTGGATGGAATGTCAAGTATTGTTGGGATATAATCAAAAAAAAATTAAAACCCAAGTTTTGGATGGTTTAAGTACATTAATCATGTGAAGTAATGTTGTGATATAATCAAAAAGTTTTTAAAACTAAGTTTTGGATACCATTTTAATCTAAATTTAATGTAAATCCCTTTAATTTTGATTTAATGTTAAATGTTTTAAATGTAAATCCCTTTAATTTTGATTTAATGTTAAATTTTTTTAAATGTTTTGATATAATGTTAAATGTTTTGATCTAAGTTTTTGATGGTTTCTATCTACATTTGGCCTATGGAAGACTCCCATGTGTAGACATCGGATGCGTTGCAGAAGGGGAGGTGGGGGTAGGGGTAGAGGGGGTAGGAGTGTTGGCTCTCACCCACCTCTTTCAATCCATGACACAGGCGAGCACCCTCCTCCGGCAAGCACTGTCGCACAATTTCACTTCACCAGTGCTATGGTCAGACCATTTCTATCTTTTTTCAAGAGGAGCCGCAAGATGAAGGTGCCTCTGGTTCCAGGAAGCGGCGAAGAAAGTCCACCATCCCAACCCATCAGCCCCAAGACACCAGGAAGTCAGCAACTCTTCTAGTCAAATTCGGCTCAACGAGCTCCAGCAGCGATGGCGCAAGCAGCGGAAACTCGGCCCGTGTGGAGAAAAAGCTCAAAGACGACTCTGGCTCCTCTTTCGCTTCGGAGAGCTCCTCACAGCACTCCAAGGGAGTAGCTGATGATATGGAGGACTACAGTTGTCCAATTGTGGGGGATAATCCTCCTACACACATCGATAGTTAGCCTGATGTCAAATCCTCTTTAGCTTTTTTGAACTTTTGTCATATTTTGCAATCACTGTGCTTCTGAACACTTTATGTCTGTTGGTTTCCCGATATTGGGCAGCATCTTCTGGGCTAGTTTCCTGGTTATGGGCAGCCCCTTTTCTTTCTTTTTTATTCAAACCCCCTCTGATTGTTTTGATTTAATCAAAAAGAGTAAAGAAGTAGTTATATGTATTTATCCCTTTAATTTTGATTTAATGTTAAATGTTAAATGTTTTGATATAATGTTAAATGTTTTGATCTAAGTTTTGGATGGTTTCAATCTACATTTGGCCTATGGAAGACTCCCATGTGAAGTATTGTTTTGATTTAATCAAAAAGA
This sequence comes from Pinus albicaulis, assembly GCA_034641835.2. Classification (NCBI taxonomy): domain Eukaryota; kingdom Viridiplantae; phylum Streptophyta; class Pinopsida; order Pinales; family Pinaceae; genus Pinus; species Pinus albicaulis. Next base: position 1,209,671,780 of record CM076578.1, on the reverse strand, counting down.
GTAAATAAGTAGTTATATGTAAATCTCTTTAATTTTGATTTAATGTTAAATGTTAAATGTTTTGATATAATGTTAAATGTTTTTATCTAAGTTTTGGATGGTTTCAATTTAAATTTGGCCTATGGAAGACTCCCATGTGAAGTATTGTTTTGATTTAATCAAAAAGAGTAAAGAAGTTGTACATTATCCCTTTAATTTTGATTTAATGTTAAATGTTAAATTTTTTGATATAATGTTAAAAGTTTTGATCTAAGTTTTGGATGGTTTCAATCTACATTTGGCCTTGACAGAATACTCCCATGTGAAGTATTGTTTTTATTTAATCAAAAAATAAATAAAATTCAAGTTTTGGATCGTTTAAGTACATTTGGCATCTTAAGATTTCTTTTGATCTCTACATACTCTTGTTTTAGTGAAAAAAATTCCAATAGGAAGAACATAGATTTTCAATGCAACTAACCATATCAATTGAGCTCTAATTGAAAAAAAATTAAAGTAGATATATATGTATTTATCCCTTTATTTTTGATTGGAAATATATGAAGTACATATATGTTTGTTGAATTTGGGTCAATGTCATTAATGCACTCAAATAGGTAGCCTTGTTGATTTATAAATTGGTAAATTGATGACATTCAGTTAATTGCATTCTAGAACATAGAACATATCCGACCATTGGACAGACAAATTTTGTACTAGATTTTCAATTAGGAATAGAGATGTGGGTCAAATCCCACCAAAAGTCGGAGAAGTGCTCCGAGTCTCTTGTCTGAAAGGAATCTTCAGACAAAACTATACCGTGGATGATTTATTTACATTGTAGATACTTTTTATCAGAAAAGCACATAAGAAAAATTGGTCACATTCAGTTTGTGTATATATCCAGTACGTGCAACATTTTTCATCAATGCACATAGAAAAACTACTTTCAGTTAATTGAATTCTAGAACATATGTATTGAGTACGTGAATCATTTTTCATCAATGCACATAGTAAAACTACTTGAAAAATTAATTGCATTCTAAAACATATATATATATCCAATACATGTAACATTTTTCATCAATGCACATGTATAGAAAAGCTACTTTCAGTTGATACTAGAGCACGTGCATGTACCAAAACAATTTGTGCATGTGCAAACACTTGCACAAATAACATAAGAAGCTCAATTTTTAGTTGAGTACTGGAAGTTCTAAAACATATTTAATCCAAAGAGAATAAATTGTTGGGCAGTTCAATCAAAAAAATTCCAATGGAATGCCATCTTCAATAATTCGTTCATGATTGGATTTTTACATTTTCCATTTCTTATTTTTAGTTTTTTTCTTTGATTGAACCTCTATCAACTTTATGCGTGTTGCACACACCAAGTGACTATATTGACAACTTATGAAATCAGTTTCATAGTCTTCAAAGTAAACAAAATCCCCACTTTGATTAGTTTATCTGAAAAAATAACCTTTCAGTATAATAGATCCTCTTTCATATTGAAATCTGTGATCATTATAGTTTTCTAATAATTCATTTTTTGTTCAGTGAAATGCATCAAATAATACTTCACATTTTCATCATTGTCAATAGGTGCAATTACAGCAAAAACATCTCCTGCACAATAAAACAAACTTTAAAAAATTATACATATTTAAATTTATTTGTAGATCTTTAAATCATTAGAAAGCAATTCAAATGTTACCTTCTCTAACAAGATCAGAAACTCGATCACCATCGAATAATATTGTAGTTTCCTCTTATTTCATTTCTTCAAACATTGCAATAGACATTTTTCCCTTTGTATTTAGCTCTGTATGTATCCAATCGTTTACATACATATTTTTTTCACAAACGTCATTGGATTTTGTGTTGTCTATGCAAACATGATAAAAACAAGAATATTTTCTTTTATCCAATGCAAACAAATTTCTGGACAACTTTGTTTTAATTGAATGCAATTTTCGAGTCCTTTTTATTGTTTCAACGTCATTTGCAATTGGTCTATCTATGTCTTCGATCTCAATATGCCAGAAAAACATTTATATGGAAAATTCAAAGAAGAATGTAAATATGATATCAAAATACAATCAAAGATAATCATTGCACAATAAAATTAGATTTCCAATAAAAATTTAATTGAATGTACCTTCGCACTTCCCTTGATGGGTTAGTCTCATGGCCTAGAGCAACGATGCACCATTGAACAACTTCTTTCACGTCCACAAGTCGGCTTGTAGAGGGGTTCATTTGATATATTCGAAGTGCTCGTTTGATGCATGCCCCTGCACCGTCATGTTCTCCTTTTCCATGGCCAGTCTCAAAGAAATTCCAACAATGTTTAATGCATGTTTTCTTATAAAGACAACACAACCAAAATAATGATCGTGCAGATTTGAATTGACCTGCGCGTCCGTCTGACCATATCCAATGTTCATTGAATGTTATTCCATGATTTTTCAAGGAATCATAAACTTTTCCAAAACAATGATGTACAAAATATGTATCATGTGTATGATCGTCACTTATATAAAAGTGATATTCTTTAATGATATGTTGATTTTCACTCGTTCTTTCTATATGATCGATTTTTTGTTTAGCATGTCTATATAGAATATGGACGAGCATGGATACTTGGTCAGAATGATAGTATTCACTCTGAATTTCTTTTCTTGGAACAAATGTGTAGTTTTTTGCAAAATCAATCACTGACAAAATGGTCCCTGGTGGAAAAACTTCAAGATATTTTTTGAATTGCAAGTCTTGCCATCGAGCTCTATGGGAATGCTTGGTGTATTTGTAAATTTCTGCCTCAAACTTTCTCAAAAATTCTATCACAAAAATTTCGTCTTCTCGTAATTCAATTCTTTTAACACCATTTGCACCTTGAATCGATGTATGGATATATTCATATCTCTTCCATTTCACTTTCATGTTGGAAAATGATTGATCATTTATATCAATACGATATTTTTTTTGAAATTTAGTCAAATTTCCACTATCAACGCATTTTTTACCACCAACACATTTCTTTTTGTAAAACGGTTCATCGCTTTCTCTTTCACATAGAATTTGAGATATGAAATCATGGATAATGGAAGGAGGAGGTGAATCTTTCCATAATGTTCTACCAAAATCAAGGAATGTGTCATAATATAACTCAAATTCCACATGATAATGGCAACAACAAGTGTCACGTACAGTGATAGGTTTTACATACCATGGTTTTTGTTGAACCAAAAGCACTGATTGAAACATGAATTTCATGATTCTGTTCTTTGAACTTGTTGAATAACTCTATCTGAGTGGTTTCCAAGAAATATTTTTCATGTTCTTCGTACTGATTTCGTGCTATTCTTCTTCGCATCACATGCTTTGCAGTTGGCGAAGCACGCGAATTTTTCTTCCAATATTCATATATTATTTTTTGAACATTTTATCCAAGTCTATCTTTGTATGATTGCCTACAAATAGCTCTCCAACAAGCGAGTTCATCATTTACATCTATTTTCAGCCGAAATTTCCGATGTTTGTGCAAAGTTTTTCGCGAGGTTCCTAGTGCTCGTGCCATAGATGTTACCAAACGATTCTCTTTAGTACTTGATGAAACCATTGCCATATGTATTCCTCTACATGCAATTGAAACATTTTTCTGTCTAGATCTCCTAATTGAATTTATAGCACTACTTATATTTTGTATCACATTTTCCTTCATTTTTTTATCTTTGGTTGATTTTCGAACACCCAGTAGTGTCATAGCTTCTTTTAATTTCCTTAATGATAGGATACCTTTCAACATTTGAGCTTGAACTATCACCTGCTCCTTTATGAAATACGTTTCAAAAATGCAGTTAACACGATATCGTATATAATGGTCAGGTTTTTTATCTCCATATGTGTAACTGTCAACATTTTCTAACATCTCATCATCGACACTGATTTCATCTGTACATATTCGAATAAATAGTACATAATAAGTTTACATATTCAATAAATAACTAAATTAATAAATATATGTATAATTTCAATAATACATGCATGTGTTCAATATATATATATATATATATATATATACCTTGTGATTCAATTTCTTCACTTGAATTTCTTTCAATATTTTCACCATCTTCAATCATTGGTTCAATATCTCTTTGACTTCCTCTTTCAAAATTTTGTATCTCATCATCAATGTTTTGAGGAATATTTCTCTCTGTTTACATTGCAAAATATTTTTCTTGAATTAGTTCATCAAATAAAAATTAAGCTTCACATTTTACACTAGGAAAATTTTAAATATATCAATAGATCATAATATTTACATTTACATACCTACTTCAATTTCTAGTTGAGGTTGATTTTCCCCTTCAATATTTGAGAGTGCTTCTATCTTTCTTTTGCGAGATTCTCTCGTCTCTTCTCTACGTTCCTCAGGGTCTCTTTTTTTATCATATTTTCTCACACAATTCCTTCGATCTCCCATGATAATAGAGTATGAAGTTCAAAAAATTTCCTTCAAAAATTTAGACAAAAACTCAATTAGAAAAAGCATCACAAAAGATTTAATTTAAAAAAACTCATTTTAAATTTTTTGCAAAAAATACATACTCTAATCCAAAACACTTACATTAAAAAATCTGAGAAAAAAATGTCTTATAAAAATGAAACGAAGCTCAAAAGATTTACTTCAACTCAAAACACGTACTCTAAAAATTCGAAATTAAGCCCAAATCTATACTTTCAAAAAAAATGAAGAACAAAAAACATCCAAAAAAATGTATCACATACCTCCAAGAAATGTCCTTTGAATGTACGTCCAAGAAAATTCCTTAAACCCAAAACAATTCTTTGCAAAATCAGACTGCCTCCAACAAATGTCTTCCAAGAAAAGTCCTTAAACCCAAAACAATTCTTTCCAAAATCAGACAGCCTCCAAGAAATGTCCTTAAACCCAAATCTCCAAGAAAAGTCTTTAAACCCAAACCAAGACCTTTGTAAAATTAGACCAAATGTGCAAAAAGTGTGAAAATTACAGGACATGCTTCAAAGTACATATTTCCAAGAGGCTTGGTAAATATGCTAGCTACATTTTCACTTGTATTACAATAGAGTGAGTCAGTGAGCATAAATAATAGAATGTGTTAAAGATGTAACAAGATATGCAAGATTGAAAATCGAAATTTCACACAAGCAGCGTAAACAGGGTGTGAAGCACATATTTCAAAATAGGAAGAAGGAAAGTTGGTGAACTTTTTTAAACCCCAGGGACAGTAAAAAAATATATCTGAATGGAAGGTGTTAATTTTTCATTAAAGTGACGAGTAAGCAAGTTATCACAAGCTTTTGAGCTGGAAGGAGAGTGATATTTCAATGATTTGTTGGTCTTTATGGAAAACCATGTAATGCACAAAAAGTATAATGAATCACATGATAATAAAGGAAAAGTGATAAATATGAGTTGAACCCCATTTTTTTAAGAGATTAACTTTACTGGAAAGAAACACATAATTAAATACAAAGAAGTAACAAGTCATGTTATCGGTCGTAGTGAAGGCCACAATATTAGGATGAAACCTTAAAAGAAAACAGAGATCTCAGAGACCCATATATTAATGTAAAAGGTTACATGTAGACTGTCTGTATGTGAAGGGTTTGAGTGTTCTTTTTTACTCTTTATGTCTCTACTTCTAATTTCTGTTAGTGTAGAGAGAAAGTGACATCAACGTTGATGAAGTGATGGTGCCTCTAGGTGCTTGAAGGTCTGCTTTGCCAGCCTTGCACTTTAAGCATACTAGGTATCTGTCACTGGCATCATCACCTAGGCGATTGTCGAGAAAAAGGTTATGCACATCAATATGTAGTTGATTTTAGGCTTGAGAAGGTTCGTCACATAAATGGTGTGTGCCACGAGAAGTGTAACCCCTTCAGGATTCCATGAAAAACTCGTGGGTAATAATGGCCATCAGAGTATCTAAATAGCCATGTGTGGAAGTCCCCATTTGAGTTTGAGGAAAGCAAGAGGGGCCAAAATACATTGAAAAATAAAGGACCCAATATTTGGAGGGATATCATGGGATAGCATCTCAAATACTGAAATTTGTTGGTACGAAGAAACAATATCAATCTAGGGGTCTACGAAACCTCTCATGCACAACCATGGTCACGGAAAGTAGCTCCACAATGGATGTAGAGCTGAGACTTATTTCCATAGTGGCCATGAAGGGTTTCCTCTGATGTATTGGATGTGGGAAGGAAGGTATCCCTTAGTCAATTCACGGTGAAGGCATATAGTTAGTTCAATGCAGTTGAGAGAGGAGTGATCTAAATTTTATAGTGTAGATTGGGTACAACTTATGGTACCCCCAAGAGGTAAACCCTATGCATGGTGATTGATGATTGGTTGCTGAGATAGAAGAGGGTGGTTATAAATGGACCATAAGTGTGGTGACCATTGGTTGGTTGTTGGGGTGGCACAATGCGGTGGTTCATCAGAAATGGACCCTTTGTGAAGTTAGGCTATCAAGCTCAGGTCAAAGGTCGGAAGTGGAGACAGGTGGGGAAGAAAATCAGTGCAAGAGAAGAGAGCTTCTCCCGTCTATTTCGAAGGAAGGAAAGAAATACAATGGAAGGCAAGTGCTAAATGAGGTTGGAGGTAGGAACCCGAGTTGTGGTGGGGAGGTTTATCGAGAACAACTGTAACACTGACTATGGTAAGATGGTATATTGGGGACCAGACTAAGAGAAACGAGAATGCACAGGGGAAGTTATAATAGGCTCGACTGCTCCACGAAAATGATTGACGTGTGGACCTATGGTAGAGTGCTATATGGAATAGGGAAATAGGTTGAAAAAACTATTTTATTCCCTGAGATGCAAGATATCCTAATGTGGAGGCCCTTCGGAGGTAGGATTTCACATCACTAAGTTCAACTCTCCAAGACGGGTGTGATGGCGTAGGTCACTCTAAGTGTAAGGTAATTTTTACAAAACAATAAGTTGAAATTTGTCGATCATGTTTAGATAAGTGCATATTCAGAGCTACATTTTCATAATGGAAACCCCCCTTTGGTATGGGTTAGTGGTCCTAGGAATGTCACATTTAGACTATTCAATGAGGAGATAGCAACGTAAATTTTTCATTGAATTTTTTGCATGTTATTTGAGTTGATATGCTATTTTTCAGATTGAACAATGCACTTCAATGTCATCTTTTGTTATGTATTTATGGATTGTGTATAGTCTTTTGCTATTGATTATATGAGATTGCACAAATGGTGGTTTTTTGTGTTTTGCAGTAATTGAGATATTGTTTATATATGTGTATGTCTTTGTAATATGGAAGGTTAATGGTTACTATTTTAAGTTATTTAATACCAAATTTTACTTCATGTATAAAGTCTCTGAGCATAAATAGTTCAACTCGTTGAGAATGTGGTATAGGATACAAGATTGAAAAGCCAAATTAAAAAAAAAAATGAAATTTATTGTAGAAATGTTAATTGAAGAAACAACCAAGCATGGTTGGAAAAGAGCTCATTCGCCTAGTTCACATGAGAGAGTGAATGAATATCACCAGCAATGGTATCAATAAAACAAGGATGCAGTAAATGTGTGCAAAAGAATTATGTACCACAAAAATAAAAGAGATTTAATAAATCATCAACATAATGGAGTGGACAATTGTAAGTATGAGAATATGTATAGTATGATGGGAAGGAAAATTTCTTGAAATTCTCCTTTGCGTAGATGTTGAACATGTTGAAATTTTTTTGTCGAACCAAAATTTTCTAACCACATTGCTCTTTGTGTACATTGTATTTACAAATATAGTGTTTGTGCAAACGAGAATGATAGTTCCTATGCATAAAATGGTAGAAATGGAGTGTTGGAACATTGGTATATTCATCGCAATGAGAAACTTGTAGCATACAATTTAATTCATGATAACAATATGTTTGGTTACATGGCAGGGAATTTCGGTCACTCTTGTGGCAATGTGGGGTCAGACATTCCTTCCAGCAACAATATAGAAAAAATCGTCAATCAACTAGATTTTGTTCACGCTTAATCTCTTGGAAGAGAACAAGTGCCCAATTTATTTTTTGTTTTCATAGGATTTTTACATGTGAATGGAACAAATTAATTGGTCTATGTTTTTTCTTCTTTCATTACTTTGTGCAGAACAATGTTGGAAGGAATATTAGTGGAGAAACATAGGTGGAAGGAACACAGATTTTTTTCGTTCGTTGAGTTGGACTTCAAGAATTTGATGGTTTTGTTTATAGTATTATACTTGCTAGGATGGTTGAAAATTTGCGACACCCAGTTGCGAATGTCAGAACAAGCATTTTTGGAAGCAAGTGTGTAGAAAATATTGTTATTGGTAGAGAATCTATGTAGAGTCCCTCTCATTGGACATGACAGGCAGTGAAAGTGGATTTATTTTCCTCATATTTGTGCATCTCAATATGTATTTGGGAATTTCTAGATGCATATTTTAATATATATTTTTTTTCAAAGAAATATTGGATTGAATGGTGCTTGAGAAGTAAATTCAGAACCAAGGAAACCATTTTCAGTTGGTCAAGTTCAGCTCTGTCGGTACGACGGGCAAGAAAATGTATGTGTTTTGTTTTTTAAACTTACTTATTTGGAATTTTTTATATGTTTCATTTTGGCATTGTGATTTTTAGTTTCTGAAACCAATATAGAAGAATGGATTCCCATGAATTTAGGGAAAGAAACATTCAATCCAATGCTCGAACCCCAATAGGATTTTTCATATCATCCTCAATCTGGATTATTGTTTCACAGAGAAAGTGGAAGTGAACTCCGCCATTTTAGCAAAGAGATGATTGAGGTGCATAAAAAGTTCCTTTGCAGGATTTATAACTTGTTTGTTATGGAAATGTGTCGAGTTTGTAATGAATCTTATCCTTGTATAGAAGTTGTGAGATGGCATGAAGGGCCCATTTGTAAAACATGTAAGAGTGAGAGAGGTTATCATCATTTCTCTCACTTTAATAACACAGATCTTGGTGAGAAACTTGAGGTCCTAGGATATTTGACATAGGTTGAAGAAATGATAATAGCACAAGTGAATCCAATATTGCAAGAGATACATGCTCGTGGTGGCTAGTATAAATATAGTGGGCATACGATTATTTTTCCACAAGATATATATTTTATTACAAATAATCTTCCACAATGTGTACAACAACTTGATTTCCTGATTTTTAGAAGATGCAGTGTTAAGTCGAAATATTATGAATGTTATGTCAAGATACAAAGTGTGCTAGATGCATTGGTATGAAAAATTCAGATGCATAAATATAACATATATGTTGAAATCAATATGGATTATGTGGCTGCTCTCCCAGAACAACTAACTTATGTGACTAGCAGTCTACAATATGTTGATATTGATCTGGGTGAAACAGGGAGAGTTGATGAGGACGTTGAAATGTTGGAGGATAGTGGTTTGCATTTCCATCCATCATCGTTTCTTTCTCGTATTCATAATGAGTGCAAGTAAGTGGAACAAATAATAAGTTTCATTGAAAATGTAGATTCTAGAAGCGATGAAGTGGTGGAATGGCCAGATATTGGCACATCCCTTGTTAATGAATATAAAATAGAAGGGTTTCTAAACATGGCCTTCTGAACTTTGTTTACCACTGGTGGTGTTGATTGGTTGCATCCACATTTATTCAATGTTAAAATGCATGAATATGGTCTGCATATACTTATGTATTATGATCAAATATTTGGAATCCATCCTCGGTTTCGATATTTCATGTTGAATATGATTATGCATCATCGTAGCTAGGTGTTATGAAACTGGCTCACAAAACAATAGAAATAATAGATCAATGACTTAAAAAATATTGTCTTTGAGGGTGAAACCTCCTTTAAATTACATAAATGAACAATTATTGGATGATTCAAATGATAAAACCACCTTTTTATATATCAGAGTCTAAAGGGTTACAATATAATATGAACCAACATAAAAATAATAATGTAAGGGCACAACAATAGCAATAGTGGGCTTCTATGGGACATAATAATAACAATATGGGGACTACATGGGCACAACAATAACAATAAGGGGGCTACACTAACAATAAAAATAAGGGGATACATTAGTATTATAGGGACCTAACATGCCCTTCTCCTTTAAAAGAGTGGTGTTCTCAATGCTTGAATAGTTCTGGATGATTCTATATAAAATTATCATCCTCCTATGTTGAATCTTCAGTGGGTAAGTTCTTCCACTTGATGAGATAATCTGAAATTGATCGATTTCATAGTTTTCAAGTTCTTGTTTCCGTGATTACTTCATGTTCTAATATTATTTTTCCTTCCTCGTCAAGTTCTGGAAACATTTTTTGAACTCAAAGCTTGTAAACTATAACCTTCTTTAAGCATGAAACATGGAAAACTAGGTGCACTCAGGAAGATTCAGGAAGCTTCGATTTGTATGTAATAGTACCAATATTTTGCGACACCTTATAAGGACCATATTACTTTGGTGATAATTTATTATCCTTATTAGCTTGCTTGAGGGACATTTGTTTGTATGGTTATAGCCATAAAAATACCCAGTCGCCTACATCAAAACTTCTTTCATTGTGATGTTGATCTCCATATTATTTCATTCACTTCTTCGTCAAAGTTAGGTTATCCTTTAAGAGTTGGAGAACTTGTTGTTGATGCTCGATGTGATCTTCTACTGCTTGGTGACCTTATAATTTTCTCTTAAAGATGATATGATTGAAGGTGGACGATATCCATAAAGTGTCATAAATTCATTCATTTTTGTTGCAGTATGGAAGGAAGTGTTATACCACCATTCAGCCAGAGGTAAACACTTGACCCATTGTGTTTGTTTTTCAGATACAAAGTAACGAAGATATCCTTCCAAACATCTATTCACTATCTCAGTTTTGCCATCATATTAAGTATGATTAGATGAGTTATGAGATAATTGAGTACCCAAACAAGAAAATAATTCCTTCCAAACATTTCCTGTAAAAATGGGATCTTTGTCTCTTACAATAATCTTTGGGTTTTCATGTAGATTTTGAGTTGTTTCCATTAATGTAGTAGCAAATGTGTTGGATTTAAATGGATGAGATATTGCACAAAAGTGTGCATACGTGGTAAGTCTTTCAACTATCACCATGATGAAACTTTGCTGAAAATTGAAACTAATTATAAAATGGAATGGTGCACCCTACCATAAGGCTACCACAATGAACATGGTAATAATAACTCATATGATTAATGGTTTGTTTCATAGTTCACCCACAAGGCGAAAGCATACTAAGGAGAAAAGTTCTTCGCATTTGGATGAGAGCCTTAATCACCTGATGAAATATCGCCATCATTTCACACATGCAGCTGATGTATACAAACTTGCCTCACAATGATCATTCCTCATCCAGTGGCTTCAATGTGAGCAAAATATTAATTATCAAATCGGAAGTATGATTCTATTCCATTGTAAGGACATTATTATTTTCTTAGTAGCCGTAAATTCTATTGCATGTGGGTTAGTATGGCTAAGGTTTAAATAAATTCACTTAAACTCGTGTAGGTAGTGTAACTGATTCATTCTTAGTTTCCTCACAAAGAGAATCAAATATAGCCTCTGGAAGACATTGTGGTTTCCTTGGCACCTCTAGGTTGAGGGAAGTTTGCATATGGTTACATGCATCATAAATAATTTTATATCGCGCTCAGAGCCAAGGAAAACAAGTGGAACTATTGGTGTTCCAAGACCCTGCGATGACCCCCACAACTAAACTAGGCAAGGAATTTTCATCTCCCAAATTTGTATGTTATGTTTGTCTCGGTGATTTTCATTAAATAAATCTTTCTCTTATGAGATGGTAATATTTTTTACCCCTTCTCTCTAACTTGGAAAACTAATAATCCTCTTGGTTTGGTAGCCCTTAGGTTCCCTTTGTGTGTGCCTTGATTTGCAGTAGTAGAGAACATAACTTTTGTTGACTCGGGGGAAATATTGCAGACACTGAGTGTTAGGAAATAAGTGGAAGATAGAATGAGGAGGTGCCTAAAAGGAATAGGGAACAAAGCTTCTGTTGACTCTAGGGAAATATTGCAGACATTGAGTGTTAGAAAATAGGTGGAAGATAGAATGAGGGGGGTCTCAAAGGAATAGTGGATAATAATAATTGTGTGGCGAAAATGAGCTGTAACTGTGTGGATGTAGTCACCTAATTGAATAAGAAAATAGATGTTCTACCAAGTGGCTTTTCTTACCCTCAACTTGAAAGTAAATTATTACAATATGTCGACAATATCAGTATTAGAGGAAAACTAGTCACTCAAAGAAAAACTAGCTAGATAACTAGAGGACTTATGAAGCCATCTTGTGGGGAGCTCAAGGACCAAAATAATCTATTGATGACCAAGCTTAGGGATGGAAATAATGTCATCTAGACTCAAGGAAGAGCATGACTCCAACTATATTAAAGTATATTACAATGTAAATTTTGCTTTTTACTAGTATAAATAGTTTGACTTTTAATATAACTTTTAATTTTATAACCATGTCATTGGCTCCATTTAGCCTTAGAAACCTATAAGAGGATTCTTTAATTAGAATATTTCTCCTATATATGCCATGAGGAGGCATAGAATTAATACAAATCTTAAAAATAACAAATAACATATTCAGGAAAAATAACAAATAACACATAAATCAATAATTTGAATAATTCCTAAAATCTATATGTTTTCGATCATTCTAGGAAATTTTAAAATTCTAAGTCCCATGATCCATCAGAAAACAAACTTGGGTGTGTTAAATTGAGCTTCAAACGTGTCCTTCATTGATCGAGAATTTATAAATGGAATAGAAACTATGATAACACACTTATTTTTTTAATGAAAAAATTAGCATTAAAACAATAAATTATATTTTGTGAAAGGTTCATCAAAGAAATGATTTATCCAATTTGGATGAGGCATTTTCCACCGAAATTTTTTACAGGAAATTTTTTAAGAAATTTAATTTAGGAATTGTTTGATTTTTTTTATTATTGAAATGGATTCCGTATTATCAAACGTTGAGGTCATTAAAAATTTTGGAACTTTACAGCTGTAACGATGATTAAAGCTTGTAATTAAGATTTCCAAAAAAATTTACCAATTTTTTTCACAATAATCTAAAAAAAAAAAATTATTTTCCAAAATAAATTGTAACATTAATTACATTTGCGAAATTGTGGCCTTAGTGGATTATGGATTTGGATGATGGTGGTGTTGGGAGCCAACCACCAAAGTGGGCTTTATAAATTCAATTTTATAAATCTAAGTCCATAGTTGCGCCCGCGCGCAAAATTACCGTAAAAATCAATCTATAAATTCAATTAATTGGTTCTACATGCCGTAGTCTCACAGTGAGTTCGACATGTCGTAATCTGACTATGTTACCATTTGGATTTTTCCTGTATATATATTTTACTAGCACAACTATAGTAATAAATGTGGTTGATATACATCGATAGGCATATATTAATCAAATGCACAACCACATTAATATATTTGGTTGAAAAACATTGATAAGAACTAATGGTAAATAATAATAATAATAATAAATATATAACAATAACATCATAAAAGTTGTACAAAAATAACTATTATAATAAAAATAATATTAATTATTAATTTATATTAAAAATGGTTATTATTTTTGTTAAATTATTAAATATTAAATATGGTTAATTGCTATTATAATAATTTTAAATATTTTCAATTAATATTATAATCGTTTTTACTACTAATTGATAGAGTTTTCTTTAATGCAATTTTTTTAGTTTCTAGTGGATTTCTAGCCAGAATACGAGGAAACAATTGAGGTAAAAACTTGATTTGTGTTATTTAAATTAGTTTTATAATTTCATATATGGATTCAACGCCCTCAAAAACCCCTATGGCACTTCGATTGTGCACAAGTTACCCATGAAACTTGTTATTTCAATGAATTCCTACCAGATTTTAGACAAATTAGATTGGAAAAATAAATCAGAAAACTTTTCAAAAAGTTGCATTAAAGAAAACTCGCTAATTAATTATTATTATTATTATTATTATTAATTAATATAGCTACCATTATTAGTTAATATTAGTATTTAAATTTAATATAATTATTAATTCATAATGATTAGTTAATATCATTCGTAATGATATAATATAATATCATTACTAATATAATATTAAATTAATTAATAATATCATGATTAATAATGGTTAATTAATAAATAATAATATCATAATATCATAATCCTTGTCACAATGTGACATTAGACTATGGTTGACCACTATTGACCATGATTATAAACCCAAGGGGTTTTTATTAAATGTTAGGATTAATATTATGAACCCTATGAATAATATTATACCTAAGGAATATGAACCCAATAGATTGATATTATAAACCCAATGGATTGATATTATAAACCTAATGGAATAATAAACCAAAGATATTAATACTAAATGCCTAAAAGATTATAAATCCAAGGGAATAATATTAAACCCAAGGGATTAATATTATAAACCCAAGGTATGTAAACGCTAAGATAAATATTATATACCCTAAAATAATCATGGTTGACCATGGTTGATTTTCATACTGAGACAATGTTTATCACAATGTGATCTTGGACTATCCATGACCATGGTCCACCATGACTGATTTTCATATGGAGACAATCCTTGTCATAATGTTGGGCCATGGTTGATTTTCATATTGAGAATTTTTTTGTCACAACGTGACGTTGGGCCATGGTTGAACAATGAACCCAAGGGGTTTATATTAAACCTAAGGATTAGAATTACAAACCCTATGGATGATATTATACGTAATATGAACCCTTAGATTAATAATCCCAAGGGATTAATATTATAAGCCCAAAACAAAAAGGATTATAAACCTAAGGGTATAATAGTAAACCTAAGGGATAAATATTATAAACACAAAGTATATAAAGCCTAAGATACATATTATAAACCCTAAAATAAACATGGTTGACCATGGTTGGCCATGATTTTAAACCCAAAGGATTTATATTAAACCCTAGGATTAATATTATAAACACTATGAATATTATTATACCCTAGGAATATGAACACTTAGATTAATAAACCCAAGGGATTGATATTATAAACCCAAGGGAATAATAAACCCAAGGAATATTATAAAACTTAGGTATACAAACCCTAAAATAAACATGGTTGACTATGTTTTACCATGGTAGATTTTCATATTGAGACAATCTTTGTCACAATGTGACGTTGGACCATGGTTGACCATGGTTATAAACCCCAAGGGATTTTTATTAAACTAGAGGATTAATATTGTAAACCTTATGAATAATATTAAACCCTAGGAACATGAATGTTTAGATTAATAAACTCAATGGATTGATATTGTGAACCCAAGGGATTACTTCTAAAATAATCCTTGTCACAATCTAATGTTGGATCATGATTGACAATATGATTAATTCTAAAACCCTAAGGTATTATAAACCCAAGGGAATAATATTAAACCAAAGGGATTAATATTATAAACCCAAGGTATATAAAACCTAAAGTAAACATGGTTGATCGTGCTTGACCATGGTTCATTTTCATATTGAGAACATCTTTGTCACAATGTGATGTTGGACCATGGTTGACCACTATTATAGACCTTATGAACAATATTACACCCTAGGAATATGAACCCTTATATTAATAAACCCAACGGATTGATATTATAAAATAAAGGAAATAATAAACCCAAGGGATGAATTGTAAAAACCTTAGGGAATATAAACCCAAGGGAATAATATTAAACCAAAGGGATTAATATTATAAGCCCTAGGTATATAAAACCTAAGTTAAATACTATAAACCCTAAAATGAACATGGTTTACCATGCTTTACCATGGTTGATTTTGATATTAAGATAATATTTGTCAGCACAGTTGATCATGGTTTATTTTCGTATTGAGACAATCCTTGTCACATTGTGACATTGGACCATGGTTGACCATGCTCAACCATTATTATAAACCCAAGGGATTTTTATTGAACCTCGGGATTAATATTATAAACCTTATGAATAATATTATACCCTATTTATAACCCAAGGGGATTGATATTATAAACCCAAGGGATTAATACTAAGAACTCAAGGGATTATAATCCCAAGGTAATAATATTATAAACAAGAAGTATATGAACCCTAAGATAAATATTATAAACCCTAAAATAGACATGGTTGACCATGGTTGACCATGATTATAAACCCAAGGGATTTATATTAAACCCTAGGTTTAATATTATTAATCCTATGAATGATATTACAGCCTAGGAATATGAAGCCTTAGATTAGTAAACCCAAGACATATTATAAACCTTATGTATATAAACCCTAAGATAAATACTATAAACCCTAAAATAATCATGGTTGACCATGGTTCACGATGGTATATTTTCATATTGAGACAATCTTTGTCATAATGCGATGTTGGACCATAAATAATATTATAAACCCTATGAATAATATTATACCAAAGGAATATAAACCCTTAGATTAATAAACCCAATGGATTGATATTATAAACCTAAGGGATTGATATTATAAACCTAAGGCATGTAAACGCTAAGATAAATATTATATACCCTAAAATAATCATGGTTGACCATGGTTGATTTTCATACTGAAATAATATTTATCACAATGTGATCTTGAACCATGGTTGACCATGGTCCACCATGATTTATTTTCATGTGGAGACAATCTTTGTCACAACGTTGGACCATTGTTGATTTTCATATTGAGAATTTTTTTGTCATAATGTGGCGTTGGACCGTGGTTGAACTATGAACCTAAGGGATTTATATTAAACCTAAGGATTAAAATTACAAACCCTAAGAATGATATTATACCATAGTAATATGAACCCTTATATTAACAACCCAAATGGATTGATATTATAAACCCAAAACACAAGGGATTATAAACCTAAGGGAATAATATTAAACTTAAGGGATGAATATTATAAACACACAGTATATAAATCCTAAGATAAGTATTATAAACCCTAAAATAATCATGTTTTACCTTGATTTACCATTATTATAAACCCAGAGGATATATATTAAACCCTATGATTAATATTATAAACCATATGAATATTATTATACCTTAGGAATATGAACACTTAGATTAATGGACAAAAGGGATTGATATTATAAACCCAGGGCATATTATAAATCATAGGTATACAAACCCTAAGATAAATACTATGAACCCTAAAATAAACATGGTTGACTGCAGTTTACCATAGTATATTTTCATATTTAGACAATCTTTGTCACAATGCGATGTTGAACCATGGTTGACCATGGTCAACCATGATTATAAAGCAAGGGATTTTTATTAAACCATAGGATTAATATTATAGACCTTATGAATAGTATTATACCCTAGGAATATGAACCCTTAGATTAATAAACCCAATGGATTGATATTATAAATCAAAGGGATTAATTCTAAAATAATCTTTGTCAAAATCTAATGTTGACCAATGGTTGACAATGTGATTAATTATAAAACCCTAAGGTATTATAAACCTAAGGGAATAATATTAAACCGAAAGGATTAATATTATAAACCCTAAGATAAATATTATAAACCATAAAATAAATATGGTTAACCGTGATTGACCATGGTTCATTTTCATATTGAGAAAATATTTGTCACAATGCAACATTGGACCATGGTTGACCAACAGTATAAACCCAAAGATTTATATTATAAACCCTATGAACAATATTACACCCTAGGAATATGAACCCTCATATTAATAAAATCAGTGGATTGATATTATAAACCGAAGGGAATAATAAACCTTAGGGATTAGTGCTAAAAACCCTAGGGATTATAAACACAAGGGAATATTAAATCAAAGAGATTAATATTATAAACCCTAGGTATATAAACCCTAAGATAAATACTATAAACCCTAAAATTAACATGGTCGACCATGGTTTACCATGGTTGATTTTGATATTAAGACAATATTTGTGACCTTGGTTGACCACAGTTGATCACGATTGACCATGGTTGATTTTCATATTGAGACAATCATTGTCACATTGTGACATTGGACCATGGTTGAACATGGTCGACCATGATTATAAACTCAAGGGATTTTTATTGAACCCTAGGATTAATATTATAAAGCTTATGAACATTAATAACCCCAGGGGATTAATATAATAAACCCAAGGGATTAATACTAAAAAAAAGGGGATTATAAACCCAAGTTAATAATATTATAAACACAAAGTATATAAACCCAAAGATTAATATTATAAACCCTAAAATAAACATGGTTCACCATGATTATAAACCCAAGGGATTTATACTAAACCCTAGGATTAATATTATTAACCTTATGAATGATATTATACCATAGGAATATGAACCCTTAGATTAATAAACCCAAGACATATTATAAACCTTAGGTATATAAACCCTAATATAAATACTATAAACCCTAAAATAAACATGGTTGACCATGGTGGATTTTCATATTGAGATAATATTTGTCACAATGCAATGTTGGACCGTGTTTGACAATGGTTGAGCATGATTAATTTTTAAATAAAAACAATCTTTGTCACAATGCAACATTGGACCATGGATGATTTTCATATTGAGAAAATATTAGTCACAATGTGATGTTGGACCATGGTTTACCATTCTTGACCATGAATATAAACCCAAGGTACTTACATTAAACCAAAAAAAGTTATTATAAAACCTATGAACAATATTAGACCCTAGGAATATGAACACTTAGACTAATAAACCCAATGGATTGATACTATAAACCTAAGGGAATAATAAACCCAAGGGATTAATACTAAAACCCAAGGGATTAATACTATAAACACTAGGAATGTGGTTGGTTTTCATATACCATAGGAACATGGCTAATTTTCATATTGAAACTTTGTTATAATGTGACATTGTACCATGGTTGATAATGTGGTTAATTCTAAAACCCTAAGGTATTATAAGCCCGAGAGAATAATATTAAACACAAGTGATTGATATTATAAACCCAAGATATATAAACCTCAAGATAAATATCATAAACCCTAAAATAAACATGGTTTATTGTGGTTTAACCATGGTTCATTTCAATATTAATAAAATATTTGTCACAATGTGACATTGGACCGTGGATGACCATGGCCCTACAAGATTGATTTTCAAATCGAGACAATATTTTTCACATTGTGATGTTGGACCTTGATTGATTTTCATATTGATAAAATCTTAATCACAATGTGACGTTGGAACATGGTTGACCATGATTATATACCTAAGGGATTAATAATATTTAAACCCAAGTATTTATATTATAAACCCTATGAACAATATTACACCCTAAGAATATGAACTTTTAGATTAATAAACCTAATGGATTGATATTATAAACCTAAACAAATAATAAACCCAAAAGATTAATACTAAAAGCCCAAGAGAATAACTATAAACCCTAGGTATATAAATCCTAAGATAAATACCATAAACCCTAAAATAAACATGATTGACCATGGTTTTCCATGATTGATTTTCATTTTGAGAATATATTTGTCACAATGCGACGTTGGACCATGGTTGATTTTCATATTGAGACTAGCTTTGTCACAATGTGTCATTGGACCATGGTTGACCATGGTCAACCATGAGTATAAACCCAAGTGATTTATATTAAACCCTAAGGGTAATATTATAAACCATATGAACAATATTATACCTTAGGAATATGCACCCTTAGATTAATAAACCAAAGGGATTAATATGAAAATCAATCATGTTGGACCATGGTCAACCATGGTCCAATGTCACATTTTGATAAAGATTGTCTCAATATGAAAATCAAACATGGTAGCATGGTCAACCATGATTGTTTTAAGATTTATAATATTTATCGTAGGATTTATATACTTTAGGTTTAAAATATTAATCCCTTGAGTTTAATATTATTCCCTTGAGTTTATAATCTCTTGGGTTTTTAGTATTAATCTCTTGGATTTATTATTCCTTGTGTTTATTAAAGTAAGAGTTCACATTCCTAAGGTATAATTCCTAAAATATAATATTATTCCTGAAGTTTATAATATTAATCCTTAAATTTAATATAAATCCCTTTGATATATATATATAATTAATTATTATAAAAAAAAAAAAAAATTATTTTTCATATTATTAAATCATTATTAATAATTAATCATTATTAAATTAACAATATTATTATTATTATTATTAACCATAATTAATAAAAATATAAATTAAAAAAATATATAATTATATTCTTAAATAATAATAATAATAATAATAATAAATTAATTAATATTATATGTATTCGTACATATATTAGAATATATTACATATAGTGTAATTGTAATAAGTAATTATAGTGATTAAAAAATATTTTTCAATATCGAATAATTATAATATGCTATAAATTAAAAATGTTTAAATTTATTATATTTTTTATTTATACACATAAATTTTTAGAATTTAATATATATAAAGATTAAAAGTCGTCTCAGTATTCGGAATATTGAATATATTATAATCCAACGTATTAATTTAGATTTATCTGAACTTTAATCTATAAATTTTTTAAAAATATTTAAAATATAAAATTGAACACTATTGTATGAGATAAAGTTGGCGAATACAATGTCGACTTTGGGAACGCTTCTTTGATGTTTACTATTGAAAAATAGGGTATCATATAGCATCGTGGCATCACTTGTTTCTTTCCGCATGTAACTTTTCTTGGAATGGTGAAATATACAATCGAGTTATTTATGAGCAAAAAAATCGTCTTATTTTACAAAAGAAATTGTAATATTAATCATATTTGAGAAATTGCGGCTTCGTTAGACTATGGAAACATCTTATTTAAAAAATTAAAAATTAAAAATTGTAAGAGAAATTGCGGCGATGATGGTGGTTTCCGGAGGCAGCCACCCAAGAGGGCTTTATAAATTCAATTTTATAAAGCTCAGTCCATAGTCGTCACCGTGCGCAAAATGACCATAAAAAACTAACTATAAAGTCAATTAATCGGTTCGACATGCCGTAGTCTTACTGTGTTACCTTTTGGACTTTTCAAGTATATATTTTTTATTATATTTGTTCAAATTTGTGTAAGAATTGGTTGAATTCATAACTTGTTTTTTTTATAATTTAAATTTAATTATGTAAAGATGTTGAATTCATTTACACCTTTAAAATTTTGCCAACTTTATAGTTAGAAAATGGGAATTATTGGCTTTTTAGGACCCTGCAACAACCCCTATAGCTAAACTAGGCAAGGAATTGTCGTCTCCCAAATTTGTCGATTCTATTTGTTTCATTGATTTTCATTAAAGACTTATGACGCTTATGAGATGGTAATATTTTGTGCCCCTTCTCTCTGGCTTGGAAAACTAATAATCCTCTACGTCTGGTAACCCTTAGCTTCCCTTTGTGTGTTCCTAGCTTTGCAGCAATAGGGAACAAAGCTTTTGTTGACTCTGCGGAAATATTGCAAACGATGATTGTTACGAAACAAGTGGAAGATAGAATGAGGAAGGGCCGCAAAGGAATAGGGAACAAAGATTCTGTTGACTCTGGGGAAATATTGTAGACGTTGAGTGTTAGGAAATAGGTGGAAGAAAGAACGAGGAGGGGCTTCAAAGGAATAGTGGCTGATAATAATTGTGTGGGGAAAATGTGTTGTAACTGTGTGGATGTAGTCACCTAATTTAAGAAGAAAATATATGTTCTACAAGAGGATTATCTTACTCTCCACTTGAAAGTAAATGATTACAAGTGTTGGAGGAAAACTAGTCACTCAAAAAAAAAACTAGCGAGATAACCAGAAGCCATCTTGTAGAGCTCGAGGACCAAATTAATCTATTGACGACCAAGCTTATGGACATAAACAATGCCATCTAGACTCAAGGAAGAGCACGACCTTGATCTTAACATGCCATCCATTGGGAAAGACACCAACTATCATTAAAGTATATTACAACGTAAATTTTGTTTTTAAATAGTAGAAATAGATTGAATTTTGATATAATTTTTAATTTTATAAATATTTCATTGGTTCTCTTTAGCCTTATAAACCTATAAGAGGATGCTTTAATTATAAACTTTCTCGTATATATGCTATGGCGGGACATAGACTTAATACAAATCTTAAAGATAATAAATAATATCTTCAAGAAAAACAAGTTATATAGTAGCGGGTATTTATCGCCTAATTTAAATATAGTTATATTAAAGTAAAAAACAATGAAAGTTTGGCAAATAGAATCTTCTATAAGTGTATGAAAACCAAAACTAAAAGAAAAAGAGGTACTCTCCACCTAGTTTAAATATAGCAAAATTAAAGTAATAAGCTATGAAGATTTGGCAAAATGGAAAGCTATATAAGTGCATGCAGGAATCTAAAACCAAAACTAGAAGATAAAAAAAAAAAATCTATATTAATAGTAAATTATTTATAAAATTAAATTACTATTTGGTATAATCCATTTTATGTTGTTTTTTTTTCTTTTGTCAAATTTCAAATATATAATTTTTTGTGAGTTTGTAATTTGTTGTTTAAATTGCATTTTTCAAGGCATCAATGAATTCAAAGACTTGATTTTTTTTTATGTAAATTGTATAATTCATACCTTTAATTCCAACAAACTACCATTATATTTTGAGCAAATTTGACTAAAAAATATATCAAAAAAAAACAAAACATAAAATGATTAAACTATACTTTAAAACACAACTTCAAATAATGAAACACCTTATCATAATTCAATTATCAAATAAATAATAAAATATAAAAAAATATACACTAACTTATCATCATTATTAATGAAAATCATACTACCTAATATAATCAATAAATAATTGTTAATGTAAAACCCTTTCACTTTATTTAGACCAACTTTTAATAAATAAAAAACAATATTAAATTACACTACAATATCTTAAAAAAATTAAATGTTAGAATTATCCATATTTTAAATGAAATATATTTGTCATTTTTGATATTTTTTAATTAAATTACTGATCAATGATAAACCTTAGAAACATATTTTATTTGTTAAATATTTTATATTTTGAATATGTTATAACAACATACAACGAAAATTAAATTGTTTTTAATAGAACTTGTCAGTCACGCTATTGACCAAAAATTAGATAATGCAAACAACCGTCGGCGATGTACATGCCACGTGGCAACAACTTATATCTCCAAGTTGCAACGAAGCTGACCGCCTTAGAGTGATGTGCACGATTTGTCTGGAGAGTTAAACCATGGATACATTTTATTTACCGAAAGAATATTTATTTCAGAACTATAGTTTATCTTTGTGAGGTTAGTTAAAATTTAGAGAGTACGAGCCACACAAATTAGTGGATGACTGGGTGCTAATCTCTTGGTTGTCAACATAAAGATCTATATGTACTTCGTATTTGTCAAGTACAGTGTATATTTAAAATTGGTTGAAATTCAGGCTAAAAAAATTTAAGAAATCTTATACTAACAGTGTTTGAATCATGATTTTGATGGTGAAAATGAATTCAGCACCATCAAAAACTTGTCGGGCACCCAAAATATTAAAGTTTGACAATTATAACGCGGATTTACAAAAATCCCTGCCGAATTTTCTTAAAATTTTACCTAAATTTCCATGATTTTCAAAGTAAAAAAGCAGTCTAATTAGACTAAGGCTTTATTTGTAAATAGTTATATAAAATAATAATAAAAATAATATGATTACTCTATTAATTAATAATGGAGTATGTAAATGGTTATATAAATAATAATAAAAATAATATGAATAGTATATCAATTAATGATGCAGTATATTGTTGGGATTATTATATAATAATTGATGAAATAATTTAACCTATAACATTTACGATAAATAAATTTAAATCTTATTTTAAAATAATAAATTTTATTTTATAAAATTAAATTTTACATATATTTTCATTTTTTAGTCAACTAAAACTATCCAACTAAAAAAATTGAACACTGCTCTTGAACAAGTATAATAACACAGAAAACAATAATTTAAATAATTCCTAAAATCTATATATTTTCAATCAATTCCAGGAAATTTTAAAATTCCAAGGCCCGTGATCCATCAGAAAACGAACTCGGGTTTTGTTAAATTGAGCTTGAAACGTGTCCTTCATTGATGGCGAGAATTTATAAATGGAATAGAAACCATGATAACACGCTTATTTTTACAATAAAAAATTTAGCATTAAGACAATAAATTATATTTTGCGAAAGATTCAACCACGAAATGATATGATTTGTCCAATTTGGATGAGGCGGTGTCCACCTAATTTTTTTGTTTTTAAAAAATTTAATTTTAGAAGTGTTTGAATTGTCTTTTATTGTTGAAATGGATTCACTATTATTAAAAGCTGGATTCAGTATTATGAAAAGCTGGGGTCACTCAATTTTGGGTTATTCAAAATTTATTCAGTATTATTAAAAAACTGGGTCAACTCAATTTTGGGTTATTCAAAATTTTGGAATTTACAGCTGTAACCTTGATTGAAGCATGATCATTGTAATTCATATTTTATTATAAGAACCTCAACACAATGATTAAGCTTCGAGTTTCTATGAATTCTTACAACGATTCATACTAAAGTCAATATCATTAGAGCTCAAAAATTTTCATAGAAAGATAATTCTAAAACAAATCTTTAGTGTCTTTTAAGTTTTACCTATTTCATACAACGCACATTGTTATGGTCTCGGAAATAATTCATCAAAATGTAAATTTTCTACAAAAATGAGAAGCTCAATACAACAAATTGTTAGTGCCGCTTCATGTTTCATCAATTTCATACAACACCTACTACAATTTTGTTCGAGAAAAATCTCATCCAAATGCAAATCTTCCACAAAAATCAAAAGCTCAACACAAAAAATCTTCAGTGCCTCTCAAGTCTCATCCATTCCATACAACATGCACTCGCATTCTGCCTCGGAAATATCTCATCCAAATGCAAATTCTCCACAAAAATTTGAAGCTCAACCCAACTCAAACTCAGATCTTTCTTCAATCTCAAGCATTCTCAGTCCAGTTTGAACTAAACCCAAAATTGTCTTAGTTAAAAAAGATTGGACCACAGCCCCATTAAAGCTAAAACCACCGGCTGCACATTGTTACCTCAGTACCAGGCATGTAATCAACAAATTTTGGTGGGATTTGCCTCAATATTAATGGCATATTAGTGCACCGAGTGTAGATGACTAGGATTTTCTCCATGACCCCTGCATTTATTCAGTTTTACAGCCCTCTGTGCAGCCAAAATCATGACATTCGAGCTTGCCTGTGTGTAGATGCCCATCATAAAATACAAACAAAGAAGTAAAGTAATATGAATGCAATCAATGGAATTTACATTAATCTGGATATCAATTTGCGTCATATAAATATTACAGACCATGCAGGTGAGGTAGTTTGTATTTACCCAAAGAAAAAAAAGAATAATTTTGAAAGGGTCAATTACTGATACAAATAAAAGGAGAAATAGTATATACTCATAATATAATGGATATAATTTTAGTTGATGTTGTGTATATATCAATCAATACAATGTATACAACATAAGAATTTCATAATCACCAAACCTGAAGACTGAATTTTCACTAAGAGAATATGTGCAGGACCTCAATATAAGTGAATTTGTTAAATGGGTGGGAGTAATATTTGGATCATTTGAGTAGGTGTCATACGTATATTCATCAGAATTAGGGGCATTGGCTTTTTGAAACCTTCATACAAAGGGTTTTTTATATATAGATCGTTCTATAACAAACAAAACTGTGAATTGGTGCAACCTTTTCATGAAAATGTATTCCATATGGAGTCCATGTCTGGAGTCTCTTCATGATATGGCTGTTTTAGTTGATTGGAAACTACAAATGACATATTTATGTTGATTTTAGTGCTCAGACCAGTTTCCTGTGAGAGGCTCACCATGGGTTGATTCTGAATTTGCCACTGCTGAGCTACTCCATACTTTGGCTTTAGATTATCTTGATTTTTGTGTTGATGGACATTGCTAGTGCTAATCTAGTGCTTGAGCATCGTTGCTACACTATTGAGTTCTTAACTGTTCTAGAAGCATTGAACAACGCTGAAGGAGGCTCCATCTTCCATTGCTTAAATCTATCGTTGGTAATGTCAGCATGAGCGTTGAAGATATTATTATAAGAATTTGGATGGATACAATCGGGATAGAAGAGATTGGAAAACATAAGGAAGTTAGAATTAGGGCCCATGGAATAGGATGGAAGCTAAGCAACACAATTAGGCATTTGTTGTGGGATCTGTGTAGGGTTGTTCTTTGAATTCATACCCGTTAGCATATTTTTTAGAAATGTGAAATCTGGGATGTCGGAAGAAATGGAACCTAGGTTTTGTTGAACCTGATTAGGGGGCATCCCAAAACCTTGGTTATTATTGGTGTAACCTGGAGAGAAGCAGGTCACATGCTGTTGTTGATCCATGGCAGATCCTGATGATTCACTTTCAAAAGATATTGCACCCCCAACACTGGTGGGGATACAAGGAGACTCCAAAAGTGGAGTTGGATACATGGTTCAGAGATGGATACATGATTCAGAGTTGGATACACGATCCCACTCTCACCTAACCACGATCTAACTGTCACATGAGCTAGACCCCAGCTAGGGCTGGATACACGCAATATAAGCTTCCCATTGTCTCCCTCTCACCAGAGCTGCATCCGAGGTAAGTTATGCTTGGATCATGCTTATTTTCTCAGAAAAATCCAACTGAATTCACTCAGGTCATTTAAATAAAGATATAACTTTATGGATCTGACAACCAAGGTGTTTTATATGACCCATATTGAAAGGGATCATGCTTTTTTATATTACTAGCGAAGGTTTATTTTCTTACCCAAATCGATAGGGACTTTGATAGGGATCTGAGGCATCTATGGATTACTAACTAAGGTACATTAGATCATCCCATCGCAAGGTACACGATCTGATCTGAATCCATGGGTCACAATAAAACCTATGCACGGTCTCACTCTCACCTTTGCATGATATAACCTATCCCCCTGAGCTTTCAAACACTTAAAAGACTCTGCTCCAAAAGACACTCTTCTGGAAGAGACTCTGTTGGAGGGTCCTATAGATACAATTTGGCCGACATAGTAACAAGTGACAAGAAGTAATTTTGGCAATCATGCTAAAGCAATATTGAGGAATTAGAAATCATATGGATGTGTGTCTCAGCAGGTCAATTGCTCTATATCACTTTATGTAGCTAAGCACCACCCTATTGTTTTCTACAAATGTTCAGGTTTGATATGCATAACTATTGTTTTGAAAAAAAATAACACC
Organism: Pinus albicaulis; assembly: GCA_034641835.2. Classification (NCBI taxonomy): domain Eukaryota; kingdom Viridiplantae; phylum Streptophyta; class Pinopsida; order Pinales; family Pinaceae; genus Pinus; species Pinus albicaulis. The sequence continues at coordinate 1,209,644,274 of CM076578.1, read as the reverse complement.
ATATTCAGAGAGAAATTATGTAATAATCTTTCCCAAGCTGAAATACTAGATGGATTGTGATTCACAATGAGCCAAACTACACATAATGTAAACTAGCTATGGCAAAATAATGTAATTAGTTCTCATTTTAAAATTCATAAAGGGATGACTCATTGTTCCCTTTTCTAATCACGAACCATTATTGATGTTTGAATTAGTTGTTCTTTAATATCATTTTCCAAATCTGAAACAGTTAATATATGCCGTCATTCAAACTCAACATGAAACCCTTATTAGTATCAAACCCTAATAAGTTATAGATCATGCAGTATCAAGATGGGAAGAACAAGATTATTGTAATAGTAAGTAGTAAAGGAGGAATGTCTCAAATTTGTGTTCCTTGCTTTTATTGTAATTCTGTGCATAGTTCATTCTTCCTTCTATTTTAGTTCCCTTCCTGAATGAGGCAAACTCTCTTACATTTCCAGAGTTCGTGTAGAAGTGAGGGAAGTTGAGGTGCAGTGTAGTTGATGAACTTGATAAAAAATGTAATGAAAGAAATCCGATTCCAAAAGCTTGTAAAACATAAAGGATTGAAGCATGAATAAGTGAAGAAGACAAAATTTCCATCAACAAAGCCGTCACTAGAAATAAAAAGCTGAGATTGAGGTTGAATTTGCAGCATACCTAGTTGTTGTTTTTCGGCGTTCAATTGAAGAAGGTGTTGACTCCCAATTCCTGAGTATGAATGTGCAACAAAATATTTAGGAATGGCTCTTTTAATGAATCAGATTGTAGTTATTATCCAACCGAATGAAAAAAGAAAATCCTTCACACGGGCTACTTGGCTACCAGTCACTGTTAAGCCAGCCACTACACCCAATGCCATTATGATGGTTGACTTGGAATTAGCAATGTAAAATTGAAAATCAACAACCTCCAACTCCCTTGTCATTAATCTTCTTCAATCCTGCAACAACTTCTAAACAGTGAAAACAACCCAAAGTCTAGTCAGTGGCATTACTGCATACTTTAAGTAAGGCAGAGTCTATACGTGTGGTGGACCCATGGGCGGTCACCCCATGATGATTGGTGAGAAGTCAAAATTCAACGAATTGGAATTTGATAATAGTAATTTGTAATAAATAAAATTTAAATTTAAAAAAAATGTTCCCCGGACCCTTCGGAGGACATTTCATAATATTATATAATTTTTTTAAAACACTTGTAAAACTTGAATTTTAAATATTTTTTTGCTAATAAAATTTGCTGAGTACTTCTGTGACGTGCCAAGGCCCTTTGAAGGGCTCTGTGTTCAGTTTTGAACACTGGTCCGGAGCCTGCCACCGAAGAGGGCTTTATAAATTCAATTGTGATAAAGCTAAGTCCACAGTTGCGTCTGTGCGCAGAATTACCATAAAAATCAACCTATAGAGTCAATTAATCGGTTCGACAAGTCTGACTGTGAGGTCGACATGCCGTAGTCTGACTGTGTTAACTTTTGGACTTTTCCTGATATATTTTTTATTATATTTGTTCAAAATTGTGTAAGAATTTGTTGAATTTATACTTGAATATTTTAAATTTAATTATGTAACGATGTTGATTTCATTTACACATTTAAAATTTAAACGTAAATTATAGTTAGACAACGCCGTTACACAATTTCAACCATTCCAAATCTTTATGTAATGCAGAGAGAAGCTCGGTCGACATAATCAACACGCAACGCTGCCGCCGTAGCATACATAATAGCTCCATTAGCCCAGCGAGAATAGGTCAAGCACAGCGAGGATTCCCCTCTGCTTCGCATTGTCGACCTTCTTTGGACTGCTGTTGGAATTATTGGGGAATTCCAAACAACAGTGGAGAGAACAAACTCTCCTCTACAACACAGAGAAGTTTAAAACAGAAATTTTAATCGCAGACAGAGATGGCATGAAAATGCTTTCTATTTCAATAACAGAACTTAAAAAAATCTGTTACAAATTTTCTTCCTCAATGGAGGGATTCACCAAAGTATGTTCAACTGCTACAGACGCAGTGTTATATAACACAAATCTCCTTTCTCTGTCTCTCAAGAACGCACAAGCAGTGCTCAGTTCTTCTTTCTGTGTTTTCTTTGCCTGCGAGCTCACACAGCGTTTACAATGTGATACAATACTTTCATTACCAATGCACACGGGCCTTTTCCCTTTATATATGGTGCGGCGACACAAATTACATATAAAACATAAACAAATAAATAAACCAAAATACAAAGGAAAACCTTTGCAAAACATAAAACTTTGATATTGGCGCGAAATACGAGTGGGGACCACATCGTAGTCGGCCATCGCAAATGCGGAAATTGCGATATGCGATATGGCGGAATGACGGAACAACAAAAAATGCGATTTGCGATATTTGCGATGTGCGATGGGATCGCATCGCAAATATCTACGATAACACATGGCAGAAACGAACAATGGAAATGTGATATTGCGATATTGCGATGGTGCGACGGGCGCACATCGCAACTTTCAACATTTGCGATCAACAAATATATATGTGGCAGAACAACTTTGCGATATGCGATACGTGATCAATACAATGGAATGGGCGGAGGGCGATTTGCGACATTGCGATGTTGCGATCATGCGATGGTGCAACGATCGCACATCGCAAATAATCCACATCAACAAGACACTTCACATCTAAAAACTGAAAATTGCGCTCTGCGATCTGCGCTAAAGCGCTTAAGTGGTAGGGACCACTTGTCCTTGCTCCTCATAAAAGACTTCTGCCTGTTTATAAGCAATTCATTCATTTTGGTTGTTGAGGGCTTTAAAGCCTGACTTGACTGTTTTAATTAAACCTGCTCCTCCGTAGACTTGAACTATGGGAAATCTTCGCTCCTCTGTCAAAAATGACTTCACCCATACTTCAAAATTAATTCCTTTCTCTGTCATACTTGGCTGCGGCCCATCATCAGTAAATTCTTCTCCTTACGTTCTTCATTCTTCTTTAATACAGAGTGTTGTGCACTCAAAACTCTGTGTTGTTGCTACTGCTGCTGCTTCTGTACTTTGTTCTTCCTGCCCAAAGGCTGGCAGGTGACTTTAATATTTCAACACTCCCCCTTAAAGTCAGCTGCTGGGTTGTCCATCAAACCCAAACATTTTCTCAAAAATTCAAATGTTTTCTATGCCAATGGCTTTGTCAAAATATCTTCATATTGCTCCTCTGTTTTACAATGTTGTAAAACAACTTCTCCATTGTTCACCAATTCTCTGATATAGTGAAACTTTGTGTCTATGTGCTTCGTTCTCTTATGAAACAAAGAATTATTTGATAATGCAATAGCTGAGCTATTGTCACAATAAATCACAGTGCCCTTTACCTGTTCTTGGCACAAACTTCTCAACATTCTTCTCATCCAAATTACGAGACGTCATTTAGTTGCCATTATTATTCGCTTCAACAGATAATGCCATAATCATTCATTGAAGCCCATGAAAATGGCTCCCAAACCCATATGAAAATATAACTTGAAGTGTTATTTGATCATCTACACTTCCACCAATCACCTGTCAGTTGTATCCAACTACCTTTGAATTTTCCAAGTCAGATACAAAATACCAAACCTTTTTGTTCCTTTCAACATAATTATAATCTTCTTTGCTTCGCCACAATGTGCTTCTTTTGGCTCTTCCATAAATCAGAAATTAAACTAAATGCGATGTGATAATATCCCGCCTAGTTGCGCTAAATACATATAGTTGCCAACTTTGTTTTAGCAACCTTGGATCAACATCCTGTCATGCAGTTACCTTTTTCTCAACTTTCCAATCCCATTAGCTGGTGGGAGTAATTGCATTGCACTCGCATATTAAATCTTTTCAAAACCGACATTCACATATTTTTCTTGAGAAATAAAAATCCCTTTCTCATTTTGTTCTACTTCTATTCGTAAGAAATATCTCAACAAACCCATGTCAGTCATTTCAAATTTCTTTTTTCATGACTATTTTAAATTTTTCAACAAGGCAATCATCATTACCTATAAATATTAAATCATCAACATATAAAACAACAATCAACATTTTACCATCCTTTTCATTGATGTAGAGGGTGGGTTCTCCCTCACACTTTTCAAATCCATTTTCCAGTAGATAGGAGTCTATTCTACTGTACCATGCTCTTGGTGCTTGCTTCAGCCCATAAAGAGCTTTCTTCAATCTGCAGACTTTATGCTCTTGGCCTTTCTTCTCATAGCCCAGAGGTTGTTCCACATATACCTCTTCCATTAAAACTCCATTTAGGAATGCAGATTTTACATCCATTTGGTATACTTTCCATTTGTTTTGTGCTTCTATGGACAACACTGCTCTCACTGTTTCCATTCTTGCAACTGGTGCAAAATTTTCTTCACAATCAATCCCTTGCTTCTGCTTATATCCTTTGACAACAAGTTTGGCCTTGTGTCTTTCTATTTTTCCTTTCCGCATTGCTCTCGGTCTTATAGACCATTTACACCAATGACTTTCTTTACTGGGAGACTTCAAATCAGCTCTATGTTGTTCTTCTCTTTACGGTTTTACCTTCATTTCATCCATAGCTTCTATCCATTTTCTATCTTTAATAGCATCTTCAAAATGAATAGGATCATCAACTTGACAATACAAAGCAAATAAGGAATTCATACCTTCGTTTGCTTCTCCTTGCTCATAAATTTCTCTAATACTTCTGAACCTTGTTCCTCGTTCACTTGGTGTAGACGTGCTTGATGAAGCACTCATTTCTGCTCCATGTGGTGTGCTTGGAGATGCACTCCCACTTCTTCTCAAGGGTGTTCTCGCTGCTGCTTGAGGTGTCCCTTGCTGTCCTTGTGCTGGTGGATGTTGTGCTACGGATGGGTTGTTAATTTCAACCACATCTCCTTCATCTTCATCATGAGACAAACACCTGTTAACATTGACTGTTTTCTCTATGCATCCATCCCATGCTTCCTCTTCAATGAATTGCACATCTCTTCTTATCACAAGTTCTTTGTGGATGGGTTATATAATCTGTATCCTTTGGAATCCTCACAATATCCAAGGAAAATGCACTTCTCCCCCTTACTATCCAACTTCTTTCTCAACTTATCTGTAATGTGTACATATGCCACACATCCAAAAACTCTCATGTGGGTGACTCCCTGTTTTCTGCCACTCCACGCTTCTTCTAGAACTTTGTTCATCACAGCTTTTGTAGGGCATCTATTTAAAATATATACAGCACAGTTTTCTGCTTCTGCCCAATACTCATTCGGCAAATGCTTTGCCTTTAGCATACTTCTCACCATTTCCATTATGGTTCGATTCTTTCTTTCAGCAACTCCATTCTGTTGTGGTGTGTACCTTGTGGTAAATTGCTTGTGTCTGCCGTTATCTCTGCAAAAACGCAGAAAATGCTTTGATATATATTCTCCTCCTCTGTCGGTTCTGAGGACTTTAATATACTGCCCACTTTGTTTCTCTACAAGAGCTTTAAAGTGGCAAAATTTCTGAAAGACTTCACTCTTATATTTCAGAAAATAAACCCACACTTTTCTTGTGAAATCATCTATGAAGGTCAGCATATAGTTGCTGCCTGAAACAGATGTCGTTTGCATCGGCCCACATAAATATGAATGAATTATTTCTAAGGGTGATTTTGCCCTTATGCTTTTCCCTGAAGGAAAATTTTCTCTGTGTTGCTTTCCCAAGATGCAGCCTTCACATAGGCTGTCAGGCTTCTCAATCAATGGTAAAACTCTTACCATTCCTTTTCTGTGCATCATATTTAATCCTCCGAAATTGAAATGTCCAAATCTCAAGTGCCATAACCAATTTACATCTTTTTCTTCCTTCTGGAAGGCTTCTTGTGTTACAGCTGCTACATTCTTTCCTTTTCCTTTCAAGTCAATGTTGAGCTTGAGCGGAAACATTCTATTGCTGGTCATTTGGATTTCAGCAATGATTTTCTTGCTTGGAGGAATATCTTTTATGGTGCACACATCATCTTTAAAAATTACATTGTAACCTTTATTTATGAGCTGCCCAATGCTCAAAAGATTACATTTCAGACCTGGAACATAATACACATCAGGGACAAATTTCTGCTCCCCATTTCTTACTCAAATACTAACTCTGCCTTTTCCCTTGACAGAGATCTTAGTATCAGTCCATGTGGTCACTTCAGATTTTACTTCTTCATCTAGATTGGCAAACACTGCTTTGTTGCCAGTCATATGATTACTACATCCTGAATCTAAGAACCAAACATCATCTTCTCTATCTTTTGCTACATTACAAGCTAACAACACATTACTTGGGTTCTTTTCTTCTTTTGCTACATTAGCATTTTGCTTATTCTTCATGTCATTCTGCTTCTTTCTACATTCATTGGCATAGTGCCCATATTTCTTACAATAATGACATTGGACATTGGATTTGTCATACCTTTGTCCATGAGCATGTTGGTGTTGATGTCCACCTTGCTGGCTGTTGCATTGGCCGTGGCTCTGACTTTGACTGTTTCTCCTCCCATGTGAATGTGAAGGGTTGTTCCTTCCACCTCTGTTTTGGCTTCTACCTCTTCCTCTTCCTTTACCTTGACCTCTTCCTCTTCCTGAATGAATCTTGGTCTTGAAGGCGTGCTCAAGAGATGAGTGTTCATCTCTGCTCAATCTCTGTTCATGAGTTATCAACGAGGCATAAAGTTCATCAACTGTGAACTGTGAGAGATCTTTGGTCTCTTATATAGTGGTAACAATAACATCAAACTTTGAGGGTAAGCATCTCAAAAGTTTCTCCACTATCCTTCTTTCTTCAAGAGTTTCTCCATGGGATCTTATCTGATTTACAATCCCAATCACATGTGTAAAAAATGTGTCTACACTGTCTAACTCTTTCATGCAAAGAGTTTCAAAATCTCTTCTCAGCATTTGAAGTTTTGTTGTCTTAATTTTCTCCATACCTTGATAGGCTATTTTCAGAGTTTCCCATGCCTCCTTGGATTTCTTAGCTGCTGCTATCCTTGGAAACACACTCTCATTTACAGCTTGATACAATAAGAAGAGAGCTTTAGAGTCTTTCTTCCTATTATTCTTCAACACATCCTTCTCTGCTTGAGTTAAGGCATTAAAAGCCTGCTCATCAGCTGCTTCTATAAAACCATCTTCTACTAATTCCCATAAGTCTTGTGATACAAACAGGGCTCTCATGGTAATGGCCCAATAATCATAGTTCTTTCCATTAAACTGTGGAGGTTGAACATTTCCAAGACTCATACCAGTGCTTGGTCCAACCATTGCTTCAAAACTGAACTCTAAGCTTAAACTTAAACAAATTGTCTTTCCTTTTCTGAAAGAAAAAACTCTTTTAAGACAAGAATAACAATACTGTTATCGTTGAGAAATACCTAACCTTTGACTTCTGTTGGGCTTTCACGTTGTTGGAGAAAACACTGCAACAAGTCTTATTCTTCTTCAGCTTCTTTGAGACATTCAAAGAGCCTGAACTAGCTCCGATACCATGTTGGAATTATTGGGGAATTCCAAACAATAGTGGAGAGAACAAACTCTCCTCTACAACACAGAGAAGTTTAAAACAAAAATTTTAATCACAGACAGAGATGGCATGAAAATGCTTTCTATTTCAATAATAGAGCTTAAAAAAAACTGTTACAAATTTTCTTCCTCAATGGAGGGATTCACCAAAGTATGTTCGACTGCTACAGACGCAGTGCTATATAACACAAATCTTCTCTCTCTGTCTCTCAAGAACGCACAAGCAATGCTCAGTTCTTCTTTCTGTGTTTTCTTTGCCTGCGGGCTCACACAGCGTTTACAATGCAATACAATACTTTCATTACCAATGCACGCGGGCCTTTTTCTTTTATATATGGTGCGACAGCACAAATTACATATAAAACATAAACAAATAAATAAACCAAAATACAAAGGAAAACCTTTGCAAAACATAAAAATTTGATATTGGCGCGATGTACAAGTGGGGACCACATCGTAGTCGGCCATCACAATTGCGGAAATTGCGATATGCGATATGGCGGAACAACAAAAAATGTGATTTGCGATATTTGCGATGTGCAATGGGATTTCATCGCAAATATCTATGATAACACATGGCGGAAACGAACAATGGAAATGCGATATTGCGATATTGCGATGGTGCGACGGGCGCACATCGCAACTTTCAACATTTGCGATCAACACATATATATGTGGCGGAACAACTTTGCGATATGTGATATGCGATCAATACAATGGAATGGGCGGAGGGCGATTTGCGACATTGCGATGTTGCGATCGTGCGATGGCGCAACGATCGCACATCGCAAATAATCCACATCAACAAGACACTTCACATCTGAAAACTGAAAATTGTGCTCTGCGATCTGCGCTAAAGTGCTTAAGTGGTAGGGACCACTTGTCCTTCCTCCTCATAAAAGACTTCCGCCTGTTTATAAGCAATTCATTCATTTTGGCTGTTGAGGGCTTTAAAGCCCGACTTGACTCTTTTAATTAAACCTGCTCCTCCGTAGACTTGAACTACGGGAAATCTTCGCTCCTCTGTCAAAAATGACTTCGCCCATACTTCAAAATTAATTCCTTTCTTTGTCATATTTGAGTGCGGCCCATCATCAGTAAATTCTTCTCCTTACGTTATTCATTCTTCTTTAATATAGAGTGTTGTGCACTCAAAACTCTGCGCTACTGCTGTTGCTGCTTCTGTACTTTGTTCTTCCTACCCAAAGGCTGGCAGGTGACTTTAATATTTCAACAACGGCCGCACCTATATATATCGATACCAACAAACAAACCAACCTCACCTCACACGTCTCATCTTTTATTTGCAACTCTCTCAAAATATAGTCATTATCTGCCAATATCACGCAGATCGGCTTTCAAATATCAATCATTCGATAATCTTAGTGTTTTTTTTCTAAGTTAGACTATATTTATTATATCATACAAAGCAAAAGGTTACAGTTCTTTTTTTTGGACTTGACACGTCAATTCTGGAGGGAAGTATCAGTGTTTGAGATTAGAAATTGGACTGTCCTAATTGAGAAAACCATTCCACCAGTAGCAAATAGAAAATGCTGTCCAAAAAAGAGGAAACCAACATATACAATAGCAAAAATTAAACTATATCTTGCAGAGTCTTCCAAAACATTGTAAAACTAGATAAAGCTACTAAAAAACTAGAAAGACAGAAGATCACCCTGCAAAAGAAACTAGAGAGAACCTTCATTCTTCTTGTTGGAGTTGGGCTCTTCTTCCTCAATCCTGCAAACATAGAACCCGTCCTCGTTCTCCTTGTTCAGCACGTGGCTTATGGCCTTAAGCCGTGGCAACGCACAAGAATTAAACTTCTTAGAGGAGGCAGCTGGCTGACTGGTGTTCTCAGTCTTGTCTTATGCTTCACTATTTGACTTGTGGCCATCGCTGGAGCCTGTGTTGCTACTGGTGCAGTGGCTACTATTGGAGGCGCTCTGCACAGGGAGAGCCTTCATTTTGCGAGAGATGAAGGCTAGCTCTGGCGTAGTGGTCGATTTGCACTGACACTTCTTGGTACGGATGCTAGGAGACACCAGAGGGAGAACAGGGAGCTGCAAGGAAAGTTGGGCTGAAAATTTAACAAGGTCAAGCCTGCTCGACTCCTCCCAACCCACAGAAACATTCAATTCTCTGCCCAAGGCATGCGTCAGAGGAGGTCTGGATGGGAGGCCGGGGCCTCCAGCTCTTCTGCATCTCATACAGTGACGCCTTGGCATAATTGTCGCAGAGGCAGAAGTGCAGGACCAGGAGGGCGCTCTTGACAGCACGGGAGAGGAGCCTCCACCAGAGCACTCAGAGGGAACGCTAAGACCGGGTGGGGCAGAGCAAAAAACCAGAGACTGATGAGAAGAATGAAAGGCATACACCGAAAGCAGGAGAGAGAGCCGAATGGAGGTCGAATGAGCGGGGGTAGCTGGCTTAATAGCCATGGTGACAGATTCAAGAGCTGTAAATGTTCTACAACCCGAAGACGTCGGAGTGAAGGTGGTAGAGGACAAAATTAATACATACTCACTCGGGGAATAAACTTTGGACTAGCAACCATATGCAGACACGTGGAATGGCCAAGTGTCTCGCCACATGGCTCCCTCGAGGCTCCTCGTCTTACTGGAGAGCACCCGCATCCGAGTTTGATAATCTAAGTATTATTTCACCATATCCATTGGAATTCAATTCATGGATCACGTCCACATAATGGGTTTCCTACTGTTATTATTATTCACTACACTCTTTGCTTTACAATTTGTAGAAGCCAGGGTTCTGGAGCATCATTTCAGCAACTCGGCCCTCCTGCAGCATAATTCCGCCCATCTCGATGTCGTGGCCGTGGCTTCCTCCACACCTGGAGGCCATGTGAAAAACTACAAGGAGTCGGAGTCCAATCCCAGCAGCAACTCTGAGAAAGAAGCAACACCAGGAGTGAAAGAGAACGCAGCAGAACATAAACTGAACTTGACTTGATTTTAATTTACACAGAATGGTTTTTATACAGAGTGAGGAAGCTTCTAGATTCTGCAATGTCGGTGGAGATAGCTTCCTCAAAAAGCTATATCTCTCCAGAAACACCGAGACGAGTCTTCGCATTTAATGGTGTCGGCGGTGGTTGGTTGAAATTATGTTCTCCAACACTCCCCCTTAATTTCAACCATATCACAGACACACAAAATACACTATGACACAATCCATACATGCCTGATGGTCTAAGTCAAAATACACTATGACACAATACATACATCCCTTAATTGACATGCCTGCTGGTCTAAGTCTCAGCTAGGCTTACAACAGTACATGACAACAAGCATTTCTTTTTTCTCTTCTTTCTAAATGGTCCATACTTGTTTATTTTCAAACACAATTTCATCTTCTTCATCTTCACCTTTTTCGCCATAAGGTAGTGGTGAAGTTTCTCCTTTCTTGATTGCGGAATAACAATCTTTGCATTCGACATTGCTGCAAGTTCTTGGAACTTGTCCTTTGCAATTTCATCTTTAACAACAACAATAGCTGCTGGATGTACCACCTCTTCTTCAAAGAGGCTTTTAAATTTATTCAATTCATCAATTATTATTAAGTCTTCCACAACATTAGTTGCTATTGAGTCCTCTACAGCTTCATTGGCTTCTATTGAATCCTCCATGATTTTTCTTTCTACAATCTCTACATCATTATGTAGATCTTCATCTTGCATAGTTGGTTGATTCATGTTTTCAACCTCTTTAATCAACTCCGTTGTTGCAAACATGTCATCCTGCATTTGATTTGTAGATGGAGAAAGGCATATCTTCTCACCAAACAACAACTCATCAATGAGTTGCTTTTCATGTATCAAACATAACCATTCTTCATGAGATACATAATTCTCATCATATTTGACTTCACAAGTTTCATATTTAACTTCACAAGTTTTTGCATCACAGGGAATTTCCCGACTAACACATGCTTCTCTATTGTCAGCTACACACATACTTTCAGTTTTGATCTCATTTATGATGCTTTCAACACAATCACTTTTTTTAACAACAATTTCATCAATTTCATCTCTCTGAATCCACTTTATGCTATACTTCGTTTCAAGAATATGCCAAAAAAATTTTGGATCAAATACTTCACCAAATTCATTTAAAATGCTTGATAAGATGTTTTCATCTAGAGCTGATATAATGAGAAACAAGGCTATTGCACGTCTACTATTATTTTCAGAATTCATATCAGTTTCGTGGACAAATTTCCATAAATCTACTGAACTTAATAATCCTTCCATTTTAATAGCCTAAAGTTCAAAATTTTTACCTGAGAATGATGGCAGCACTGGCATTAATCTTTTCAGTATTACATCAGCTTCTGTAAAATCTTCTGGCTGATCCAGATTCATATCTTCATTGAGCATAAATTCTATGATTGGAAATATTTCATATTCTACCTCTATCCTGTCATTGTTTCTCCTTTGTTGTTTTAGTCTTCTTTGCCAACCCATTGCTTTATAGTAAAGCCAAATCTGCAACAAATTTTTACTATACAACACACCTTAATTCATACCAAACAAAATTTCCAAAGAAACATCTGGCACCAAACTAGGTTCACAACATAGGGCTAGTAGCCGAAACAACCATCACGCCTTCAGAATTTCATGAGGCATTCATCGTACACAAATCCATTATATATAATAAACCTTAATAAACCCACTATTTAAAAAAACACTCAAAAAACCTCCAAAATATTTTTATGCAAAGTGCTGCTCTCACAATTTTAATGCCATTGTATAATTGTATTTATTTCCTTTTATTTGAATCGGCCCTCCTTCATTTCTCTTCATGCAACGCTGCTAGAAAAGTAAAGAGAATTTAAAAATACTCACTAGATATAAAAGAGAATTTAAAAATACTTACCAGATATAAAGAACTTTATAATGCCTTTAAAGAAAATTCAACGGTCGGGCTTAATCGTTGCAATGGCTCACAACGTACTCTTCTGGTCTGGTCAAATTTTGCCGGAATCTTCAAACCACACACAGAATTGAAGACTCACTGAATGAGCTTCTTCGGGTATCAGCTCCACAAGCAGCGTTAATCACAAGCTTAGCAAGAGGCTCCTCGAAGCCAGTACGACTTCACAAAGTAACACCACTCTATGCTGGACAATTCTTCAGAAAGCTCCTCTGCTCGTCCAAGTTCCTCAAAAAACTGGAAATGTCTTTGAGGTCTTCCTAATCCTTCACTCGCAGGCAACCACAATGCCTCCACAACTGTGCACAATGCCTCAGGAACTAATTTATACTTTTTGAAACACAACATACGCCTTTTTCCAGACAATCATATTTTGCCTTACACAGAAAGTACTCTGCCTCTCACACGCAGCTCCACAAATAGTTTCCTCACAAGTACTTATAACAGCACTGCAACAGAGCTCTGCGTCTCACAATGCTATCACAACTTTACACCACCTAGCTCTTCTATGGCTCTAAGCTCACACTTGTGTCCTTTGCTGGCAATATGCTCTCACACATAGCAATTCCCCGACGTTCACACCAATGAGCTCACACTCCACAACAAATTTCACTCCTCACCTTGTTTACAACAGGCACTCAACACTAAATAGCAGGCTCTCTGCACACTTAAATACGATTGCAGAGACCACTGAGCACACAGCTCATCACAGCGGTTTGATTCTCCACTCACCACACTTTACTCTTTTTACAGCTCTCTCACAACACAAACGCCTGCAGCCACTCACCCCTGAAAACACTCACCAAGCCGGAACCATCGACTTTTCAAGCCACTAAGCATACAACTATTCACCGAGCACTCACACCTCTCAACGAGCACACAGCTCTCACACACCAACGCCTCTAGCTATTCAAACCACGAGCACACAACTCTGATGCACAGGCTTCACTGCAGTCACTCACCCCTGCAAGCTCTAGGCCGAAACCATTGGCTCTGATACCATGAAAGAGAACGCAGTAGAACATAAACTGAACTTGACTTGATTTTCATTTACACAGAATGGTTTTTATACAGAGTGAGGAAGCTTCTGGATTCTGCAATGTCGGTGGAGATAGCTTCCTCAAAAAGCTAGATCTCTCCAGAAACACCGAGACGACTCTTCGCATTTAATGGTGTCGGCAGTGGTTGGTTGAAATTATGTTCTCCAACAAGGAGTTGACAGTGGCTCCAAGGCGCTGGAAGGTATCAAAGAAGTCGAAACAATCGAAGGCAACGCCGAGATGCTAAATTCAGAGAGCAGCCCTGGAGTTGGGCACATGAGTGTCCATGGAGTGGAAGGCAATATTCTGTTGTCCTTGGGAAATAGCCCTGGGGTTGGGCGCTCGCAGAAATCTAAAACCAAATATTTCTCTTCTCCGAGTAGAGAAACACAATTATTTCCTAAGACAGCTCACAATTATTTCGAGTTGCCTTCTTTGATAGGGTTTACATAAATTTGGATTGTGGGAGTGGAGGGGAAATTCTTCTCTCTTAAACACACTATATCAAATTGTTTGATCTCTCTTAAACACACTATATCAAACTGTTTTGGAATAGTGGCACACGCAAGGACATAATTACTTGTTTTATTGCGCATCTTGTTCTTCATAATTACTTTGTTTTATGGTGCATCTTGTTCAGGTTGAAAGAGATTACCTTTTTGAAGGTTTGTGCAGACTCTAAGGTGACCATCCAATAGATAAAAGGTGAGCCAGGTTCGATACTCCTTCGCTTACCAATTGGAAAAGCAAGATTTTGGATATTATTCTATTTTTCAAACATATTTCTTTTCACCTTATTTATTAGGAGTGAGTCATACTAACTTTCGAAAAAGTAAATAAATGTTGTTGTTAGTATTCTATTTCACGAAGAATTCATGTGGGAGTTTTTACTGGACATTGGGAACTTCCCTCTCTACCTGGTTTCAAGGGACTTGATTTAGTTTGTGTTTTTGAGACACAATTTATATATTGGGCTATGGATACTTTTGAGTAGTTTATATTATGTAGTTATATACATCTTTCTCATTTAGTACGTTATATATTAAAGTTTTAAATGAAGGTATGCAAATATATATATTTTTGTTCTGCATAAAAATGTTGAGAGCATTCGTAAATATTAAGTTTTTGGAAATGGAATTTAAATCATAAAGGTTCTATGATGTGGATCCACTTTGATAGATATATACATTTTTTTTATAAATTATCGGTTAATTTTTTTCGTACTTACAAAAAAATAAAACAATAATTTAAAGTGTTATGAAATATTTTTTTAATCCCTTATAAAGAGAGGACATCATTTTAATTATTATATTAAATATTAATATTTACATTTTATCAGATTTAATTATAAAAAATAATAATTTAATAATTTTATTGATTCAATTTCTTTTTAATAAAATTCCATATTATATCATATCATGATTTTAAAATATAGAAAATTATAATCATTAATACTTCTTTTCAAATATATATATTTAATATATAATATGAAATACAAAATTCACTAAATTTATTAATAATTAAAATTAACAAAATATATATATAATTTTAATTATAAATTTAAAAGTTAAAAATATAATTAATAAATATAATTTTAATTACAAATTTAAAAGCTAAATTAAATTATAAAGTTATTATGGTTTACAAGATGATGGTATTACACAATTTATGGTATTTTTTCATGGTATTTGTTATGATGAAATTGATTAGACTTGAGAAATTTATTATGCAATGCAAGAGTATGAGCCTATATCCATCTTAACTCCACACTTATCTTTTTCGACATTGGTAGATCGAGATTTAAGATGGATCTATGCTGGCTTTATAAAATATACTAAATATTGTATGGTAGAATGATTTATTTATTTATTTTTATTTTATGATTAAAGGATCTTGACAAGACTCTCTAGCCCAAGGTCACAGGTAAGTTGTTCGGGTGACTTAAGTAAAATTAAATCGGTAAAGTTACCTATAGTTTTTGGGCTACAGATTTACGATGACCCATGGTATTGATCTTTAATGTAGCCTATTTAAAGATGAAAATGTTCTAGGTTATTTTGTTCCAGTGACCAATGGGATCCCAACAATGATGTCTTTAGACACCACCACTTTTCTTAGTGTTTCATAATCCTAAAAAATCATCATAGAGCTAGTGAATATCAAAGTTACAATAAATAAATTCCAAAGAAGTTGTGTCATAGTTTGTTCACATTCCTATATATGGGGCCATTGCACATAGCCATAGGAAGAATATAGCCACGGGAGGATTCTATGCATGTGCGACTTATGTGTAGAGGACAGTTGAATATCCCTTGTGTGAATAGGTTTGCGCAGATGATAGAGTGGAAAGAGTGAAAATGGACTTAGAAAGTTCCTTTGTGAAAAATATACATAAAGGGTCTTTGGAAATTCATCGTGAGGAAAATAAAAAACATTATGATGCAGGAGCATCGAGGACCTAGCCAACAATGTGATGTCTTGGTCACGTGTTGTGGCTAATTTGAAATAAAATGGACTTAGTAATAATATAATTCACTATTTTATTAAATATGTTATTTATTTTTGGAGCATTGTTAGTTTGTTTTGAAATTAAATAAATATGGAATAAATTTAGAAATTGGTTTCTCTCCCTGCGTGGATGTAGAGCCAACATAGGGATAAGCCTAAAAAATAGGAAGGTAGTAATTTATTGAGAAAACCTATTCTAAGAGGAGCAGTTTTATTCCTCAAGTATAAATAGCTGGAGGATGGTAAGGGAACCTCAAGGTTTGTGTCGATATGTAGACTGAAAATTTATGTGTGAAATAAATCAATAGATTATTCTGATGGATTGACATTATGAGCTTGTTTAATTCTGCAGTTTATACCCATGTGTTTTATATATAGTTGTTGGAGAGCGTGAATGCAAGAGTGCCATGGGTGCAGGAATGAGTTGAAATCCCACACGGCACTGGAGCACAGGGTATGACTATGGTGTAGTGAAGCCATAGAGAATATAGTTGTTAGTTGTTGCAGATCAAAGGAAGGTACGACTATTATAATTAGAGACACCAGCAACGTAAAACGATTATCATCGATGTGGAGTGAGGTCGCAAGGTGGATGCATGGCATTGAAGTTTTGTAACGACCGTGACTGTAAGTGAATGCAGACAGGAAAAATGTTTATGTTTTGAATTGGCCGGCTTCCAAGATGGAAACGCTACTGTCATACACCATTGAATGTCAAACCCCAGAATGACATACATGGAGTCTACATGTGGTTTTTTTGGCATATATATAATTGCATTGGCATCGTATACAACATTTACCTCTGGTGTGGATTAACGCAATATTGCAATTGTATTGCATATGGTGTGAGTAAATGTTTATATCACATATGTTGTAGGTTTATAATATATTACATGTAGGTAGAACCATAACATTACTTACGGTGGGTTTGAAATGTGTTGAGGTATGACTTGAATTATGTTAACGTTAAAGTTTCAACCTATGCTATATTAAATGGTATGTGGTTTCGAGACATTTACATCATTGGTGTTGGGAAATAAGTAGCAATTTACATTGATTGATGTAGTGGAAGTATGACATATTTAGACCGACAAGAGACAAACTAGTTTCATCAAGGAGAAAAGTCTGGGCCTTAGTAAAATTATACATTTTACTACAATGAATTGATCGGTAGGAATTGTGTTGTTTTTCCTACATTATTTGGTATCAAAGCTTGTTGAGTTGTTCTTGAGCATTGCAGAGAATGCTGCTCAGAAGAGGAGTTGGAGTAGGCGAAGCTGGGATAGGTCGAGGGAGACCTATAGCAAACGTAGTTTTTCTAGATGAAATTCGACACTTGCACACGAGAATAGATACAATGGAAACTACTCAAAGGAGAGCGACAGATGGTGGAGTTGCCAGTGCCGATGAAGAAGAGACCACTGATGAAGAAGTGGACGAAGAAAATGAAGAAGCTAAAGTCATGAAGATGCTAGTCAAAGCCAGCAGCCGACCAAGAATAGAGGTACCTTTATATGATGTAAGTCTTAGCGTGGAGGTATGAATGGACCGGATCAGTTCATTAAACAAATATTTCGACTATGAAGAAGTTGATGACAAGAAGAAACTAAATTTTGCAGCCACGAGACTAAAAGGTCATGCAGCCCTATGGTGGGATGAATTGCAGCTGTCCAGGGAGCGAAAAGGGAAACCGAAAATCAAGCAATGGGATAAGATGGTAAGTAAGCTAAAAGGTAAGTTTTGGATGAAAGATTATCAATTAAACCTATTTAGACAATTGCAAAATTTAAGGCAGAAAGGGATGACAATTAAGGAATATGCTGAAGAATTTTATAAGCTAAGTATTAGATCTAGCCATGTTGAAGATGATCTAGAAAAGGTAGCTAGGTATATAAATAGGTTGAGATATGAAATATGGAATGAGATCAACTTATTAAATTTTAGGATGATTGAAGATACTTGTCAAGCAGCCTTGAGGGCAGAGGAAAAACTGTTGCATAAACAAAATCAGAGAAATAAAGGCAAGAGTTCAGCAAAAGAAGGGGGAACATCTGAATCCAGATTTCAACACTCTCAGAATGAGGCAGGGAGTGCAAGAAATAGGTCACCACAAAGAGGAGATTCTGGACGCGGAAGGTTCGTGCGTAGAGGTAGAGATCGAGGAAGAGATGTTCGGTGCTTTGCATGTGCTGAATGGGGACATGTGCAATGGGATTGTCCTCAAAATAGATCAACAACCCAACACAATGTGAATGTTGTTGAAATCAAGGAAGAGATTCCTCAGACTGAAGCCAAAGAGGAACTACCTAAAGTCAGAGAATCCTTGTTGTTGAAGAGGGTATTGCTTAAAGAAGCTAAGGAAGCTAGAGAACCAGCTCAAAGAAGGAATCTGTTCAGAACTGTATGTAATTCAAAGGGTGAGCGTTGCAAATTGGTGATTGATAGTGGTAGTACTGATAACCTTGTTTCTACAAAAATGGTGGATAAATTGAAGTTGGAGAGAATAGTAGACCCCACTCCTTATAAAGTATCATGGCTTCAGAAAGGCCATCAAATTATTTTAATTGAACAATGTAAAGTTGAATTTCAGATTGGTACTTATAAGGATGTTGTTTTATGTGATATAATGCCGATGGATGTATGTCACATATTGTTAGGGAGGCCCTGGCAGTTTGATTGGAAAGCCACACACGATGGCAAAAGAAACACTTATACTTTTGAAAAAGATGGGAACAAGCATACATTGTTGCTATTGAAAGCTGAAGTTGACAAGGAAGCAACTGGAAATAGCATCATGTTAATGAGTGATAAAACCCTGTTGCAGGAAGTTGAGAAGGGTAAGGAGATGCATTTTGCTATTGTTGGAAGACCCAAGGTAATTTTAACTTCTACAAATTTAGAAGATTTACCTGAAGAAATTCGGAATATATTGAATGATTTTGCTGATATTACTGTGGATGAGTTGTCGAATAAGTTACCACCCATCAGGAGTATTAGTCACCACATTGATCTAATCCTTGGAGCCAGTTTGCCAAATAAAGCAGCCTACAGGTTAACACCATAGGAAAATTCCGAAGCTGGAAGACAAGTGCAAGAGTTGATGGATAAAGGGTTAATCAGAGGAAGCCTTAATCCATGTGCTATACCAACAGTACTCAGTCCAAATAAAGAAGGTGAATGGCGCATGAGCACAGATTCTCCAGCCATAAATAAAATCACCATCAGGTTGATGAAGGAAGTTTTGGAGAAATATGCAGTCTCTAAAGAAGAGTGGAAAATGGATCTGAAGAAAATCCAAGCAGTTGTGAATTGGCTAACACCTAGAAGCATATTTGAGGGAGATGTCAAAAGAAGATGGCAGGAATGCAGTAGAAAAGACAAGTAGAAAGCAGATATGAGGAGGTGAAAAAAGAAATTCCAAGTGGGTAACTTATTCATGTATTGCAGATTTGTACCTATACCAAGAACCAGAAGAAGAACCACAAGGGGACGCTACAGAAGAAGAAATCCCAGCAATAAATTGCGAAGAAAATATGCCTACAATAGAAAAGAGGGAAGTGGAAGCCATTTTAGAGAAGAGAGTGTCAAAGAAAACCAGGAACCAAACTTATTATCAGTATTTGGTCAAGTGGAAAAGACATCCAGTGGAAGATGCCAGTTGGATGACTGCAGCAGAACTACAGAGATTGGGGATCGACTCCAAAGTACTACAAGATTAGTTTTATTCCCTGGGAGTCTGGTGTAGGAGCATCGAGGACCTAGCCAGTAATGTGATGTCTTGGTCACATGTTGTGGCTAATTTGAAATAAAATAGACTTAGGAATAGTATAATTCACTATTTTATTAAATTTGTTATTTATTTTTGGAGCATTGTTAGTTTTTTTTTTAATTAAATAAATATGGAGAAAATTTATCAATTGGTTTCTCTCCCTGCGTGGATGTAGAGCCAACATAGCGATAAGCCTAAAAAATAGGAAGGTAGTAATTTATCGAGAAAACCTATTCTAAGAGGAGCAGTTTTATTCCTCAAGTATAAATAGTTGGAGGATGGTAAGAGAACCTTAAGGTTTGTGTCGATATGTAGACTGCAAATTTATGTGTGAAATAAATCAATAGATTATTCTGATGGATTAACATTATGAGCTTGTTTAATTCTGCAGTTTATACCCATGTGTTTTATATATAGTTGTTGGAGAGCGTGAATGCAGGAGTGCCATGGGTGCAGGAATGAGTTGAAATCCCACACAGTGCCAGAGCAAAGGGTATGACTATGGTGTAGTGAAGCCACATAGAATATAGTTGTTAGTTGATGTAGATCGAAGGAAGGTAAGACTATTATAATTGGAGCCACCAACAATGTAAAACGATTATCATCGATGTGGAGTGAGGTCGCAAGGTGGACGTATGTCATTGAAGTGTTGTCATGATCGTGACTGTAAGTGAATGCAGACAGGAAAAATGTTTACGTTTTGAATTGGTCGGCTTCCAAGATGGAAACGCTGCTGTCATACACCATTGAATGTCAAACCCCGGAACGACATGCGTGGAGTCTACATGTGGTTTTTTTTGCATATATATAATTGCATTGGCATCATATACAACATTTACCTCTGGTGTGGATTAACGCAATATTGCAATTGTATTGCATATGGTGTGAGTAAATGTTTATATCACATATGCCATAGGTTTATAATATATTACACATAGGTAGAACCGTAACATTACTTACGGTGGGTTTGAAATGTCTTGACCTATGACTTGAATTATGTTAACGTTAAAGTTTCAACCTATGCTATGTTAAATGGTATGTGGTTTCGAGAAATTTACATCATTGGTGTTGGGAAATAAGTAGCATTTTACATTGATTGATGTAGTGTAAGTTTGACATATTTAGACTGACAAGAGACAAACTAGTTTCATCAAGGACAAAAGTCTGGGCCTTAGTAAAATTATACATTTTACTACAATGAATTGATTGGTAGGAATTATGTGTTGTTTTTCCTACATTACATTATAACACTCAGAGCCAATCTATCACTATTGTTGGAGAGTTCCATTGATCCCACTTTATTGGTTTTGTAAGTCCTCAATGGTTTTTTACGAGTGTTTGGGAAAAATAGAGGAGGGCTCGGGGTTGGAAGAATAGAGAGACGAGTGCATCAAAAAAATTGTTGTGTAAAATGCGAAGATTTTGAAAATGATATGATATTTAAGAACACCATGAGATGGCTATTAATGGCGTATTTTTAGCTTATCGTGAATCCTGTATTAAGTGGTGGAGAAAAACATCACTTTTGGACATTGCGTTGCAAGAATTGGAAAAGGCATATCAATTTGGACTATTAGAGGATACTAATATTTATTCCATCCATGCTAAGAGGGTCATAATTATTCCTAAATACATTCATCTCACTTGCAGCATCCATAAAGAAGAGGTTGTGTTATCTTGATGATGGACACAAGAAATATGAGGATACTAATATTTATTCCATCCATGCTAAGAGGGTCATCATTATTCCTCAATACATTCATCTCACTTGCAGCATCCATAAAGAAGAGGTTGTGTTATCTTGACCATGGACACAAGAACGATGAGGATACTAATATTTATACCATCCATGCTAAGAGGGTCATCATTATTCCTAAATATATTCATCTCAGTTGTAGCATCCATAAAGAAGAGGTTGTGTTATCTTGGCGATGGACACAAGAAAGATTCAGTGCCCTCTATCTCATGTGATGTCTCATCCATATCTAATCCTCCGAGTGTAGACATCATAACAAAGAAGGTGAGGTTTGAACAAGGAATTCGTACATACGTTGATGGAAGGTAAATGTTTGGAGCATGAAGAAAGAGGTAAAATGAGCAAACAGGATTTTGTAAAGAAGTTGCGAGGTTGGGTAGAGTTTTTTCAGGTGGCTAGAGAGACAATCCAAAATAGAAGGGTGAAGTAGTTGTTTGACAAGTGAAGGCATGCAATAAAAGGTCGTAAAAATCCTAAGTCTCCAATGGAAATAAACATGCTATGATGTGGTCACTAATAAAGTGGAAGACAAGAGTGTGTGAAGAGAACCATTAAAAAATGAAATGGTTCCTTGCAACAAGTTAAAATGGGGTGTGATGTGAAAGAAAAGTGTTTATGGGATCATTCAAGATTCAGGGCAATGATAGAGTTTTGGATGGAAAAAAAATAAAGAGAAAGGATGAAAGTGATGCATGGTGATGAAGAAGAGTTGGATTAATCGTGTCGCGATCACAAGTATAAATGGTGTTGAAAATCACAGTCAAGGTATGGATCAGGAAAGGCATAAAGAGAGAGAGAGAGCGATGGTATGGACAAGATAAATAATGAAGATGGAGGAAATGGTGTTGAAGTTTAGTGAAGGAGCCAACATGTGTGATTTGTGAACACCCTAAGGGTTTTGTTCCAAGGAATTTGTATTTCCCCAAGAATTTATAAGGCATGTTGTTTAGGCATACATATTGTGTAGGAGCACGCATTGTTGTAAGGCCTTAAGACTTTGATCATGCATACACGTAGTGTAGTAGTGCATAGAGTCATTAGGTTATGAAATGGAACACTTGTATACGTACAAATGTGGTATATGTATTGGTATCCTAGCTTAAGGGGTGAATGTGAGATCTCAGGTGAGATGGTTGATGAATGATTGGGACTAGGTTAATCTCCCTTATTCAAGTTTAAGGGGGTATTGTTAGGGTGGCTTAGGTAAACTTGATTCGGTCAAGTTAACAATATTTTTCAGGCTCCAAATTTTTGATAAACCATCATTTTGACCATGGTATTCATCCTTAAGTTAGCCTATTTAAAGGTGGAAAGACTCCAAGTTATTTTGTCCTAGTGACCGGTGGGATCCCAACAATAGTGTCTTCAACCACTAACACTTCTCTTGGTGTTCCACAATCCTAACATGAGTAACGAGTAAGTAAACCTTTTACTGATGTGTATTTTATAATATAGATTCGAGCGAACTTTGAAATTTAAAGATATTAGTTGAGGTTCGATCCACTTATGTGTGCACAAGATAGATGCAACAATAGGTTTGACCATTACCACAAGGTGTGTACTTGGCTTCAAGTAATCCCTTGTAGGAATTGAACCTTTCCCACTGGTAAAAACCTCCTTTCTCTCTACCATTTAATTTAACCCCTTTTAACACATGATACAACATTTAATTTCACTTTTTTTTAAACATGTTGTGGAGTGAATGAATATAGATTTTTCGTTTCCAAATATAGGTGTGGTGAGGTTGCAGTAGATCTTCTTTTGTTGACCAAGGTATTTGAATGCATGATATTTGTTTTTTGTCCCTTTGAATCCAAATTTCATACAATTTATTTATAATTAAAGATTATGTTGCAGTATTATTTTTGCAATGTTATGTTTCTTATAGGACACTTAATGCATTGTACATTGTAAGTTTTATAAGTTTATATGTGTGCTTTTATTTGTGAAAAATATAAGAGTAAAATAAAAATAAAAGAACTAATTTCTACATTTCATTTGACATAGGATAACACCAAATTTGTATATTTTTTTGGTAGGTTGTTTTAGATTTAAAAATTATGTGCAATTTTTTTGGTTGTAAAGGTTTTTTTTAATTATTGCACTGAGAGGTCATAAGGTCATAGTTAAACTTGAATGGGTGGAATTTAGAGGTTTGACACTAGCTATGGTTGGGAGTTGAGCAACATATTCTTCATACTCCTATGCTACATGCCCTCTTGATCCCACATCATGGCTTCAATCCATGGGATTTCCTCAATAATCATACGTTTTAGAGGATTTTTTTATTACTCTTTTCTTTATTTTCCTCATTGATACACCTGAAATAGTAGAAGAATAAACTGGGTTTGATCTCTACAATTTTTTTTGTTACAATGGTGTGGTGCAAAGGGTTCATTTGAAATTATTTTTTGTTACGACCTTCTTGAATATGGAAGGGAAGATGGTTGTTGTAAGCCCTCGACCTTGCAATGGATGGTTTTTTGCGAATGCAAAACAACAATGGGTGGATGCTTCTTCTAACTATGCTCACAAGATGTAAGGTTGGATATCAACACCAACAATAGTAGGGCTTCACCATCACTAAATCCCAAGATAAATTTCTTAATTTTTGTTTCAGGTTAGTGTTTTTTCCTGTTTCTCACTCTAAATTAATTCTTTAGGAGTTTACACCTCCATATGCTCTTACCCTTAGAATGTAAACCTCCATATCCTCTTGCCCACATATTTCTTGTAAAATTTGAACTATAGACCTCTTGAGAGAAAAAAAAAAGAAACAAATATAAGTTGTTAGGGTTAAAGCTATTATTTATTTAGTAGGATTTAAATCATCTATACCTTGAGTAGTCTTATATTAAATAAAGCTAGAGACAATGCCAACAATTCCTAGTTTGATGTCAAAGTTGGGGTATTTCATACCATTCCAAGGTTCAAGTTCCCATAGATGGAGGCATTTCCAATCATTTTGTCTCTTGCATGGGAACACAGGTGACCCATGGTGGGCTCGTGTGGAAATATTGGTCCATTATGAGGAATGGATAACACCACTTACAAAATCTCTACAACGGGAATATTTTGACAGTGTGATATGTTGGCAATATTTTATTCTAATATTCCTAGCTTGGGAAAAGAGTGGTTATATGTTGCCTCATTTTTATTATAATACTTCTAGCTTGGGGAAGAGTGTGTTTCATGGTGGCTACATTTAATTCTAATACTTCTAGCTCGAGGAAGAGTTCTTGAATGTTGTCTACATTTAATTATAGATAGCCTCTAAAACCCTAACACAATGATAATTTATTCTAAATTTGTTGATAAGATTGTAATCCTTTTAAATTTTGACATGATTGTAGGAATTTCAATGGCTTCGTTTTCTCACTAGTCACAAAGGATGCCCATGATACATCAAATTAGTATAATATTTATTTTTCTCCTTATTTTCAATGGACTGGATATTGTGGTAGATAATGTGATTCCATAATTCCTATGCTACCAATACATACATGACCCTTTTCACTAAAATAAGATTGTGTAGCACAAATTATAATATATATATGTGAGGGTGTGACACAAAATTCCACACAAGGATATCCATCCTTTAAAATCTTCTATGTAAGAACCTTATTTGACTTTGATATCAAAATTTCACACCTTTTTATGTCAGATTTGTTGCAAGAAGGACCTACATTGACCCTTGAACAACAAATAACATGGAGAAGGAATCCTACATGGGAAAATGTTATGATTCATCTCCACATCTACTATAATATCTCCTATGAATTGGACCTCGATCAAAATATACCATGTGAGAACTAATATATATGATTACTTTCATGCTCATAAAAATAATTTCCCATCTCAATATGTTTCTTCCATCAACAACTATTGCTATTTAGATCTTGTATAAACATTTTCAACAAATAAATAATATCGAAAAAAACACAAGATTTTTCGCATGGTAAAGCCTGGATAGTTTATCTGGGAAACCTCCATGGGGCAAGGTAAGGTATTTTATTAATCAATAGTTTACAATAATTATTACAACCACATCAACTCTTAGGATTAAATCATAAAATGAAGTAGGAACTCTTACAAAACTATCATCAATGTCATAAACCATCACCGTTAGTCTTAACACCATATATTTACCTCGACAAATTTTGGCTTTTACATTTTATTTTAATTAATTTGTTGTCATTTTTTAACAATATACTCCTTGAAAATAATTTACCTAATACCTTTCCCAATTCCTTTCATCACCTCTTATGTACGCCAAGAGAAGTCAAACACCATCTCATCCTCTCTAACAACACTAGTTTCATAAACAAGTCTACACAATTTTCTTGAGTGTGTACCCTTTTAAGATCAAGTTCACCTCCATCAATGAAATGCCTTATAAAATGATAATTAGTCTCAACATTCTTAGTCTTTCTATGATAATTTGAGTTTGTAGCCAAATAAATAACACATTTTCTATCACAAAATACATTTATATTTTTTTGCGCTCTTCCAAGCTCACCTAAAAGACCCTTCAACCAAATTTCCTCTTTGGAAGTATGAGAGACAAAAATATATTCTACCTATGTATGGGATAAATTAAAGTATTTCCTAAAGCTTTAACATCCAACAAATGGATTCTCCTGTAGGAGTAAAGACATAGCCTAAAGTAGACCTCCTATTGTCCAAATTAGTTACAAAATGTAAATTAACATAACTAAATAGAAAACAAATTCTACCATCAAAGGTAATGAAATAATCACTTGTACATCTAAGATCCTGAAGCACCCATTTCATTGCATTCTGGTGTTCTTTTCCTATATTTTTGCATGTACTTGCTGACAACACCCACTACATGTGAAATATCTAGTTTGGTACGTACTATCAAATACCTTAGACTTCCTACTACATTAGTGTAAGAGGCACAAGAAATATAATAATTTTCTTCCTTACTACTAGGAAATCAACCTAAAGAAAGATCAAAATGGGAAGAGAAAGGGAAATTTACAAGTTTTACATTACACCCTAAATTGTACAATTATTCTATTAACCTATATACTTCTATTGTGAAAACCTAAGCTTACCATTTATTTGTTTCTATGTATTTCAATGTCAACTATTTTTTTACTACTCATAGATCCTTCATATAAAATATACTAGCCATTTGATTCTTTAACTTGTTGATCTCGTCCATGATTTTTCTTATAATAATCAAATCATCAACATCTAACACCAAGATAATCAAAATACCATTAAAAAAATTGAAGTACACATAATGGTAATACTCATTTCTAGTATAATTCTTGCTCGTTATGAATGAATCAAATGTATTGTACCATTGCTTAAGTGATTGCTTTAGGCCATATAATGTTTTCTTAAACTTTCAAACTAATCCTCTTTTGCGATGTTGCACAAAACCTTTTGGATATTCCATATATAACTCCTCTGAAAAATCTCCATGGAAGAATATTGTTTTAACATCTAATTTATCTAACTTCAAATAAAGCAAAAAAACTCACCAAGAATATGAATAAATAGAAGCTTAACAACTATAAAAATATTTTATGGTAATTTATACCTTCCACATGAGAGTAACCTTTTGCAACTAGTCTAGCTTTATACCTTCCAATATTATCATCAACTCTTTTCTTTAATTTATAGACCCATTAAAATCCAACAAAATTTCTATATTTAGGAAGTTCTCTTGGGTCCTAAGATCTACTTTTATCTAAGGATCAAATTCTTCTTTCATGACCACCTTCCATTTGGAATTATTGATATCATTTCTTGCTTCCTAACAAGAAGGCTCCCCATCATCAATAATTAAAGAAATAGATTAAGTAACATTTATATACCTTTGATTTCTCTCCTATATAGTGTTGGATGTGTAAATTTAACATTTTCCTAAATATATTTATCATCCACAAACTCATCAAAACTTTCCTATTTCTTCCTTGTGTGTAGATGGTTGGGTCTCCAACTGAATTTGTCGGTTTAATGGTACTTATTCATGTTTCAAACAAACTTCTAAATTGTCTTATTTAATTAGAGAAGATTCATCAAATATCACATCTTTTTTAATGATGATTTTTCGGGTAGTAGGATCCCACGCTCTATATCCCTTAGCTACATCATCATAAGCAACAAAGATATATTTATTCTTTTATGGTCTAACTTAGAACGCTAATTATTAGGAGTAAGTGTGTAGGCTTCGCAACAATTTTTTTTTATATAATTTGAATATTCGCAGGGAGGACCTATACATAAATATTTAGAAATTTTAAAATTTATTGTAACCGATGGTGATCGATTTACAAGCAGTATCGACTGCTTCTTACCACAACTCTTATTGCAAATTGACATTTCTAAGCATTTTTTTTACTATTTCTAGAAGAGTTTTAGTCATACGCTCTGCTACACCATAGTGTGGTGAGTTTCTCATGATCTTATCTTCTTTATAATACTTTATGAATTATAAATAAGTGAACTTGACTCTATTATCCATTCTTAAACATTTGATTTTTTTGCTAGTTTTCTTTAATACCATAACTTGAAATTGTTTAAATGTATTAGAAGCGCAACCATTTTTTTTTCTCAAAATATAAACCCACACTTTCCTAAAGAAATAATCCATAAATGTTACAAAATATGACGATCCTCCAAACAAAACTATAGCGGAGGGCCCCCAAACATTAGGATATATATGAGAAAAAATTTCTTTACTAACATGGTGGTATACATTACACTTTCATCTACACCACTTTAGAAATATACAAGATTTGCAGAAATTCAAATTCAAATATTTTAAATTTGGAAGTATATTTCCATTTGTTAGTACATGTAGTCCTTCCTTGCTCATATGACCTAGTTTTTTATGCCATAAATGAGTGGATGCAATCACCTTCTTAGATACCATTATTTCTTGAGTGATTTAAGTACTTCCATCCAAATTGTATAGGTTTTTTCTCTTAGTAGCATTTATAACCACTAAAACACCCTTGGACACCTTCATTGCTCCACCTTGTCTTATAAACTTATGCACTCCATAACCCAATGATCTCAAATAATTTAAATTATTTTTTATTTTAGGAATCGTGTCTAACATCAATTGATGTCCTTATAATACCATCAAACATTTTAATTTTGACACTCTCAACCCAACAATATTACAAGAAATGTTATTTCCCAAAATAACAATTCCACCATCAACAGCTTCATATGAAGATGAAATTTCTTTCGGATTAATCACATCATTAGGATTTGGTTGACATTTAGAACCAACTAATGTGGTTCATCCTCAGGACAAGGTGGAGAAACAAATCGATCTTGATGAATAAATAGTGGAGATGCATCGTTGCCTAGAAATAGTCGTTAAGAACTAGCCATTAAGACTAGCTGTTAGAAAGTTAGTTAAGAATTAAAATTAAATAATAAATTAATTAATTAAATTAAAAAATTTGTTAAAAAAGGGTTAAGATTTTTTTTATTAAAAATGGGTTAATAAATTTTATATAATTATAAAATATAATAAGAAATAGGCAAGGGTAATTTTTTTTAATTTAATAAATAAATAAATAAAATAACTAGCCGTTAGTTAGTTAAGAATTAAAATTTAAATGATAAATTAATTAATTAAATTAAAAATGGGTTAAGAGAAATATATAAAGAAATTGGGAGGGGTAAAATATTTTAATTTAATAAATAAAGATAAAATGAGGAAAACAAATAAATAAATATAATAAGGTAAATAAATAAATAAAATAAAGTAGAATGAAACAAATAAATAAATTAGTAAATTGAATATCTATATATATATATATATATATATATATATATATATAACAAAATATATAAATAAATATAAAAATAAACAAAATTACCTAGCGAGAGCTGGGGTTCAGCTCTTACTTAATTTCCAATCATCATCTCAGTTGAGATTCTTGGCATGTTGTTCAATTTCGATCGCCTCCCTTAATTTTCTATGGTGGAAGTGATCTACTTTGGCAAAGACTTTGGAATCTTCAATACAAACATGGTGACATGATCTTTCCACATGCTCAGCAAGAGCTAAGATACGAGACCGATTGTGCCTAATATCTGTAGCATGCTCCCTGATACTCTGCCTAATGGATTGACCTGTTTCTACAATATAGGGAGTTCCACATGAACAAGGAATCATATAAACCTCTTTCATGTCCTTAGGGTCGATAGGGTCCATAACAGACCCAAGATAATTTCTAATAGTGCAGAGAGGTTTGAGTATTCTATTCTCACCTTTTTAATTTTATCTACATTTAACTCTTGAATTTTCTCCTATTTCTTTGGATCAACCTCTAGCTACCATTTATTCTGGTTTAGAGGTTTCAATACTTGATTTCCTCATCACCTCCTTAGACAAAAATGCTCCAACAACATAATCAAATTTAAGACTATTGATTGTATTAAAGCTACCAGAGGTTACGAAATGATCCCATGATTCAGAAAATAAGCATAACAACGTAACCACCTTATATTAACCATCGACTTTAATGTCCATACTACCCAACTGTAAAATAAGAGTATTAAGCACATTTAAATGATCGGAAATTTTAGTACCTGTTAGCCACCTATAAATTTATTATAGCAAAAGATGGCTAAAACTTTTTTGAGCCTTCAAGGAACAAATTTTATTGCTAAAAAGTGTTGGCTCTTAAAGACTCTTGGAGGCCTCCTGCCTCTGTCCCATCTTCACTACTGTGCCTATTCTACATTCAGAAATCCTGCAGGTTTCCAAGACATATTACTGCTGCAAGAACCTTTTTCCTTTTTTCCTTCTTCCAAAACTATCCTCTTTTTCTCTCCTCTTCCCCCCATGAAATCCCTCATTTTCATGATGTCCCCCCCCCCTTCATCGAAACCCTTTGACAAGGTTCAAAGACTCCTTCTTTGCTTTATCGGAACCCCTCTAAACCTTTTAAAAACATTGAAAATCCATGAAAATCATATTTTTCATATATCATAAACTTAAGCCCTCTTGGGCTAAGTTTTTAACCCCCCTCCATGTGCCCAAAGGCCCCGCAGCCAGGCGTCTGATCATATTTTATATATACCCCACCCCCCGATAATATTAAAACCTTATGTTATTTTCAAACTTTGGGTTTTTAATTATTTTATAAGTTTTTCCGTCGGTTCAAAATTTCAGTCAATCCCCACCGTCGATCTAATCTGCAGATCGACGACGTGGAGTCCATCACCCTGGTGGTCCCCGCCATCCACTCGTCGTTGCCAAAACTGGCGGTATCCATCGCACCACCTTCGAGCGGAGGGTGGTTTTCTTTCAATCAACAGCGATTCCACTCACCAATTAATGCGTAGCCTGGACACTATTCACCAAACCTCCATCCATCGCGTGTTAAACTTCAGACGTGGACCCCGCGCGATATTGGCGCCCACCGTCCGATTTGAGGCCGCCCATCAGACGGCGATCGCTCGCCGAAGTTGCCCACGCAATAACCAGGCTCCAGCGTAGTGATAACAGCATCTCCACCGTCGATCTAATCTGTAGATCGACGACCCAAAATTCATCACCCATTTTCTCCATTTTGACTTTCCACTTGCCCTCCCGACCGTCGATCTCTGCACAATCGACGGCTCTGATTTAAATTATTCTTCCGCCTTCCTTTTGTTTTCTCCCGATCAATCTCAACCATTGGATGATGCCATCCAACGACCACACTCTCTTCACGTGCCTTCTGAAGTAGTAAACCTATATATGCATGGATTTTATAATTTTTGTTTGTATTTTGCAGGGTTTTCAATGGTTTTTCTGCCATGTCCGAAGAAAATTCAGAAGCAGAGGGTGACGACCTTCCCGTCTTCGATCCACCAGAGAAATCATTCGCAGATTTCAAATTTCACGTTTTATCAATGATTCATGAGGCATTGAGGCCTTGTCACCCCTGCACAGCCTTGCACACTCACAAACACAGCAAGTCAATCACGGTCAGAGAGTATCAGTGATGAAGATCAAAATGAACCAGGACAGAGGATGGAAGACATATTTGCGGGGATCATTGATCCAGTTGGATATTGGTGGTCACCCACCTATTCCACTTGGGGCCCCACCATTGTCTATTTCAGTTTTTCAGTTTCAGCACAGTTTACTATTTTTAGAATTTTTTCGGGTCCTAAACTTCCGGAGCCGTTTTGAGGCCCTAAACGACGTTTTTTGGGAAAACGGAGAGCAACATGGGTCCATGGACTGATGTTGCTTGTTCCAAATTTTTAGTCCTCGGATAGATCTTTCTAACGAGGTATGGTACGCGTCAAACGGAGATCGTATGCCAAAGTTACGCCCCTGGGAAGTTGAAACACCAATTTACCCAAACGGGGCCCATAGTTTTGGCGCTTCATCTCCTAGGTTTAGGGGTTTTGGTTTGTTTAGGATTTCCCATTGTTTCTAAATGATAAATAGGCCCTCAAGCCTCATTGTAACTCGGTTCGGGAGGCTCGTAGCCGCCACATCTCTTCTCGAGATAGCTACCAAGGCACCTAGCTAGTTTTATTTCTATTACACATACGTAAGCAAATTTCGGTTCTTTGATATTAATGAAATGAAGTGTTATTTCCGTTGCATCCTCGTATTTATGGTTATATGTTTATTCTGTTGCATTCTCGCATAAATGCGGATCAGGTGGTATCGCAGCGGTCTGCTTTTTCTCGATCCTTCTTTGCATGTCCCCAACGAGGTCGGGGTATAAGGAGCTAGGGCTCGATGCGGTGGAACCTTTGCAAGATCGACCCTCGCAAACCTCGACGGACACCCATGGGGGGATGAAAAGAAAGATGAGGGAGCAGGAGATCCTATCAAAATATTGCTCGAGGAGGCCCTCGAAAAACAAAGGAACGCGATGATGGATAACTTTGTTCGAGATCCTTCAACGGCTACTCACCCTAGGTGGCGCATACGCATCCGGCCGACCCACTCCGGAGGCGCGACTCCTTTTAAGGTACAAGTGAAATTTTGACATTCCCATATTTGAGGGTCAACATGACACGGATCGTCAGTAGATAGATGGTTGAATCCATTAGAAGGATATTTCTCGGTTCATGACTTTTCGGACGGGAGAAGATTATTTTGCACTCCTCAAAGCTACCCCCCATGTTAAGGATCGGTGGAAACCCTACGTGAGAACAAGGAATAGACAGAACCCTCTCTCGTTCTCGAGCCGTACCAACTTGGAATTCTTTCGAAGACGCCATCAAGGAACAATACTATCCCGTGGGGAGCTATGAGGACAAGTACATACAATGGACCACGTCTGCGACAACAAAGGGATCAAGATGTGCATGAGGCACGACAAATCTGTTCCATACCCTACGCACAAAGTTGGGTATCAAAGATTCGGAGAAACATACGGTGCTAAAGTATCACAAACATGCACGTCACGGATACATTCGAGGAGGAAATGGAGTTCCTCGACATCTCCTCGCTTGGTACGGCATACTGCAGTGTCTTGCCAAGATTCAGAGAAATTCAAGCAGAAGAAGCGAGACTTTGGATCTGCGAATCAAAAGCAAGGGAAAGGTGCTTCCAAACCGCAGAACAAAGGATAAAGCCAAGGCATGGCGGCTAAATACAACTCATCGAAGCCACAAGAAACGAATAGCACCGCAAAGCCAAAGAAGGACACGGGAAAGTGGTGTGAGTTCCATAAGAGCTCCACTCACAACACAAGTGAGTGTCGAGCCAAGCAATCGCTAGTGGCCGAGATGAGGGGCTTCGAGTCGGATGCATGCTCGACTCCGAATCGAACCCCGAAAAGGCGAATGAAAAAGGGGAAAACAGATTATTGATGCGGAGCCCAACGCCACTGTTTCCACTACAAAGATCAAGGAGGAACCGGAAGATCTAGAGGAGGAGGAACGTCTCTTCCACTCCCGGATGTGGGTAAGGGCTCCCGATGCAATTCATTTTCGACAATGGGAGCCAAAAGAACCTCATTTTAGCGAGACACGCGTGAAGCGGTTGGGCTTGCCAACCACGAGCTCACCCACATCCATACACCATCGGGTGGCTTCACCGAGGACGAGATCTTCGCGTCAGCCGACAATGTCGCCTTCCCTATAGCATCAAGCCCTTCACGGATAAGGTATTATGTGACGTTGCTCCTATTGATGTTTCTGATGTATTATTAGGACAACCATACTTATGGAAGCGTCATGTTGTGTATGAGTCTCGACCTCGTCTTGTTATTGTTACTTTGGGAAATAAGTTGTACGAGGATACTAGAGGTAACACCTCCTGCTCGCTATCTCTTTGGTTCTCGCAAAACAATGCGGTAAAGCTCATTTCCCAAACCCGGGAAATTTGTTTTCTACGATGATCCGCCCTGAGCAAGAAGAAGACTGTGGCCACGACCTCCCGAGACAGGCTCTCTCCGCTACAACAAAAAAAATGGATAAGGTTGTGGAGAGAGTACGGGGACATATTCACCTCACCTACGGGGGTTCCTCTACAACGTCGGGTCAAGCACCCGATTGATCTGACCCCCGGTGCGCCGCTACCTAATGGACCGATCTATCGGAGCTCGATGCGGAGAATGATGAAATCAAGAGGCAAATTCGGAGGCTGTTGCGGAAAGGTCACATCGGACCAAGTTCATCGCCCCTATGGGAGCCCGATCGTGTTGGTACAAAAGAAGGATGGGACGTGGAGACTCTCGTATTGACTATCGGGCGCCGAACAAGATCACCGTCCGGAATATGTACCCAATCCCTACGGATTGATGACCTTACTGGACCAACTCAAAGGTGAAAAATATTTCAGCAAGATCGACACGAAGTCCGGTATCACCGAGTACCAATTGAACCCTCCGATGTGTGGAAGAGCGCCTTCAAAGCCAAGGAAGGCCTTTTCGAATGGTCGGTCATGCCTTTCGGGTTGACAAATGCTCCCACCACCTTCATGAGGATGATGGATGACATCTTGCGACCATTAACCAACTCATTTGTAGTGGTGTACTTGGATGACATTCGATCTTCGAGCCCGACTTGGGAAGAGCACCTTCACCACATCAGACAAGTCCTCCAAACATCTGCGGCAACACAAGTTGTGTGCCAATTTGGAGAAGTGCACTTTTGGCATGACCCGGGTTCAATATCCGGGATACATTATTGATGAAAGGGGGTGCATGTGGATCTAGCCAAGATCCAAGTCATTCGGGATTGGCCGACCTAACCACTATAACGAAAGCTTTGCAGGCTTCTCGGGCCTTGCTAATTTCTATCGGAGGTTCTATGTTGGGATTCTCTCATATCACTTGGCCCTTGAGTCAAGTCACCAAGGGAGGAACGAGAGAAAATTTTTTTTGGGTCGGAACCTCAACGAAGGCGTTCACGGAAGCTGAAAAACATGCCTGCTGCGCCGGTGCTCACTTTACCGGACTTGCAACAACCATTTGAGATCGAGACGGATGCCTCGACTATGACTATTGGGGCGATTTCTTACTCAACGAGGACATCTAGTGGCATTTCACAGTGAGACATTGTCCGACACACGTTTCACAGTGCCCCACATATGACAAAGAAATGTACTCCATTGTGCAAGCTTGTCGACAATGGAAGCATTACATTTTGGGGAAGGAAACAATCATCCACACTGGGACCACGTGCCCCCTGCAGTTCATATAGACACAAGGAAGTTGCGGAATGATCGCCATCGAAGTGGTCCACATATCACGCAACAGTTTCATTTGAACATCAAGTACAAGAAGGGTAGCACCAATCATGTTGCGATCGCCTCACTGACCACCCTGATCATGGTGCTCACCACCGTGCTCAACTCTTGTGGGCACGAGACTTCGATTGGCCGCTTCTCTATGAGAGTGACCCGAGATTCGAGCCAAACTTACAAGGCACTCTTGGGGTACACAAGTTCCAAATTTTCACCTCCAAGATGCACTTTTATGTCACATGGGACACCTTTGTGTTCCTTCAAGCGAGCGTGCCAAGATGATATGGGAAGCACACTAGCGCCGAGTCGTCGGGCATTTTTTGGGTCGAGAAAACGATGAGCAATCTCGTGCAGTATTTCTGTATGGTCGAACCTTCGAAAGGATGTCGAGAAGCACATCGAGATCTGCGCATCTGCTTGTGCCATTGCCTAACCGGCCATCAAGAAGCAAGGCCTATATACTCCTCTACCTACCCCTAGTCGACCTTGGGAATCCATCTCCATGGATTAGATGTCGAGCCCGCCTTCTACTAAGCGGGAAAATGACCGTGTTTTTTGTGGTCGTCGTACGTATTCTCGAAGATGGCCATTATGGCGACTGCAAGAAGAATATCACGAGCGAAGCCATCAGCTAAACTCTTCTTTGAACGAGTGTGGGTGCACTTTGGGATCCCACAATCTATCATATCAGATCGGGATAGCAGGGTTCCTCGACGACATTTTGGTCCAGCCTGCGGTCGATGTTGGATACCAAGCTCACCAAGTCCACAGCTTTCCATCCCCAAACAGATGGCCAGACAGAGGCCATCAACAAAATGATTGTACACATTTTTCGCATGTACAATTCAAAGCATCCATGCACATGGGACGAGAGCCTCCCCTATGTACAACATAGTTATAATCGGGCTCTCCACAATTCAATTGGCCATAGCCCCTTTCAAGTGGGCTTGGGGTTCTAGCCACTATGTCCCATTGACGTAGCCATGCCATTTGCGGTACCATCAGAGCCAATTCGAGCTCATGTCCGATCTGAAGTTGACAAAGCGAGTAGCTTCATCGAGCGCATTCAACACATCCGCCAACGAGTTCATGATATATTGGGACAGAGCCAATGCCAAGTACAAGCAACACCATGATCAACACCGGGTGCCACACAACTTCCAGGTGGGTGACAAAGTATGGCTACATTTGCAGAAGGAGCGCCTCACTGAACCCCACCGCAAGCTTCGCCCGCTCCGACACGGGCCGTACACCATCACCAAGGCTGTAGGGAACAATGCATTCGAGCTCAGTATTCCACCATTCCTTGGTCTGCACCCAGTCTTCAATGTGGATCGCCCTCGTCCTTACTTCCCACCTCTACTGGACACCTCGGACATTGCAGAACAACTCACACCAACTGAGTTAAATCCAGACTGCATGGAACAGGCCACCACAGATTGCATCATGGACATGCAAATCAAGAACACTCGCCAGCAGAAGATCCAACTATATCGGGTTGTCAAAGCTGGCCAACTCCTGCACCAAGGAAAGTGGTTCACCAGGGACCAAGTTCAGCAGAAATTTCCTCATCTCATGGAGGAACTTAACGCAATGGGGACCATTGCTTCCTAAGGGGGGAGGAATGATCCAGGTGGATATTGGTGGTCACCCGCCTATTCCACTTGGGGCCCCACCAGTGTCTATTTCAGTTTTTCAGTTTCGGCACAGTTTACTATTTTTAGCAGTTTTTCGGGTCCTAAACTTCCGGAGCCGTTTTGAGGCCCTAAACGACGTTTTTTGGGAAAACGGAGGGCAACATGGGTCCATGGACCGATGTTGCTCGTTCCAAATTTTTAGTCCTCGGATAGATCTTTCTAACGAGGTATGGTACGCGTCAAACGGAGATCGTATCCCAAAGTTACGCCCCTGGGAAGTTGAAACACCAATTTACCCAAACGGGGCCCATAGTTTTGGCGCTTCATCTCCTAGGGTTAGGGTTTTGGCTGTTTAGGATTTCCCATTGCTTCTAAATGATAAATAGGCCCTCGAGCCTCATTGTAACTCAGTTCAGAGGCCTGTAGCCGCCACATCTCTTCTCAGAGATAGCTACCAGCGCCCTAGCTAGTTTTATTTCCATTCTGTCTGTAAGCAAATTTCAGTTCTTTGATATTAATGAAATGAAGTGTTATTTCCATTGCATCCCTGTATTTATGGTTATATGTTTATTCTGTTGCGTTCCTGCATAAATCTGGATCAATCATGGCTAAGAATGTTTATCAAAAGCCTAATCCCTGATCTAAAACACAGTTTAAAAAAGATCTTAAGTGTTTTATCAAACAGGAATGCCTCCACTGCCACATCTGAGGAAAATTGATTCCTCCCAGCTACTAAAATGCCACCTGTGCCTCAAAGTATTCAATCAGAGGCTGAAGTTATTGATTAAATGAATATATTCGCCTCAGCACAGCCAGAAAGTTACTTCTGCAAGGAAACTTAATGCAAAGGATATCTGCAGAGTAACCTCGACATCACACAGAGCCTCAAAGGTCACAAAGAGCTCCCTTCGAGCTTGAAACTTTATGTAAATCATTTAATACAAGATGGACACCTATGCAAGTTTCTTCATTGAGCCCCCCAAAGGCCCAAAAACCATTAAGTCTGTATTAATTGTAATTGAGATCTTTTATCAGATCTCACCTCCTCATCCTTTTATATATACTACTGCAGAAGATGAGAGAGGGGTTGGGTGCAGAACTTTGGTATACACTTGAGCTTAAACTTCTGGTTGTAAATAGTGTTCCCTGGCCTGTGGAGCTCTGCTTGTGATAAATAAGTTAGGCTGAAATGTGTAGATGAGTGCTAAACTAAAGCACTGGACTTGAAGTTGTAACTAGTTTGGAGCATCAATACAAGATGATTTATGGGATCCTGGTCTATGTTGACGGTGATGTTTTTCTCATTGTAACTTGTCATTTTGTTTCTATTTTCACTGTGTTCCATTTTCTCTTATAAAGAACAGCATGCATAGAGTTATGACCTACTATACATCAGTAACCTTCTCTGACTGAAAATATTATCTGAATGTTTTCTTCTAAATTGTGTTATTTAGGGATGATTTGTTTCAGCCCAAGCATAGGAATGTTGGCATTCCCTCGTCTTATTGTCTTAGCTGAATGTTATTCTTAAATGTTATTTTCAGTATATTTTTAGTGAAGATGAACTGAGGAAGATATGGTGAGCCCTGGTCCCGGTTTTATCTCCACAAGTTGTCAGAATGTTTCCCTTGGAATGTGTTAAAATCTGGCTAGTTTAGAAGTACTTACCAGATCTTAGACCATTATGTGTTATTTCTGTGTTTGTCTTGAAATTAACCAAGTAAAGCATAGCTAGGAGAGGATTTGTGGTGAGCCCGGCCCGCTGGTTTCTACTCCAAAAGTTGCCTTCAAGTTTCCCGTAGTTTTAAAATGTTTTCTATTGAAAGTGTATCAAAGGTTGGCTAGTTTAAAAGTACTTAC
This sequence comes from Pinus albicaulis, assembly GCA_034641835.2. Taxonomy (NCBI): domain Eukaryota; kingdom Viridiplantae; phylum Streptophyta; class Pinopsida; order Pinales; family Pinaceae; genus Pinus; species Pinus albicaulis. The sequence goes on along the minus strand of CM076578.1, from coordinate 1,209,605,480 downwards.
CATATCCTAGTTTAATTTTATGTTTTTCTTGAGTCTATGTCAAAGGCTGGCTAGTTTAGAAGTACTTACCAGATCCTGGGCTGCTCTTTGTTCTGCATCTGTTTATTTCTCCTTCTTATTGTATCATTTAATTCCATAAATCAAACTTCAAAGAGATCCTTAGACATAGATGACTTTCCTCATGGACCACTCTTGCCTCTTGTTGTTCCAATTAAACCCTACTATGACTCCATAGCCCAATGGACTAAAACCTGCAATTATCTATCTTTTTGGCCGAACCTTACGCTCATTACTTGCAACTTCTCACCTTTGAAAATCTTTGCATTTAGGACTTTCCACCTCAAACAGTAATCATGCTCAACCATCCAAAAACAAAACAAACCCTTGGCCTTCATAACTAGCCTAATATCATTACCCCAAAGTTCAAAGACAAATCCATCTTTGCACTTATTGGAGAGATCCCTCTCTGAATTCAGGAGGGCTAGATCCTAGAATCCCAAAGTGGTTGAAACTATGTTGTTTCTGTGATTGGACTTTGCCGATATTGCTGATTACAGATTCCCAACGTTTATGGCGACTCCGTTGGGGACCAAACCCAGAATCATTTTCATTTTTATAAAACTTTAAGAGTAAAAAGCAGTCTTTTTCAAGCACTACCAAAGAAAGTTAATCATGATGAAACTTGTTTGAATCTGTGACAAACTAGGTGAACCCTAGGATTCTCTTAAGACTTTATCTAACCTTGAAAGACCAGCTGGCTTAGCCATAAGAGTAGAATGTCTTTGTCTCATAACCGTAGCTAAGTTTTGAAACAGAGTTAGGACATTCTTAGAAACCACATAACTGAAAAATAACTCAGAAAACACAAAAAATATTTTAGATCGGTATCCGATAAACATGGTGGTGGACCATAAAACCTTTTAACTCTGAAAAGAGCTAAAGACTTCCACCTGGTGACTGCACAATCCTTGGCAGACCTTAAGAATCCACTGGGAAGAACCCTCATCATTGTAATATTAGACAAACTCAGTTAGAGGACTGTAGGATTTAAATTTCTAAACAGATTAGTTAACCTCTCAAAGATTGTCATACCCGGTTGAACTTTTCTTGTTTATTTGGGTCTAAAAAACACAACAGGGTGGCTCCTAGAAAGATTCACACTAGAGCCTATCTTGACGCTGATCCACCTGAGTTAGTTGATAACCCCGAAATTATCCTTAGGAAGTCTCCTAGGATTAAATTATCAACTTTTTTCAGATCACCCTTGAGAGCTAATTCAGTCCCTAAAAATCTTACAGCTCTGCAACAATCACAAGTTGAATTAGTAAACCTCTTTAGAACTAGGTCTCTTGGTGATTTAGAATAGTTAGATTCTGAGTCTTCACTTTCATCTCCTAAAACAAGTGAACATCCTGGAAGTAGAGAAACAACACCTCCTGATTTGCATTTCCTTCACAATTTAGGTGTCTCTCATCCAAGATCAGCTCAACAATCTATTCTTGGTCCATCCACTTCTGCTCACCCTACATCCACTGTTCAAATCACTCCACTTCACCCCACTTTCCCTTTTGGTAATCTACCACTTGTAAATCCACCCCCATCACATATCATGGCAACATGGTATTCTCCCTTAGTCCTTCCTGCACCATTATTCAATCTTCCATAGGAGTATCAGTCCAAAATTCCATTATATGATGCTAGCAATGCTACAACTGCATCACAACATGTGGATAAAATGAATGACTACTTTGACAGAAATGAAATTGATGATGATTCTGTCAAGATTAGATTGTTTGCTCAGAGCTTAGGGGGAGAAGTAAGGAAATGGTTCAAAGGTTTAACCCCCCATAGTATCCACGATCTCCAAGCCTTCCATCAAAAATTTTTAAACAAATGGGAAGTAAAGAAGAATCCTCTCCAAGTCCTTTCCGATTAAAAAGACCTCCATAGAAACACTGGGGAAAGTGTGCAAGCTTATTGCACTAGATTCAACAGTGTGTATAATGCACTTTCCCCAGAACTAAAACCTCCACAAGGCTCAGCTTTAAACAAGTTTCTTGAAGGGTTTGACCCTGAGATGGCCTGTCAGCTGAGAGAAAGAGATTTTGCAACTCTTGAAGATATGCAAAGAGGCACTCTTTCTGTGGAGGTCAACTTAATGGAAAAGAGAGAAATAATGAAAAATGAAAAGAGAGTGTCCTATAGAGAGGAATCTACACCCTCTACTTCCAACTCAAAAATGGAGAAAATGATGGAGGAGATGATGAAAGAGATGAGCATAATTAAGAGAGCACAAGCAAGCCAAAACCAAAGTGCTCCTCAAAATAGAAATCAGAACCAAAATAAGAATTTTAGAAGGAACCAGCCTCCAAACAGACCGAGGGAAGATGATCAACAGATCACCCCTCCCTTTCATCAAAACTATGTAAGTGAGGTTGAGGAAACAGATGAGATAACAGAGGAAGATGATGTCAACATGTTTGGGGTAGAAGATGATGACTTTGGGATTCGTTATGATATAAAACAAGGTCTATACACACCTTATGATGACAGGAGAGATGATGATGAAAGTTATTATCAAGGCATGGAAAATGTCATCATAGAACCTCAAAAAGAATATAACCTTAGAAGAAAAACCAGTCAAAAAACCCCCAACAATAAAACCTCTGAAAAATATTTACAAAACAATGCTGCAACCAAGCCTAAAGTTATCAAACGAAAGGATAAAACAGTGGCTGTAAATTCTGATAATGGTAAAGAGAAAGACACTCAAAACTATGAAAAACAGAGTGCAGACATTAGTAGTACTAACACTTCAGCTAGTACTCCTGTGAAAACAACTTTGTCAAGTGTAAATAAAATAAATCAGCAAACCCATGTTGCTGATAGAATGACAGCTAATAAGGCTGAAACCAGCACTTTAAAGAGTCAAATTCCTTTCAGCCTGGAGCAGGAAATTTCGAAAATCAAAATCTCTGTCCCCTTGACTGAGTTAGCCGCCCAACATGTATATAAGACCCAAATTTTGAAGGCTTTAAACATTAAAGAGAATGAGGACACTATAAATCTTAATGATGACCAACCAGAGCTGATTTTTGGCCCTAAGATTGAAGGTAGATATCAAGAGGGACCTGTTCCTCCCTTTTATGTAAGTTTAAACATTCATGACAAAATTTTACACAATGCTATGCATGATTCTGGGGCTTCTCATAATTTAATGCCAAAAGCTGTGCTGGAGAGCCTTGGTCTAGAAATCACCAAACCTTACAAAGACCTTTACTCCTTTGATTCCAGCAGAGTAAAATGTTTAGGATTAATCAAAGACCTCTGTGTTAACTTAGCCCAAATTCAAACCAAATTTTTAGTCATGGATACTGTTGTGGCTGATGTGCCCCAAAGTATGGAATGTTATTATCTAGGTCTTGGGGGGCTAAGTTACAGGGGACTATGCAAATGAACATGACTTATGCAACTATCCCTGTTTTCAATCAGAATAGAAGAATTTACAGGGATTCACATATGAAATACACAGTTACAAGTCAAGACAGACCCCAAAACTCTCCTATGTATTCTGTAAATACAGGCCTTGATTCTTTTATCATGTTTAATGAGGAAACACTTACTGAAAAAGTTACTTTAACGGGGTTAATGGCCCATAGAGAGGAAGAGGCAAACACTACAGAACTGTCAAAACAATTTGCTGAACCGTTAAGCATTAGCAAACTAAACGCGGGTCTTGAGCTACAAATTATGTGTCCTTTGCTTTTAAACATTGAGAGTCAAGAAAGAAGTCCTCAACCCAATAATATATCTGAGGAAATGAAACAAATTCAACTGAGTGCTGATACTCAAGAACAATCAGAAAGCACAGTAGCTGAAGAGGACATTCACCAAACAGATGAAATTAAAACTAGTCCTCTGTGGAGTATGTATTTTGATGGTTCCTGCACTAGAACTAACGTTGGTGTAGGTGTCTGGATTTCTAACACTGAAAATAACCACATAGAAATAATTTCCTATAAATTAAACTTTCAGTGTTCCAATAACATAGCGGAATATGAATCCCTTCTCTTAGGCTTACATCTATTGAAAAAGTTAGGAGCCAGAAGGATTAATGTGTGTGGGGATTCGGAGTTAGTCATTAGGCAATTCAATGGGGAATATAACACAAATCATCCCAGACTTAGAGCCTACCGAAATGATGTCATGGAACTTTTGAAAACCTTCGAGGAGTCCAAATTGATTTTTGTCCCAAGAAAAAGAAATATTGCGGCCCACAACTTAGCCTTTGCAGCTAGGACATGCTTAATGCCATATGACACAAAAGACTGCACAACTCAGATCAAATTTAGACCAGTTGTGCCTGATAATGAAAAGTATTGGCATGTGTTTGACAATGACAAAAAAATAGAAGACTTCATGCAATTCAGAAATGAATTCGAACTAAACAGTTCAAACTCAGATTATGATACAGACTGCAGTGAAGAAAATTTTCTTGGTGAAGAAGAGTTGTCTCCTGAGCTTGTCAACGCTAATCTTCTGAATAGCAAACTTAAAAAAAAAAAAGGAAATGACTGCAGAGTTAGAAACAGAGGAGTTAGAAACTCTGCACTCTAAAGATGAAAGTTTGCTAAGCGGTCTAGCACCTTTAGAAGAGTTGTTTGATCTTAACGATGTGGCCAAAAAGCCAAAACTAGAACCTGTAGAGACTGAAGTGGAGGAGTGCAATATAGGCAGTGAGAAAAACCTGAAATTGATTAAACTGTCTAAGACTTTACCAGCTCACATTAAACTCAAATACATAGAGCTGTTTAAATATTTTTCTGATGTTTTTGCATGGAGTTACGAAGATCTTAAATCCTATGACACTGAAATAATACAGCACAAAATTCCCCTCAAAGAAAACCAAAAACCATTCAAACAGAAACTGCGCAATAAACCCCCGTTCAATTGCTCTTGGTACAAGGAGATCATGAAAATGTACGATGCTGGTATTATTGTCCCTATTAGATATTCTGAGTGGGTGTCTAATCTGGTGTCTGTTAGGAAGAAAACTAGAGAAATCAAGCTTTGTATAGACTTTAGAGACATAAAAAAAGCTTCATTAAAAGACAACTACCCTCTACCCAAGATGGATCATATTTTACAAAGGGTGATAGGGTCTAAAAGAATTTCTTTGCTTGATGGCTATTCAGGGTACAATCAGATTTTAGTTCACCCTGCTGATCAATTAAAGACAACCTTTACTACACCATGGGGCACTTTCATGTATGTGAAAATGCCTTTTGGCCAAATGAATGCTGGAGAAAATTTTCAAAGAGCCATGGACATAGCATTCTCGGAGGAACTGGGATTCTTCATCATTATCTATCTTGATGATGTCATTGTGTTTTCAAAAATAGATGAAGAGCACTTAGAACATTTAAGAATGGTTTTCGAGAAATGCAGAAAGTTTGGGATATCTTTAAACCCTAAGAAGACACTATTTGGTCTCCAAGAAGGTAAAATTCTTGGATACATTATTTCTGAAGAGGGTATAAATATAGATCCAAAGAGGATTGAGGCTATATTGCAAATCTCTCATCCTCGAAACATCAAGGAGTTGCAATCTTTCATTGGGAAGATTAAATTTTTAAGAAGGTTCATTCCCAACTTGGCTGAGCTCCTTAGGAATATCACAAACATGTTAAAAAAGGAGCAGGGGATAAAATGGACCTTGGAAGCAAAGAAATTCTTTGAGTTGGTGAAACAAGCGTTAAAAAAAACACCGATTCTTATAAGTCCTGATTTTTCAAAATATTTTTATATTTTTTCATTTGCATCAGAGCATACCATAGTTGTTGTCCTTCTACAGAAAAATCCACAAGGACAAGAGCAGCCAATTTCTTTCTTTAGCAAGGCATTGAGGGATGCCCCTCTAAAGTATAACATTATGGAGAAACAAGCTTTTGCTTTGGTTAAAGCTTTGAAAGACTTCAGAGTATACATTCTTCACTCACACATCATTGCCTTTGTCCCAAACTCAGTTGTGAAGGACATTCTAACACAGGACCCAGACGGTAAGAGAGGTAAGTGGATTGTTGTTATTCTTGAATACGATTTAGAGATAAAACCCACTAAACTCATCAAAGGCCAAGGTCTGGCTAGATTAATTGCTGAATCCAATTTTGAAGTTCTTCATATTAATATGATTAATGTTTTAGATGATCAAAAGGAAGTCTCAAATCCCATTTTTGAAAACCATTTTATGAATTCCTCTTGGTATGCTGATATTGTTTATGTTTTGCTTAATTTGAATACACCTCCTGGTTTGACAAAAAAAAAGGAAAGATTCCTCAAATTGAAAGCTGTAAACTATTGCATTATTGATAGATGTCTTTACTGGAAAAATGCAAGTGGTGTATTGCTTAAATGTTTGCCTGAGTTTGATGCAGAAAAGGTTAAATACCAGTTCCATGAAGGAGAGTGTGGAGGTCATTTGTACTGGAAGACAACAACCAACAAAATATTAAGGGTTGGTTTCTATTGGCCTACTCTTTTCCATGATGTGCACAAGATGATCATAGCCTGTCACAAATGTCAACTCTTTAAAGGCAAAAGAAAACTACTAACCCTTCCTCTGCATCCAATCACTGTTGAAGCCCCATTTCAACAGTGGGGACTTGACTTCATAGGAGAAATCCATCTCCCATCTTCTGCCCAGCATAGATGGATTCTCACTGCCACAGACTATTTAACTAAGTGGATAGAAGCCATACCTTGTAGGCAGGCCAATGATTCAGTTATCATAAAACTTATGGAGACTAACATTCTCTCCAGATTTGGCTGTCCTACCAAGATTATCACTGATAATGCAGCAGCATTCAGATCAAACAAGATGGTTGATTTATGTCATAGATATCAGATAACATTGGGGCATTCCACGGTCTATTACCCCCAAGGTAATGGACTTGTAGAATCCTCAAACATAAGTTTAGTGGACATAATCAAGAAGCTGTTGGAGGACAACAAAAAGTCTTGGCACACAAAGCTAGTTCATGCACTGTGGGCTGACAGATTGACTTTGAAGAAATCTATTGGTATGTCGCCTTTCCAGCTTGTGTATGGTACTGATGCAATTTTTCCAAACAGCCTTGGTGTACCAGTAATGAAGTTGATTCAAGAGTTGCAAACTCAAGATAATGACATGATCAGAAGAATAAATCAAACCATTCATCTTTAGCAAACCAGAGAGGAAGTTTATAACAAAGCATTGCAGAAACATATCAGAATTAGAAAGCTTTTTGACAGAAGAACGAAGGCCGACAATTTCAAAATTCGGGACAAAGTTTTGAAGTGGGACTCGAGGAGGGAAGAGAAGGGAAAGCATGGAAAATTTGACAACATATGGCTTGGCCCTTACTCTATTCATTCAGTTGCTGGTAACAATGCATTTTTCTTGCAGGAGTTGAATGGAGCAGAACTGTTTGGGGGTCCTGTCAATGGCAGGATGCTTAAGAATTACTTCTCTTGATCCATGTTATGTTCTAAAAGCCTTTTTATCTTTTTTCCATTATAAATATTTCATCAACCATTTGCATTCAAGTTATAAAAATAAAAAATACAAAAACAATGAAAAGAAAGAAAAGAGGGCAGATTGTGAAAACAAGAAAGGTATAGCCCCATACCAAAAAAGAGAAACAATTCTGAAAGTGTGCAATCTCAAATGCCACTCCTAAAGAACACACTTCTAGTTAGTCAAACAGCCTAATCTTGACTAATTAGTTTTAAATTTTCTGCTGATAGGATAGTGAATTTGATTGGCCAAACTGTTTAATCTTGGCTTATCAGTAGGTAGTTTAGGATAGAAATTAAAGGTTCAAACAAGATCAAAATCTGAACCTAAGGTTTCAAAAGGAAAATGACTCAAATCTGCTTCAAATTTTGAGTCAAGAGATGTAAAAATCTGGTTCCAATCAGCTCAAAATCCGAACCAATTGATAAAGACAAAACAACTCAAACAAATTCAAAATAGAGCTGTAAAGAAAAGAGAAGGCCATGGTGAGAAACTTTCAGATCTTAAGCCTTCCATTTTTTATTTAATTTTCTGTAGAATAATGTCTATGTGCAGCTTGTTTTTATGCCATAGATCACAACAATTCAAACAGCTTAATCTTGACTTGACTATTTTTAAATTTATGTTTTAGAATGTAGAGAATAAAAATCTGTTGGATAGTTTAATCCCAACAGATGGTAGAATAGGTAGAGAAGCATCTGAACTCAACTGTGTAATCTGAGTTCAGGGAGAAATAAGGAGTAGAATCTGATTAGATTTCCTGCTTTCAAAATAATAAAATGTTGTAAAAAGAGTTTGCCAATCCAAGTGCACTCTAAATGAAGAAAAAATGCTAGATCAGTAGGATTGGGTAGGTAGAAATCTTGTTGATGAAAGAACCATTGTTTTTATGGCTACTAATATGTTTTCAAAAGAACATCATCTACAGAAGGAAAGACAGCCAATGGATCAGGCACAGGTCGGCCTCCCAGAGAATGCAAGTCTGAAGTTCTTGATGCCTTCAAGAAGACACCATCCCCAAGTGGAGCCACTGTTAGCCACCTATAAATTTTTTATAGCAAAAAGTGGCTAAAAAATTTTTGAGCCTTCAAGGAACAAATTTTATTGCTAAAAAGTGTTGGCTCTTGAAGACGCTTGAAGGCCTCACGCCTCTGTCCCATCTTCACTTCTATGCCTATTCTACATTCAGAAATCCTGCAGATTTCCAAGACAGATTACTGCTGCAAACACCATTTTTCCCCTTTTCCCCTTCTTCCAAAACTAACCTCATATTTTCTTGTCCTTCTCCCATCAAATCCTTCATTTTCATGCCTTTCCCCTTCCCCATCCATCAAAACCCTTTGATAAGGTTCAAAGACTCCTTCTTTTCCTTATCGAAACCCCTCTAAACCTTTGAAAATCATTGAAAATCCATTAAAATCATATTTTTATGAATTTTGGACTTAAGCCCCCTTGGGCTAAGTCTTTAACCCCTCCCTCTCATACGCCCTGTCGCCAGAACCAAGCGCCAGCCCTCCAAGTGCTTATCGCATTGCCCGAGCGCCTTAGCCCCTTACTGCATAAACCCCCGGTCATATCACCCTTCATATAACCCTCGACCCCGCAGTCGGGCGCCAAGCCGCATTATAAATTAATATGAACCTTTGGTTATGTTAATTTTTTTATTTTTATTATTTTGTAAATTTCTCGCCAGTCCAGTTTTCAGTCGTTCCTCACCGTCGATCTGATCTAAAGATCGAACGGCGCAGAGTCCATCACCCCGATGGTCCCCACTCCATTTTCCCCTCCGATCGCATCACAGCCGTCTGTTTAACCCGCTGATCCGACGGTCCTTTTTCCTCTCCACCCAATGGTCCCCGCGCCCGAGTACTGTACAGAAACTGACAGTTTCTATCGCACCACCTTTGAAAGGTAGGCGGTAATTTTTTTTTGACCAGCGGTGCCATTCACCGCATGACACGCGTCCTATGCACTATTTGAAAACCACCTCCCCATCGCGCATTAAAGTTCGGCAGCAAACCCGGCGCGATATCGTTGTACATCGTCCAAACTGGGACGGGCCATCTGACGGCGATCGGCCACCGAAGATGCCCGACAAATAACCAGGCTACGTCGCGGTCATTAAAGATCTCCGCCGTCGATCTGATCTGCAGATCGACGGCCCACGTTTTATCGCCCCGTTTCTCCGTTTTGATTTTTCGCCTCCACTCCCGACCGTCGATTTCAGCGGGATCGACGGCTCTGATTTAAACAGTTCTTCCACCTTCCCTTTAGCTCCTCTAATCAAATCCCGACCGTTGGATGATGTCATCCAACGGCCACGCTCTCTCTACATGCCATCTGAAGCAGTAAACCTATATATGCATGGATTTTATAATTTTTGTTTGTATTTTGCAGGGTTTTCAATGGTTTTTCCACCATGTCCGAAGAAAATTCAGAAGCAGAGGGTGATGACCCTCCCGCCTTCGATCCACCAGAGAAATCATTCGTAGATTTCAAATTTCATGTTTTATCAATGATTCATGAGGCATTGATGCCTTATCACCCCTGCGTAGCCCTGCACACTCACAAACATAGCAAGTCAATCACAGTCAGAGAGTATCAGTGACGAAGATCAAAAGGAACCAGGACAGAGGATGGAAGGCATATTTGTAGGGATCACGGCTAAGAATGTTTATCAAAAGCCTAATCCCTGATTTAAAACACAGTTTAAATAAGATCTTAAGTGTTTTATCAACAGGAACGCCTCCACCGCCACATCTGAGGCAAATTGATTCCTCCCAGCTACTAAAATGCCACCTGTGCCTCAAAGTATTCAATCAGAGGCCGAAAGTTATTGATTAAATTAATATATTCACCTCAGCATAGCCAGAAAGTTACTTCTGCAAGGAAAATTAATGCAAAGGATATCTGCAGAGTAACCCCGACATCACACAGAGCCTCAATGGTCAAAAAGAGCTCCCTTCGAGCTTGAAACTTTATGTAAATCATTTAATACAAGATGCACACCTATGTAAGTTTCTTCATTGAGCCCCCCAAAGGCCCAGAAACCATTAAGTCTGTATTAATTGTAATTGAGATCTTTTATCAGATCTCACCTCCTCATCCTTCTATATATACTACTGCAGAAGATGAGAGAGGGGTTGGTTGCAGAACTTTGATATACACTTGAGCTTAAATTTCTTATTGTAAATAGTGATTCACTGGCTCTTGGAGCTCTGCTGGTGATAGATAGTTTAGGCTGAGATGTGTAGATGGATACTAAACTAAAGCATTGGACTTAAAGCTGTAACTGGTTTGGAGCATCAATACAAGTTGATTTATGGGATCCTGGTCTATTTTGACGGTGATGTTTTTCTCATTGTAACTTGTCATTTTGTTTCTGTTTTCACTGTGTTCCAATTTCTCTTATAAAGAACAACATGCATAGAGTTAGGACCTATTGTACATCAGTAACCATCTCTGATAGAATGAGTATGAAAACCCGTGGCAGTGAAGACAATCATTGAGCGGTGAGGGAAGTCAACCACAACACATCAAAATAACAAGTGGAAGCCATAGGTACAAGAGATAGGAACAGTAAGCCAGATGAATTAGGAAACACAACAACAAATGATAAAAAACATTTCAAAGGTTTTCTCTATGTGTGTTCTCCTTTATCATCACAACTAAACCCAGCTCAGAATTGGAGGGCAACATTGCGCATTCACCCACAACATAAAAGAACCCCGATTAAAAGAAAAATACGTAGAGAAAGACACAAAGAATAAGAGAGAATTGCATAGGGAGTGAATAACCTTGAGCAGTGGAGAAATATCGTGGAATTGCGTGAGAAAATTGGAGGAACAACGTGGAGAAATAAGGAGAAGCATTTTGTTTAAGAAGGAGAAAGTGACCGAAATTTTATCTGCACTAAGCTGACCTTTTTCTCCAACAAATCCCAAACATTACGCAAATGGCAGGTAAGATTCAATCCCAGGGTTTCCTCAACAGCTAAAAAATTTCGAAAATGGTTAACTTAAGATTTCATTTATATGTGTCATAATGCGAGAAAAACACGACTCCAGTTATGGATTTGCAATGATTTTTCACCTTAAACATACTCTGCCACCTATAGAATCCACGATTTTTTGAGATGTTGAGAGAAGAGTTTTAATTGAAACTGTATGTTTACACAGGGAGAACAAAACCATTAACAAGAAAATCTATACAAGTTTTCTACAAGAAATTTGAAGTTCAGGTATCACAAACGATTTACTCATGCAATTTTTGTCAAAATTTTGCACATAACAAATGCAGAGAATCTCATTTTATATTCACAGTACGCGGTTTTTGAAACAGAGAGATTTTTTTGCAAACGAAGAAGAGATTTAAGCATGATTTGCAAACTAGTAGGAGATTTTCTCTTGTGTAACTAGCTCCAAAAATAGAATAAAAGAGATATAAACACCTTAGAAATAAGCCACTTCGAGGGGGAAACCTCCAAACATTACATAAATGAACAATTCTTCGATGATACAAATGACCAAAACCTCCTTCTATATATAGGAGTCCATGGGGCCATAATGTAATCCTAGTGGGGCCACAATGTAATCCTAGCTGACCTAACAATAATAATTTAAGGGCACAATATTAGGGTTACAGGGTACAACAATAAAAATAAGGGGTGCTACACTAACATAATAAGGGACTACACTATTAATATAGGGACCTAACATGCCCCTCTCCTTCAAACAAGTTTTGTCCTCAACGCTTCAGTAGCTCCGGGTGCTTTTGTATAAAATTCTCATCCTCCCATGTAGAATCTTCAGTGGGTAAGTTCTTCCATTTGATGAGATACTCTGAAATTGATCGATTTCATAGTTGTCGAGTTCTTGTTTCCATGACTGCTTCAGGTTAGAATATGGTTTTTTTCTTCCTCATCAATTTCTGGCAATATTGTTTGAACTGGAAGTTTGTCCCCTATAGCCTTTTTTAAGCATGAAACATGGAAAATTGGATGCACTCGTGAAGAAGCAAGAAGCTCCAATTTGTATGCCATAGTACCAATCTTTTGCAAAACCTTGTAAGGACCATAGTACTTTGGCGATAATTTATTATCCTTCTTAGCTTGCTTGAGGGACATTTTTTTGTATGGTTGTAGCTGTAAAAATACCCAGTCTCCCACATCAAAACTTCTCTCACTGCAATGTTGATCTGCCTATTGTTTCATTCGATTTTGTGCCAAATTTAGGTTATCCTTTAAGAGTTGGAGAACTTCTTTTCGATGCTCAATGTGATCCTCCATAGCTTCAACCCTATAATTTTCCCTTAAATAAGATGTGATGGATGGTGGATGATATCCATAAAGTGCCATAAATGGGGTCATTTTTGCTGGAGTATGGAAGGAAGTGTTATACCACCATTCAGCGAGAGGTAACCACTTGACCCATTGTGCTTTCTTATCAGATACAAAACAACGAATATATCCTTCCAAAAATTTATTCACTATCTCTGTTTGACCATTGGATTGAGGATGATAAGATGAGCTATGAGCTAGTTGAGTACCCAAACAAGAAAATAATTCCGTCCAAAAATTTCCTGTAAAAATGGGATCTCTGTCACTTTCAGTAATATTCGGGTTTCCATGTAGCTTTTGAATTGTTTCCATAATGCGGTAGCAACTGTACTCGCTTTAAATGGATGAGATAATGCACAAAATGGTGCATACTTGGTAAGTCTATCAACTACCACCATGATGACGCTCCTTCCTTCAGACTTCGGTAAACCTGTGATAAAATCCATTGAAATCTCCTCCCAACGTTGAATTGGAATGGAGAAAGGTTGTAGAAGACTCGGGGTCTTAATTGTCTCAACTTTATTTTGCTGGAAAACCAAACATTCTGCCACAAACTTTTGAATATCATATTTAAGGCCATCCCAAAAAAAATCTTTCTTCACCCTGTGGTAAGTTTT
>CM076578.1:1208782744-1208953370 GCA_034641835.2 Pinus albicaulis | reverse complement strand
CTTGTTGATCAGGAGCTCAGGACCAAGTGTCGTAAAATGGTCAAAAATGAAGGTGCTCAGAACTAGTTTGAACCTGAACGACCGGATAGAGCTCGTCTTCCTGATTCCGGCACCGTGAACGGTTCGGAAAACGGTCGCCGTATGCAGAAGTTATTCAAGTTTGAAGATTTCTCAATTTTCATTAAAAATGCCAAATTTGACTTCATTGAAAATTTTATTAAAAAAAGAATATTCCACAGAATATTCTGGGAATATTCCGTGGAATATTCTGGGGAATATTCCGTTGGCAGCCAATGAGAAGGCGCCACGTGGCTAGCCCGGAGGCCGCCACGTGGGCCCCAAGTCAAGTTGGAAATGGCGTATTAAAATTTTTGGTGGAGCGGCCGGATTCGAACGCAGGACCGGACATGTATCAACCCAACGTCTTAACCGTTAGGCCAACGATGATTCTTATTTACGTTGGTGGCAAAGTTGTTTAAAAGTTGTGCGGATTGTTTGGGCGGGGCCCGAAAGGGGGCCAGCCCCTAAGGGCCAGCCCCCTTCCCATGTAACCACCAGCGCGGAACCCGAAGCCAAGACAGTCGGCGCGCTATGTAAACGGGCGGTTAAAAAACATTGGTTGTGGTATGGCGTTTTATTATAAAACGTATATATATTAAATGAAACCATTGCAAACCGCCGACACATATGAACGCGGAGAAATATAACCATAACATTTATTGCCCAGAGTTAACCGTCCGCCATTTTTAGAGCGCGCCCGACATAGTTGGAGTGGATGCCATTTTTAACTGGAGTTAACTCCAGTTCTCCACATTTAGTGGAGGTTTTTTAGCCCAAACAGGCAGTTTAGTAAAGGTGGCATAACTTCTGCTAGGAGAGGTCTTTGAAGACGATTTATTTATTTATTTTGGGTCTCTTCGACCTTCTGAAGCCATTGGCACAGGTTTCACAGTCATCTGAGGTCGTTTGCAGGTGATTTTTCTTCGTGGAAGTTCTAGGAGCCACTAGGGCCAAATCAGTTTGGGAGCTGCATTGGGAATTGTGCAGCCAGTGAATGTGGAACGAAGGTCATTCCTGAAGTTTTTCAGCATTCTGAATCCATTTCTACAGCTCGTTTTTCCTTTTGAGGAATTATTCTCACTGTTTAGCTTCAGGGAAGCTTTCAGGGCCACCAGGGCCATTTCAGTGCTGGAGTTGTTTGGGGGCTATGTCCATCCATTTTTGGTGATTCAAAAGCCTATTTCGGCTATTTTCGACCTTCTGAGTCTAATGGAAGAGGTTTCAGAACCAATTGAGGTCGTCTTCAACTCGAAATTCTCCATGCAAGTCTAAAGGGCCACCAGGGCCAATTGGGGAAAGTACTGTATAAGGTACATTTTCACTGTTTAGTGTTTGGGAAAGAGCATGTTTAGCTAATTCCTATCTTCTGATTCTGTATTTACAGTCAGATCTGTCTTTAGAGACACTCATATTCTTGTATTATCCTTTGTAGCATTTTTAATACAAGAGGACAAGCCTAGTTTGAGAGGCTTGGTCCAGCAGATGTAGCCCAGAGGAGGGGGTGAACTGCTTTATCATTTTGATGTCTTTATTTGCTGAAGATGATATGCTAAAAAAAACTGATATAAAGTATTAAACAGCAAAGATACATAACTTGCATACACACATAATCACCTACTCAGCTGCAGAAAGTTATTTGTCTTATTCCGCAAGACTTCAAACTTCAAGTATGTGTATGTCAAAGACTTCTAAGTGTTAACTTCATTATTTCTTTAGGCAGAGTCTGTAGAGGGCCAGGTAGCCTCTGGAACTCATCCTCTCTTTAGAGGTGACATGTCCAGTGAATGCCCCTACAGTCCATCTCTGTATAGGAAATAGTTTATTCTCACAATTTCAGATCAGGTTCAGAGGTTACTTGGAGTGTATAGCTCAATTTGAAATTATGGGAAATGGATACCTTGCACCCTTAAACAAGTACATTCCATTTTCAGATCAGATGGTATCGGAGCACTAAGTTTGCTTGACTGACATCACTAGCTTGATTGTGTAGCTTGAAAGGTGTCTTAAGCAGTGTTGAAGATTGACTGCTTTATTATTCTGCAAACTACTTGTTGTTTGAGTTTGCTGAAGCTCTTTTGTTCATTTTTATAATGAAAACTTTCATAAGTGAGTTCTCAAAATCGTCCTCCTTCACAAGATTTTTTGATGAAGGCTTGAAGCAAGAATTTTTCATCATGATGAATATGGTGAGAGAAATGTATGAGGATGAAAGAAAGAGCTTTAGACTTCAAGAGCAGTTGAATTCCATGAGGGAAGAGAAGCAGTTTCTTTCTGACCAATTGAAGGAAATGGAAGGCCAAATTCGTATTGCAAACATGAAGCTGGAAAGGATGCATGAGTTGGAGACACAACTCCTTGTTGCCAAAGAAGCCTTAGCCAAGTATCAGCTTGAAGAAGAGGTAAACAATTCTAGTTTGTCTTCAATTTCTTATAAGAATGTTTATGAACTTGGTTCTTTTGAGAAACATACCAAAGGCATAGGGTCCAAGTTGATGTCCAAAATGGGATATGAAGGAAAAGGATTGGGAAAACATGCACAGGGTATAGTTGAGCCAATAATGGTTGAGGTAAGGCCTAAGAATTTGGGTCTTGGCTATGGACAATCTTATGGAGAAAGTTCCAAAGCAGCTATGAAGGAAGAAGGTGTGCATCAACATGCACTTGAACAAGGGAGTGGTGAAAGCTCTAAAACCATTGATGGGATTGATAGTGTTCCAAAGGGAGCTTCTTCTTCTTCTTTCGATTCACCTTCTCATGAAGGTAATGAAGGTGAAAGAGAAAGGTCTAAATCTGATTTCAATCATATTTCCTTTGATCATGTAAAGCATGGAAAATTTCCACACAAGCATGGGAAAAGAATTGCATGTTCTTTTTGTGGTTTGTTTAACCATAGTGTTTCTAGATGTTGGAAAAGAATGGCAACATACAGGAAACTTTTGAAGGAAAGAAGGCAAAAAGCCAAAGTTCCAATGAACAATGCAAATCATGCGGTCAAGAAGTTGAACATGTGTTGCACTTATTGCCATAAGCAAGGACATACTGTTGAAAGGTGTTGGACTCTGAATCCAATAATGCTTCCACAAAAGTTGAAGAAATGGGAGAAAGAGTATGGCAAGAATGGGAAGGAAGTTTCCATCATTGATAGGTGTCAGGATGATACACATGCTGATATCGATGTGTAGTTAAAGGAAGCACCTTTGAAATGGATTGGTAAGAAATGGTTAGAATTCTTATCCAATTAAAGTTGCATGTCTTTTGGTTGAATGCATTTTCTTTGTTAAGGGAATGCAAGTTGCAGGATGGAAAAGCTGAGTATGAGACTCACTCTTTCGTAGCGAAATTTATATTCATTTCAGCTTTGAAAGTACATGTACATGTGATTGAGGATCTTGTACTTATGATTGTACTTAAGAGAAAGTTGAAGGATAAACTGCATGCATGAGAATGAGATGCATGAGCACAGGGATCATGATGATTTCCTTGTATTTTAAACATGTATGTGTGATTACTTTGTTTTTAACCATGCATGTAATGTAATATTGACTTGGAAAAAGTTAATTTGATCTCCAAGATTGTAAAGAGGAGAAATGATGAAGTGTTTCATCTTTATAAAAGCCTTCTCATTTGGGAGGCAGCTCTTCTTCTGGAGTGGAGGTGCCATGGATGGGCATCGTGACAGTTGGCAAGTCCACATGTTCAGGGGAATATTTCAGCTCATATATCAGCAATTTTCATTGCTGGTTCTTGCAATTTCAGATTTTTCTGGCGAAAGAACTTGGTCGGGATTCGACAAGTACTTGGCGTATGCAGCAAAAAGTCGCCATAACGACATTTAGCAAGGCAGGACATTTTTGGCATTAGTATGCTCTTTTGGCTGACTGGAAGAGGATATTTCTGTTCCTCAAGTGCTGTGCAGTTCAGATCACAGATTCAGTAAGCTTTTGGGGACCAAAAGCCTTCTCATTTGGGAGGTGTGATCAGGAGCTCAGGACCAAGTGTCGTAAAATGGTCAAAAATGAAGGTGCTCATAACTAGTTTGAACCTGAACGACCAGATAGAGCTCATCTTCCTGATTCCGGCGCTACGAACGGTTCGAAAAATGGTCGCCGTATGCAGAAGTTATTCAAGTTTGAAGATTTCTCAATTTCCATAAAAAAATGCCAAATTTGACTTTGGAAAATTTTATTTAAAAAAGAATATTCCACAGAATATTCTGGGAATATTCCATGGAATATTCCAGAGGTGTCAGGATGATACACATGCTGATATCGATGTGGAGTTAAAGGAAGCACCTTTGAAATGGATTGGTAAGAAATGGTTAGAATTCTTATCCAATTAAAGTTGCATGTCTTTTGGTTGAATGCATTTTCTTTGTTAAGGGAATGCAAGTTGCAGGATGGAAAAGCTGAGTATGAGACTCACTCTTTCGTAGCGAAAGTTATATTCATTTCAGCTTTGAAAGTACATGTACATGTGATTGAGGATCTTGTACTTATGATTGTACTTAAGAGAAAGTTGAAGGATAAACTGCATGCATGAGAATGAGATGCATGAACACAGGGATCATGATGATTTCCTTGTATTTTAAACATGTATGTGTGATTAATTTGTTTTTAACCATGCATGTAATGTAATATTGACTTGGAAAAAGTTAATTTGATCTCCAAGATTGTAAAGAGGAGAAATGATGAAGTGTTTCATCTTTATAAAAGCCTTCTCATTTGGGAGGCAGCTCTTCTTCTGGAGTGGAGGTGCCATGGATGGGCATCGTGACAGTTGGCAAGTCCACATGTTCAGGGGAATATTTCAGCTCATATATCAGCAATTTTCATTGCTGGTTCTTGCAATTTCAGATTTTTCTGGCGAAAGAACTTGGTCGGGATTCGACAAGTACTTGGCATATGCAGCAAAAAGTCGCCATAACGACATTTAGCAAGGCAGGACATTTTTGGCATTAGTATGCTCTTTTGGCTGACTGGAAGAGGATATTTCTATTCCTCAAGTGCTGTATAGTTCAGATCAGAGATTCAGTAAGCTTTTGGGGACCAAAAGCCTTCTCATTTGGGAGGTGTGATTAGGAGCTCAGGACCAAGTGTCGTAAAATGGTAAAAAATGAAGGTGCTCAGAACTAGTTTGAACCTGAACGACCGGATAGAGCTCGTCTTCCTGATTCTGGCGCTGCGAACGGTTCGAAAAACGGTCACCGTATGCAGAAGTTATTCAAGTTTGAAGATTTCTCAATTTCCATAAAAAAATGCCAAATTTGACTTTGGAAAATTTTATTTAAAAAAGAATATTCCACAGAATATTCTGGGAATATTCCATGGAATATTCCGCAGAATATTCTGGGGAATATTTCGGAGGCAGCCTATCAGCGAGCGCCACGTGGCTAGCCCGGAGGCCGCCACGTGGCCTCAGGTCAGATTGGAATGGGCGTTTAAAAGTTTTGTTATGGACTCGGCTGGAATCGAACCGTGGTCGGGCGGGTAATAACCACAAGACTTAACCGCTAGACCACCGTTCGTTTGTTGTTTTATGTTACAAACGAGTTTGTATTTGAACGGAACTTTTGTTCTGGCGGGGCCCGAAAGGGGGCCAGCCCCTAAGGGCCAGCCCCCTTCCCATGAAACTACAGCGCGGAACCACAACCAAAAAAAAACTCGGCGCGCATTGAAAGTTGGCGGTTACAACATAGTTATGTGGTATGGCGTTTTATTATAAAACGTATATATATTAAATGAAACCGTTGCAAACCGCCGACACATATGAACGCGGAGATATATAACCGTTACATTTATTTTTCAGTTAACCGTCCGCCATTTTTAGAGCGCGCCCGACATAGTTGGAGTGGATGCCATTTTTAACTGGAGTTAACTCCAGTTCTCCACATTTAGTGGAGGATTTTTAGCCCAAACAGGCAGTTTAGTAAAGGTGGCATAACTTCTGCTAGGAGAGGTCTTTGAAGACGAATTTTCTTTTGATTTTGGGTCTCTTCGACCTTCTGAAGCCATTGGCACAGGTTTCACAGTCATCTGAGGTAGTTTGCAGGTGATTTTTCTTCGTGGAAGTTCTAGGAGCCACTAGGGCCAAATCAGTTTGGGAGCTGCATTGGGAATTGTGCAGCCAGTGAATGTGGAACGAAGGTCATTCCTGAAGTTTTTCAGCATTCTGAATCCATTTCTACAGCTCGTTTTTCCTTTTGAGGAATTATTCTCACTGTTTAGCTTCAGGGAAGCTTTCAGGGCCACTAGGGCCATTTCAGTGCTGGAGCTGTTTGGGGGCTATGTCCATCCATTTTTGGTGATTCAAAAGCCTATTTCAGCTATTTTCGACCTTCTGAGTCTAATGGCAGAGGTTTCAGAACCAATTGAGATCGTCTTCACCTCGAAATTCTCCATGCAAGTCTAAAGGGCCACCAGGGCCAATTGGGGAAAGTATTGTATAAGGTACATTTTCACTGTTTAGTGTTTGGGAAAGAGCATGTTTAGCTAATTCCTATCTTCTGATTCTGTATTTACAGTCAGATCTGTCTTTAGAGACACTCATATTCTTGTATTATCCTTTGTATCATTTTTAATACAAGAGGACAAGCCTAGTTTGAGAGGCTTGGTCCAGCAGATGTAGCCCAGAGGAGGGGGTGAACTGCTTTATCATTTTGATGTCTTTATTTGCTGAAGATGATATGCTAAACAAAACTGATATAAAGTGTTAAACATCAAATATACATAACTTGCATACACACATAATCACCTACTCAGCTGCATAAAGTTATTAGTCTTATTCCGCAAGACATCAAACTTCAAGTATGTGTATGTCAAAGACTTATAAGTGTTAACTTCATTATTTCTTTAGGCAGAGCCTGTAGAGGGCCAGGTAGCCTCTGGAACTCATCCTCTCTTTAGAGGTGACATGTCCGGTGAATGCCCCTACAGTCTATCTCTGTATAAGAAATAAGAAGTTTTCACATTTTCAGAGGTCACTTGGAGTGTATAGCTCAATTTGAAATTATGGGAAATGGATACCTTGCACCCTTAAACAAGTACATTCCATTTTCAGATCACTTAGTAGGTCCAAAAACTATGCGCTCTCCCTCTGACTCTGGTATAGAGATATTTCATGGGTCCTCATCACATTCCTCCATTGATAGATTGTGACAGTTGAAAATATCCTGTATATGCATCGCCCACGTTGGTGCCCCATGTGTTGCACAAGGGCGTCATTCATCAAATACTAAGGCATATATCCTGCAGAGCTTCGTCAAGTGCCTCCATTCCACCTATCAAACCAAATGTTCCTACAAAATCATCCTTCAAGGTTTCCCAGTGGCGGGTGCACTGGTGTAATTATGCATCTAAATACCATGTGGTCGGGATTGGCCCCAAGGCATGAATGAACAGGTGGACCCATTCCTCCATCCATGCTGACAAGTGCTTGTGTGGGTCCCCTAGCCCCAAGAAAGTATTTATGCACTGGTGAACCAAAGGTTCAAACTGTAATACCATCATGTCATGACACTCTTCCCAATCCTAGAACGTCCCCTTATGCGTGTCCCACCACCTCACAGGGGTTGCGCACATGGCTATATTAAGGGCCCACAGCCTTCGCTCCCATGGGACTTGAGCTTCAAATACTCACAAAAAATCCATAATACTACCATAACCATAAAAGTAGGGCTGTTATCTTACATCTAAGGAGATACACCGAAATCTCTTTGTGATTCTGAGACATCGCAGAGCGGATACATCATGTAATCAATTCTGCCAATTTTATATCTCCCCATCGGATTCAGAGAATCATTTGATGTCCTTCTCCCATAAAACCACACCATCAACCATAGGATTGATCCAATCTTCGTCCCGAGTAGTTAACTTATAGATTTGATGCACATCCTCTTCTTCACGCACTGGTTCTGTATATCGTTCTCATTCCACAGGGTCTAGTGGGACTATCACCCTTGTGCCCTCATTCTCAAACACGATGCTCCTTTTCTTTAGGTTGATAATGCCTCCCATGTCTATTTCCCAATCCAATCCTAGGAGCACAAGATAGGAGTCTGCATCTTCCACAATCTGTATTACCTCAAAATCGGCGCGGTCCTTAACTCCTGGGATATCTACCATAATCTTTGAAAACCTCCCCAATGATATGATCTTCTGCTGGTTGGCCATGTGCAGCTGGATAGTAGACCATTCCAACTTAGGCTCTCCCATATACTAGCAAGTTTTCTTGGGCAGTACGTTCGCATCTGACCCTAGGTCCAAAATAATTTCATCCATTTCATAGTCACCAATCTGCGTTGTTAGCCACATTTCTCGACCAGTGTGTTTCTTCTTCTTGTAAATTTTGTGCAGATCCCTAACCTCTGGAGGAGATTTGGTTCTATTCACAAAGCTGTCAGTTAATGCTTACAGATTTTCTACTACCTTTTGGTTGCGTAGTAGCTTCATACATGCCTGTAGAAATGGTTTAACTTCGTTGTTTTTTCTTAGGTTTGCTGGAGCTTTTGAGGTAGGAACCTCACCCCTAGTAAAGTATTTGCGAGCTATGACAAAGGTTTCCTTTTCCTTTTGTAGGCCCAAGATTTCCTGTTTGAAAATAGCTTTCTAAATAAGAGGTTCAGTTCTGGCTTTCTCCCCAGCTCCTCCAGTAGCCATGTTGCTGCGTGTTATGACATTAATACTTGGTCCTTCATCACACGGTTCCACCTTAACCCCCTGCACATTCTGCGTGTGTGTCTGTTGTTTTTCCTACATTTTTTCTAGTAGGACTGGATAGTCTTCAAGCACATGGTCTAATTGTCGACAGTAATGGCAAGATTGTCGCGCAGGGTTCAGACAGTCCCTCGGAAAGTGCCCTATCTCTCCATAGTTGTAACAGATCAATTGTCCTCTTCCCCGACCTGCACCTCCACCCATTCCCCCTCCCCTGCCCCTGGCTAGGGAGCCTCCTCTACTTGAGGGAGATGGTGGTGAAGAAGGGTCAACCTATACCCTGTATAGGTTTCCTCGATCTATAATCAAGTCGTAGGTTCGACAATTATGCTCATCATGCCCCATAGAGGAGAAAAATCGACACCACTGTTGCTTCAAATCTAGGACATAAGCACCAAGACAGGGACAATGGTTAGTATCATGTAGCCCAACAAATTGAAAATCAATGCACCATAACATCGGGCCACTTGGCCTGGCAGCCTCCTTAGGGCGCAATGGGCTGGATCCCCCAGCTTGCATGTAATCTTTCAGCAGAGGAAACTGATCCTTGGTATGATTGGACACCCTGCATCTTATGCACCATATGTCTGGACTAGCCTATTTCCCCCATTATTTTTGCAGATTCTGTATTTCAAGGTGCATCACCTCCAGCTGTCCTTGGATCTGCTCCACTCCAAACTGGGCATCATCTCTTGGCACAACCTCTAGTTTCATAGCAATTTCCAAGGTTTTATCTTGCATTTCAATCGCCTGCTGACCCATAGGTCCACGCAGGTGAGGTAGCAGCATAGTGATAAACAATTCCTTGTGTTTTTTATCATCATATATGAATTCTCCATCTCTGATAACCTTCTTTAACCACTGATTAGCTTCCCATACAGACTTGGTGGGTCCTTGTCTAAAGTCTTTTAGGTCAGCTACCAGCTACGAGTAGGACTTAGGCTTCTGGAACTGTTATTTTAAAGCTGGCTTAATCTTCTGAATATATGGATCTGCATGCTACCCTACATATCTCATGTACCAGTCCAAGGCTCTTCCTTCACAGGCGAGGGATATATGCACTCTTTTTACAACATCAGTAGCCACCTTCTACGCAGTCCATACCGATTCTGCTACAAATAAAAATCAGTCCATATCTTCGTCTCTTATAGCCTTGAAGGTGGGTAGCTTCATGTGTGTGACCATTTTGTCTTCTGGTGGCGGCAGAGGTGTGGGTGAGTTCTTACCCTTATGCTGACTTGAAGGTGGTGTAGCTAGAGGACTATGCGCAATTGATTCTCTTAATGGACTGTAGATGGATCTATCTCCTTCTTGATTAGTTTGGTAGTACTTGCCACTTTGTGTGGTACTCTCTCTTAGATCATAGGTCATTCACTCTGTGTGGCTGCAGAGAACGCCCTTTTTGCACAGTAAAATTTTGATTAGCAGAGGCAATGTTTTCAAGAAGTTACCCTAGAAACCCTTGAAGAACCTCCGCTCTGCCTTAGAGTAGGACACGAACTGATCGACTGCAAATTCGGTCATGAATCCTCCTAGCACGCTATCTACCTAGTGATCTACTGTGTGGGTGATCCTATTGTCAGTCCTTTCCAGTTCTTGAATCAATTCTAGTGTTCACTGCGTAACCTAATCATCCTTCCATCACATCTGGAATTCTAAGAGCCTTGCCAACCACTCTTGAAACTCGTGCGTAAAGGTTACAAAGAAAAATTCATAAAATTTGGTGAATATGTACTTGTTCTTCCACTTCTTAGCCGTCAGCTTGAGCTAGGATTCTCCTTTACAGCAAACCCCTGAATCTGTCTTTCAAACCAATCTTCAATTTCCACCCTCTCGGGTGTCTAAGGACCTCGTGTCATTACCCGATCTCTCTCTCAAAATGCTCCCGGTTGTTGGGCCATAATTGTGACTTACGAATAAAACACACTTCCCTATATAGATGATAGTCTAGAAAAATAGATTAAAGAATATATGACTACCTTACCTAACTCAGAACAGACACACAAAAAGGATTAGAGGCTTACTTGTAATCGAAGCGCTTCTAAATGGCTCCTTCTGTCACTTCCGTTGTAGCTTCAAATTTAAGCAGTTTGTAGGCAAAATGCTTCCTGCAAGAAAGAACACTAAAACATCATAAGATAGCAATAACACAGATTTCTATTCTAGTTATTTAGCTAAATCAGTAAAGCATAAATAATATACATCAACTAAGATCTTGCAATATGGAAAATCAAAGCCAATACAAATGCATATACAGAAAATTAAGCTGTATTCTTTATTGATGATAGAAGGAGAGGTTACAACCAAATGAATAATTTGAAGTGACCCTTCCAACAATGATCCTCAGCTCCATCACAGTATAAATCTCTCTAGCAGTTGTTACACAAATCTATCTCTCAATTCAAAATTCTTCAACATTTCTCTACTCAAATTCTTCCTTCTCAAACACTCAGATCTGTGCTCAATTTATAGAGGAGCTGAAGGTTGTTTTGCAATCAATGAATTTCCAATAATAGGCAAGACATGTTCCCAATCATGTAGATGCAAAATGGACACTTGTATTTGAAGCTTGACACATGTGAACTCTTCTAAAAGGCACTAGCCAAGTGGAGATTCCGGAACAATGACAATTTTGCTCCCAATGTGACCAACCATAGATGTCGAGAAGTGTTTTGTAGAGTAGCCTTGCATGGGGCTACCTGCACATGCAATGCACTTAGTCCCCTTAGAGGCAGCGTTGGTGAGCTCTCATATGCTATATAATAAACTTCAAACCTTGGAAACCTTTTCTTGATGAAAGTCATGTTTGATTTGTCTTGTTCTTACCTTAGGGCATGTAGAAAATTGGAATGATAGGGAATGATAGACCCTTATTCATTGGTCCTGGGGATGATGCCCAGTTAACCAGGTCATTGGGAATGATGCCAAAATTGACCTATAACAATTTCCCCTTAAAGCATGAGGTCAAAATAATAAAAACATTTGATTCAGATTCTTTACATTGTGATGGGCTGGAGATGAAGCGGAGTGGTCACCTGCATCAATATTACAATACGTTACATCATGATATATCCTCTTTGATCATAATTCCTGAGGGTATGCATTCCCATGTTCAACACATAAACAATCTAATAACATGTACATAATTCAGAAAGTTGTCGACACTGGAATGTTGCCTAATGTAGACATGCCTACAGATATAGGCCCATGGTCGGATGAAAATCTATATGTAAGGTCACCGTACAAATGATGTGTACAACAATCCTGAAATCACAGCCCAGATAGTTGAAAATAGATTTGGGATCTTCTTATCTCATTCACTCGATCGTTCAGGTACAAGTCTAGACATGCAAATATATGATTTGTTGTCGAAAATGGAAAGACATCGTTTGATTACCAGCCAATGATGTGAGCTGTTAACAGATGCGAGAGAACCACCATTAATGAAGATGGCCCTCAAGGTACTGCAGTACATTTCCATAAGGCGTGAATAGATGATTTTATGTCAAACACCAAACAAAATATTTCATTCAAAGGTCCGGAAGCAAAGATCTTGTCGATGCTGTAACAAGCCTCATGGTACTAGAATCTAATGTTTCTAAGTGAACTTCCTGGATATTGATTTGTCTTCGACAGGAAGTCACCTTATTGTGCAACGGGAGTTACTGATTTCAGAGACAAGGGTATGACTTGATATAACAGTTTTTAGTGATGATGGTCATGAGAATAAAGGTTTACGAGTATTGCAGAAGGATGAGTTTATTCACTGGATGACTTCTCTTGAACATATCGGCGACACTGTGATGAGTTGGCAGCATTGACCCAAAAATGAAGTGAAGGTATGATGAACCATAATGGTGAATGAACCGTCAAGATGATTACCCAACCCAAACAGTCACAAAAATGGAGTGAAGTAAGTGTCATGTTCAAAAGCGACTTGCTACCATAAAGAAATTCTTGCTCACTTTTCGCAAATTTTCCCCGGTCATTTGTTGACCAGTACCTCTTTATTTTTTAACAATCTTGAGGAGGGTAAGATTTTCTTGATCTATAATTCAACCCTTCGGGCAAATAAAGTATCACTATTTAATAATTTAATGAGTCTAGCGATGAATGAA
The DNA here is from genome assembly GCA_034641835.2 of Pinus albicaulis. Taxonomy (NCBI): domain Eukaryota; kingdom Viridiplantae; phylum Streptophyta; class Pinopsida; order Pinales; family Pinaceae; genus Pinus; species Pinus albicaulis. Next base: position 1,208,940,481 of record CM076578.1, on the reverse strand, counting down.
ACTCGATTCTTGCCATGATCGACAAGCCCATCGCTATTTTATGTTTTAATGAGCTTAACGACAGTGATAGCCCGGTCCTTTTTCATATTTAGAGAGTTTGAAAAAGAGGAGAAAAGAAAACTCCATAAGTACTTTTTCATAAATTTGTCACTCAGATGCGAAAAAGTGTAGAATAATATCTGAGAGAACCTTTTGGTCATGTTTAACCAAGGTATTCCTTTTTCGTAAATAATCTATCTCAGTCTGGAAAAGGGTTAAACTTATACTGAGTAGATACCAATTAATTTACTTTCATGAACTCGAAAAGGCAAGTGCTCGGAAATCTTTTCACATTATCGGAGTCTGAAAAGAGTTGAAAGAAGACTCCAGGGGTTCCTTTTTCGCTGTTATCGAAGCTCAGAAAAGAGATAAAAGTGCGCGTCAAATCCTTTTTCGTTTTTAACAAAGCTCAAAAAATAAGGAGAAAAAGTATGCTTTGTGGTCAAGTCATTCTTTGAAATAAATTTTCATGACTAATATGTTCATCAGTTGTATTTCCTATTTAGAACAACATCAAATGGAGTAAAAATACCCGTTTCATGATAAAAACATAATAAAAGTATAGTCATAGCAATAAATTTAACCTGTAAATAATTAAATGACTATTTAAAAGTAGTTTCAGTATTCATTTTTACCATTCCATAGTTACCATTTGTATTTTGGAGCTCTGAACCTAATTGTGTCCTCGAAATTTAGCTGCTAATTGCGATCGATTCTGTGGATGGATTTCATTTCCGTTTGATCCAGGTTAGTGCCATGAACCTCCTCTTTCCTTTAGTATTCATTTCATCACCAATTTCTGCAAATTTTTAGGGTTTTAAGGCCCCTAGGGTAAATTCTGCCAAAATTGAGGGCAACACACCCCTGAATGTCAAAAACTACATTGCATAGCAGGTATAGTGAAGTGTACTTGCATGTGCAATGCACTGTCTCTTGTCAGGGACTGCATTGGGCATAGTTTAAGTTTTTTATTTTCTTATTATTCCCAAAATTGACCTAGTTTTTTGCAATAAATGGAATCTGATGAATCTCATGGTTGTGTTTTAGGTTTCCATCAGATTATAATGACGATTACATGGAGGGAAAGAGAACATGAAGAACAAGATATGATTGCCTTGAATGATCCAGGTACTATAAGAGCCCTAAGAGATTGTGGATTGCTTAAGTACTTCAAATTGTCCGGGATGAGGCAACAAATAAAACTGTTGGAGTTCTTAGTTCGAGCATGGGATCCAGCAATAGAGGCATTTCATATTAAGAACCAAGTGGTTCCCATACCAGTTGAGGATGTGTACTTTCTCACAGGTTTGTCGAGGAAAGGTTTGCCCATTTCTCTCACAGGGTCTACCGTTGGAGGAGAGATAGTGAGGGATTATATTCTGCAGTATTGCTATCAAGGGGAAGAACCTAGCAAAGATGGAAAAATAAACATCTGAGATGTCAAATATTTGCCTTTGACAACTATCCTTTTCACAATCACTAAACTTGCCGGCACCGTTACACTACATGTAGCGAACAGATCATATATGCAGTATGCGCTAGAGTGTATGGTGCCAACAGTCTTCAATTGGTCTGAAGTTGTTCTATCTCAGATAAAGGAACAACTAAAAAAAGAAAAGGGAGGAAGGAAGAAGAATTTTAGCTATGGTTCTATCCTTATATCCTTCACCTTGGAACGGATTCCACTGATGCAGCCACAACATATGACATTGGATATAGCTAGTCCCAGATATCCTCGAATGCAGAGATGGGTAGAAATCATGGGTTGGCATGCAGGAAAATCTATTGTTGTATTCTCTACTGCATTCTTCGCCTGGTTCCAGCGACAGTTTGTCACCATCGATGAGTATGCATACACAGGCGTCGATTTTCGAGGAGATCCAAATTTAGCACTACCAGAAGGCGCTCAGTGGGGTGCAATAGGTAAGAATGTTTTGACCATGTTTTTTTTTTATTTTCCTAAGGTTTATACAATGTTATTGTGTTTTTATTTATTTCCAAGACTAAACTAAATGTTTGATGTAATGCAGATGTTGGTCGTGTTCAACCAGTAGTGGAACCAGAGTGCGAAGTAGATGTGCTAGCAGAGAGGGTTGTCGGGAGAGAAGTCCTTCAGGATCTTGATCTGGTTGAGACTCTAACTGAGCTTCAACAGCACATAGAAGGCTTGACCTTTAGGATTTCAGATTGCCGGATCGAAGAGCTTCCTATGCGACTGCAACGACACACTATTGGGGTTCCTATCCATTGGATGTGGTTACTTTGTAGGATAGCTAGATCTATAGCATGTTACCATGAGCACCATTAGTTTACTTATGACATTTGGATACATTTTGAAGTCAGATGACCAATGTTTCTTGGACACAAATTTTGTAAAAACCTATAACTATCTATCTATATGATTTCAGAGTTTTTCCTATGTTTATTGTGCAATCCTATTCAATGATGTGAATTTTTTCTTTACATATGTTGCAAATGTCTTTCTAAAACTTGATTAGCTAATGAATCAGTCAATGTGTTCAAATTTTTGGAAATGTGTTGATATTGAATAAAATCAAAATGTCTTTCCAAAAGTTGAACTCTTAGGAACAATCTAAGAAGTGTTGGATTTCTAACAGTATAAACACTAGTAAGTTGTAATACCACAAGTTGTGAGTCTAACCTTATGATTATGCAGTTAATGCCAAATGAAATGGCATCATAGAGAATTTCGATCAACGCGCTATACTCAGTGATATTTTTCGTCGATCTACCAATACAAATCCCTTGAAAACTCACTAACTTGTTGTTCAGAGCAAAAATGGCCCATGCTGCAAAGGATATATTCTTCGTACAACACCATTAGCATATCCAACGAATGGTTTTGAAGATTCCAACATCTGTGATGAATTGTAAAGTGGATTACTAACATCAAGAAAACTATAAAAACAAATCAAGATAGTGAATGCAAATCAAGAGCATATATTTACAATATAATACAAAAAATTACTACGCTCATGATTAAGCATAGTAACATTTCAAATATAACCCATTTCCAGGCTGCGCCAACAGAATTCCAATGTATTCAACTAACTCATAGGCACCCTTAGCAAGAACTCTTTTGAAAATATAGGGGCCATGCCATAATGGCTCAAACTTTCCTGTACCTATTACATCAGCTTCTTGATCGTAAAGAAGGACCAAGTGATCCTTTGAGAAAATGCAAGGCTGGACATTTTTGTCATATTGCGCCTTTATATGTTTCTTATGTGCTTCGTTGGCCAATTGGGATTCATGATGCATTTCATGAAGATCGATGAGGTTAAGGAGACACGCTTCTTCTTCTGAGGTGTCAGGTAACAACTCTATTGCGAGTTTTAACGATGATATTTCACATCGGATTGATAAGATAGCTTCCAGACCATACACAAATTGAAAGGGAGTAAATTCGGTTGCATTTCTCACCGAGGTTCGATACGCCCACAAGGCAGAGTACAAGATAAAATGCCAGTTTATTTTATGAACTCCTATCATTCGTTGAAGCATTCATTTAAGAATTTTGTTAATAGCCTCAACTTGTCCATTTGATTGTGGATAATGAGTAGAATTATCATGTGACAATCCTAACTTGGCAGTTAATTTAGACGTCATTTGGTTGCGAAAATGCTTCCTATGATCTGTAACTATAGGCTATGGGACCCCAAATAGTGCAATAACTTGTTTGAAGAAAAAAAATGCAATTGTTTGTCTTGTGTTGTTGAATGTAGGCATCGCTTTGGCCCATTTGGTAAAATAGTCGACTGCGACAATAATATATCCATGCCCCCCAGATGAAGGGGGGTTACAGGTCATGAATTCAATACCCCATTTCATAAATGGTCCATCAGAGACAACATGATGCATTGGTGCTGGCAGTTTGTGGATTTTACGATAAAAAATATGGCATGCATGACAACTTCTGACCCGGAGGATGTAGTCTCGAAAAATAGTAGGGAAAAAGTAACTGGTGCGGAGTATCTTCTGCGCAGTAGAATATCCAGATAAATGTCCACCACAAGCCCCAGCATGAAAATCATTTAACACTTTTTTGGCCTCCTCATGACTGAGGCACCTCCTTAAAATGGTATTGACACCAAGGCGATAAAGTGTATCGCCGATGATTAGATAATCTTTGGCTTGGTATCAAATACGTCGCTTTTCAGAGCGAGAGGTATTAGGTCGAAAAGTTTAGGTTTGGAGATAAATGATGAAATCCCCATACGAAGGATCAAATGATCCGATCAGAAACAAAGACTCGTCTGGAATTGATGGTTCCGAAGTAGTTTCAGTACTATCAGAGGGAAGGTCACAGAGAAGCTCAACCAAAACTAAAGACTTCTTTGACTTGGATTTGATAAATTCCAAATCAAATTCCTGCAAAATGACAATCCATTTTGAATATTTGCACCCTAGTAATTGACGTGATAATATGTAAGTCATGGGGTTACAATCCGAAACTATTGTTGTTTTTTGGAGCAGGATATAATGGCAAAATCTTTGGATAGCTTGAACTGCTACCAAGGCAAGATTTTCTACGTATGAATACTTAACTTCTGTATCATTGAGATTATGACTCAAATAATAGATCGAATTTTCAATTCCATCTTCTACTTGGACCAATACGATAGCAATGGTCATTTCGGGTACTTCAAGGTGTTTTTGAGCTTCGATATCATTCTCTCCATTGAAACGAGGCAGGACCTTTAGATAATCCTGTGGCAAGTCGTTCAGCACTTGGGGTAGAGCTAGGGGGGGCATTTTTATTCAGAAAGAAGCCCAAAACATTTGCCATTGGAGGAGGAGGTGGAGGTAACAAAAGGTTCTGTTGTGTAAGCGGAGGAGGAGGTGGAAGTGAGGTGTGGATGATGATGGGAATGTAGTGAACAACATCTTGGGATGATGGAGAAGAAGGCGGATCATTAACAGTAGATACTTCAATGACCTCTTTAACTTCTTCAGCCTCTGGAGTGGGGTGAAATGTATAACGGGTGGTATCTATGGATTCAGCCTCATCTTTAACTTGGATCTTTCCAGGAGATAAACTGTCTGAGTAGTAACCAGTTTCTCCCACAGTGGAGTCAGAATCTTGTACTTGGGCCACTTGAGAAGAGGAAGAAGGAAAGTCTTCTAGAGAGAATTGTGGAATCTCAGTATGGATAAATTGTCCCTGCCTCCAATTTCTTCTATGTAAAATTATTTCTGGGTTAAAAATAGAGGGAGTCTTTGGCTGAGACGTATCTAACCTAAGGTGTGGCTTCCGAGGAGCCAGGACTGCAATTGGATTTATCTAGAAAATGAATGTGGTGTCGCCAAGGTATTGATTTCTGATTTAGGTACGGAGTATGAGGAGGATCAGGAGTACACACATGAACCATCATTTTTCCAGATCAAGACAGAACAGTCCATAGAAAGTCCTGAATCAGAAATCTGGACACTGCATTTCGATGGAGCAAACTCAAAAGAGGGAAATGGAGCTGGAGTATTACTGATTTCCCCCATAGGCCAGTGGGTCCCTTTGTCTTTTAAGCTGGAGTATGAAGCCACAAACAATGTGGTTGAATATGAAGCACTCCTAGTTGGGCTGCAGACAACTAGGAGTATGAACATAAAAAGCCTAAAAGTTCTAGGAGATTAAAAACTGGTAGTTAGACAAGTGAGAAATCAGTGCCAAGCCAAACATCCTAGGCTAAGGGCTTATAGGAATGAGGTTTGGGATCTGGTGGAGAATTTCTTCTTGGAATTTAATATTCAATTCATGCCCCAGGAGCAGAATAGGATGGCAGATTCTCTTGCAGTGGCTGCCAGTACTTTTCGCCCACCACAGAATCCTCTCTTGAGATACGAAATTGAGGTAAGGTATCGACCTTCAATCCCAGACAATATCAAACACTGGCAAGTATTTGAAGATGAGGAGTAGGTAAAGATATTTTTGGAAATAGTTGGAGAGTTTTCCAACATGGAGATTGATAGTGGTGAAGAGGAGGAGACTGAAGATGCTTCTGGAGATAAGTGGGAAGCAAAGGTAGCTGGTCACAAATTTCTGCAGTTGAAAGGGAATGTCATTCCCCGAGGACTAGTGCCCTTAGAAAGGCTGTTTAATAAGAACGATGTTCCACTACAGTCGAACAAATTTGTGGAGGAGAATCAGGTAGAAGATCTGAATCTTGGCACCAAGGCTGACCCCAAGATCGTGAAGTTGTCCAAGAAGGTCCCAGAAGAATATAAACAGCTTTACCAAAAGTTATTTCAGTCCTATAAAGATGTGTTTGCATGGTCTTATCAAGACCTAAAAAATTTTGATATCAGCATTATGCAGCACAAAATTCCACTGAAGGGAGATGCCAAACCACATAAGCAGAAGCTTAGGCAAATAAATCCACTGTTTCTACCTTCTATTGAGAAATAAATTAAGAAACTACTGAAGGCCAAAATCATTGTACCATTAAGATATTCTGATTGGGTGGCAAACTTAGTCCCTGTAAGGAAGAAGAATGGAGAAATAAGGCTATGTGTTGATTTCAAGAATCTTAACAGAGCATCCTTAAAGGATAATTATCCACTGCCCAAGATGGACCACATCCTGCAGAAGGTGGTAGGAGCTTCTTGGATGTCGATGATGGATGGATTCTTAGGGTACAACTAGGTGGCTGTACTACTAGAAGATCAAAAGAAGACTGCCTTCACCACTCCTTTGGGGACATTCATGTATGCTAGGATGCCTTTTGGGTTGATTAACGCAGGTGCCACTTTCCAGAGGGCCATGGATATTGCTTTTGTCGGAGAACAAGACTAGTTTGTAGTGGTATCCCTGGATGACATTACTGTGTTTTCAAAAAATGACACTGAACACATTGAGCACTTGCACAGAACTTTTGAGAAATGCAGAAAGTTTGGCCTATCCCTCAACCCACAAAAGTCTTTGTTTGCACTGGAAGAGGGCAAGCTCTTGGGACACATTGTAACCAAGGATGGAATAAAGATAGACCCTAAGAGAGTGGAAGTCATAAATGGGATGGCCCTGCCCAGAAATAAGAAGGAAGTTCAGGTGTTCCTGGGCCGTATAAAATTTCTAAGGAGGTTCATCCCTAACTATGCTGAGATAGTTAGGCACATAACTGATATGCTAAAGAAGAATAATGAGGTGAAATGGTCACCAGAGTCAAGAGAAGCCTTTGCCAGAATTAAAAATGGATTTGTTGAAGCCCCTGTGTTAGCCAGGCCAGATTATGCCAAACTGTTTATGATCTTTTCCTTTGCATCCCTTCATACAGTGGCTGGAGTTCTGTTGCAGAAGAACGAAGAGGGGTGTGAGCAGCCTATTGCCTTTTTCAGTCAAGTGCTTCGTGATGCTGAACTGAAATATAACATATTGGAAAAACAAGCGTATGCTCTGGTGAAATCCCTCAAAGCTTTTCATATGTATGTCCTGCAGTCCCATATCACTGCATTTGTACCTACAGCAGATGTTAAAGACATTCTTGTTCAGGGAGACAGTGAAGGAAAAAGAGGAAAATGGATAGCAAAAATACAGGAATATGAATTAGATATCCGCCCTACCAAACTAATAAAGGGACAGGGATTAGCCAAAATCCTGTCCGAATCAAATTTTCAGGCTCTAGGCATCAATTTTTCCATGGTAGCAGATAAGGGTTCTGACATGAAGGAAGATTCATGGGGAGTAGAGTTGGCTTCCCAGAAGACTCATATGAAGTACCTTATCAGCCCCTGGTACAAGGAAATAGTAGAATATCTTCTAACACTCAGTTGTCCACCCAGCTGTGACAAATTTAAGTACAGATCACTGAGATTGAGGTCACAGAAATATGTTGTTACAAACGGTCGGCTATATTGGCGAGATCCCTTAGGCATCTTACTCCTGTGTCTCACAAAGGAAGAGGTGGAGAGTATAATGGACGAGTTTCACGAAGGAATATGTGGAGGCCACTACAGTTGGAGAGCTACTGCTCACAAGATTCTGAAAACTAGTTTCTTCTGGTATAAGCTCTTTGGAGATGTGTTTGCCCAAGTTAGAGCTTGTGAGAAATGTCAGAGGTTCGCTGAAAGACAGAAGTTAGCACCTATGCCCATGATCCTAGTTCATGTGGATGAGCCTTTTTAGCAATGGGGGATCGACTTTATAGGAGAAATACATCCCCCCTCAAGTGGGCAGCATAAATGGATATTAACAGCCACAGATTATTTTACAAAATGGGTGGAAGCTATACCTGCCAGGAATGCAACTGACGTTGTGGTAATAAAATTCATGGAAGAACACATCATATCCAGATTCGGTTGTCCTACTAAGATAGTAATTGACAATGCATAGGCCTCCAAATCCACAAAGTTTGTCAACTTCTGCCAGCAGTATAATATTGCACTGGGTAACTCTACAGCCTACTACCCCCAAGGGAACGGCCTCGCAGAGTCCTCAAATAAAACTCTGGTCCGAGCACTAAAGAAGACTATCAACGAGAATCAAAAAAATTGGGATTCTCAGCTGAAATTCGCTCTGTGGGAAAACATAATTACTAGAAAAAGGGCAGACAAAGAGAAACACAGAAAATTCAATCCCCTCTAGTTTGGCCCTTTCAAAATTGTAGAACAAGGCGGAAACAATACATTTAGGTTGGAGAATTTGCAAGGGGATTTGTTGGACGCCCCTGTCAATGGTCAATTCCTCAAGCCTTATTTTCAGTTCTGATCCAGGCCGAGAGAGCCTGATGTATCATATTGTATATTATTTTCTGTTTTAAGCGTTATTTGAATAATGTGTGTTTGTTGATGAATCATGAAGAGAAGAAGTAAAAAGTTGAAAGGAATGAGAAATGGCGTTCACAGAAGAGAAATAGGTGGTCTACGTAGTTCTCGACACACTCAAGAATGAACGTGTCATCCCCAGGTGGAGCCAATGTTGATCAATATTTAACATGAGTCATTGTTTAATTAAATATTGATAAGTCATGTATCGAACATTATATCAAATGGTGAAATATTTGAAGAGTTGGTTGAAATGAAACAAGGTAAGAAAATTCACGTGCCTAAAAGCCAGAGGTGGAAGTAATACGGAAAGGCTAAGGTATAAAGTAAAAAGGATAATGGAAATACAAAAAGTACAAAGATGTAGTACGAAGAACGCAAAACGAAGATATTAAAAGAATTGCCGCTTTATGAATATGCACACAAGGGAATTCTGCAAGTGGGAATTTCCATGGGGGTCAAGCAGCGAGAGAGGGAAGAGACCCATACCCTCACGGAATTACAATGACGTGGCATGGTGGGGACCTAAGGCCAAAATGAAGTGGCAAGAGTGAAGCGCGGAGTTACGGTGACGTGGAAGAACGCAATGTGGGCCCTTACGGCTGGTATGTTATGTATTTAACTCACTTTGTGAATGATATGTTTCAAGAATCATATGGTGTATGTGGCAGAGAGGTAAGGTAAGTTTCTAGATGAGCTGGTACCGAGGCCCGTACCAGTATTAAATCTGGCACGCGGTGTTCACCTGCTCCCAGCGGACACCCAATCCATATACGCCGCGTGCCCCACTGTAAGTGTCCTTACGACACTTGCCCTGCTTATTTCACCTCTATGCCTTTTCACCTCAGAATTACCAGTCTTAGACAACAGTTTCCCATATTTTACTACAGTAAAAGTCACAGGTTTTCCAGCTACGGTATATACTAAGCGGGAACAAGTGCCAGGTCTACCCAATCATCACCAGACTACCCCCTGCGTCGTTTTCCCAAGAAAATTTACCTACTGTACAGGTACTCCGTCCCTTATATTCCCTCTGTTTTCCTTTTGTTTTTTAAATTTTATATGTCAGTCATGGGAAGGGGCACACCCAAGAAAAACAAACTAGAGACTCCCCAGGTCTGAGAAACTAGAAACCCTCCCAGGTTCGAGCCTTTCATCGACCAGCAAGCCGGAATCTGTGATCACCAATACCATTTCCCCATTAGCAGTATAAGACCTGAGATTTTTACGCGACATGTCCAAAATAGGGATCGATATCGGGTGGTTGTATCAGGCTTTTACCATCAGATTACCCCCCCAGTCTTCCCGGTGGTCGATTTTATCTGCTGGCTTAGAGACGCCTACGCTGAAAACCTAGGCAAACCTATGTGATCTCACTGAGGCCTTCATCAGGGTAGAAGGATTTGCAGCAATGCCTGAGCCTGCCACGGACAATCAGTAGAGGTGCACCCAATTTGCCAGCTAGATTGCCAGTTCGTCCCCGAATGTGTCGCCACCAGTGTCAGCAACATCCTCGACCCCTTCTCACAAATGATGCATTGTTATTTCATGATTCGGCCCTTGCGGCCTTTTTACTTTTTACCTTAGTTAGTCATTTTCAAGTTTTAGGTGAAATTTATATTTCACCACAGCAATTAACTTTTACTTAGACTGTTATACAATTTTGGTTTTAAATGGCTGAGCGCCTAACAGCAAAGGATGAGAGGTTTTTTATTCCTCATCATGATTTTTGTTATTTTGACAACGACTTCTAACAAATTCCTAGCATGCGAGGAAGATATTTTCCCAAAATATCTTCTCGCTCATGTAGATAAGTTCCTATATAAACAAGAACAGAAGAGAACACAGGGTTCCAGATTTCATCAGAAAATTATGCTGTAAGAGGATTTTTTATGCATGTTTTTTTAACTCTTGTATGAAGGTTCAAAGCCCGTTGGGTTTCAATGAAGAGGAGTTTTATCTGTAAGGAGGATTATAGTCTTTGATATTTAATCAAACGTAACTTCTCCTTTATGTGTCGATTAATTGTTCATCTTATTTCATCCATTTTCCTGTATCATGTTTTGGAATGCAAGCAGCTCATTGGTTTTAATGTGAATTTATCCTAGTTGATACTCATGTTGGAATCAATCTAGCGCTTTAAATATAGCTCATGCATGATATATTGCTCCACTCTCACAACAACCATAATTCTGCTATATTGGCTTCAATGTGATGTTATTTTGGGAGTACGCTATTATTGTGAATGGATTCTTAAATAGATAAGCCCATTACATGGTGATATGTGTGCCCAGATATTATCTATGCGACATCTAGTATTCTCCCATTCTTTCTTACACAGTGAACATCTGCAGATTACTTATCTCTGTGAAGTATTTTTGAACTGGCCCTCTTTACCATGAACTTCCTTTGAATTGTCTGATGCCTTTGTGTAAGAGTTTTACACCTTGTTTCTGCAATATATCTTTTCAGGTATCAAGTTTCTGAATGCTTTGGTCCCATTCAAATTAACCAATCTTTTCACAAGAGATAGCATGAGAGCCTTTTGCTGATAATTTTCCTTGTTATATTTCATGCTCCATGTTATATTTAAGATGTCCTAGGCACTGGTCTATTGCAACTGTGGGCTGTCTCTAGGAACCACAACACCGGCCATGCCTTAATGTAAGGTTAACCTGCCTTTCCTTATTTATCGATCGATTTCCAATGCCTTCTCGAATGCCGTAAGAATCCATATATAGCATTAGGTATATTATAGGATCAGTCAGATCCTACATTTTTTCCTTCTACCATATCTTCAGTGAACACATCCTTTATCAATTGCAAACCAAGAGAAAACTCGATGTTCCAATAAGATTGAGCCATAGGTAGAAGATATGCGTCAATAACAGTTGCATTATATCCTTGAACCCATATGTATTTAAGGGATTTCTACGAAAGTAGTGCAACTACCAATGTAGATTCATTAAAAGAACAACCTGTAATTTCTAGCCTTTCCAACTATGGGCAGCCCTTGAAAGAATCCAGAATACCTTGGTCAGTTTCAGCCACAAAACCTAGAAGCATCCACCTAACATTAGTGTTGTACTTACCAATATCAGAAGTATATGTATCTGTCGACCCTATAGGCCTTACATAAAATTGAAATCTACCCAAATTTTGACATCCACGTAGCAATACCCTAACATTGTTGTTCAATGGTAAATATGTGATGTGCTCTTCTTTATCTAACAAGATCAACTAGAACTCCTTGTGATTTTTTCAACATTGACCAATAGTCTCTAAGGTTGAGTTGGATATATCTCAAACATAGATGGAAATGTACTCAAGAAGGGGGCAACATAGAGCTACCGAGGACAGCCCTTTGTGACAAAGCCAACCTCGTTCATCCTCTAGAGTTGGCTCATCTGCTCCTCATTCCACTCTAAGCCTTTCAATTTTTGCAAGTATTAGGAACAACTTCTAACCCTTTGTCTCTAGTAACATTTATAACTATGTTTATAAGCAAAAAATTCCACTCTTGAACTTCAAACATTTTATCTGAATTTGAAATATTGATGTTAATGGAATAGTAGAATCTTCAATATCTCCATGTCTCAAGTTTCATGCCCACAACCCACTTATCCCTTTCAGAGCATTAAAATGCTCCAATGTACATAATGTTCATTTCAACACTAATATGGTCCAAGGAACTAAAAATATAAGCTCCAACATTGTCAGATGACTTGGATTTTTTTATCTTCTTGTTCAGCATTGCAATGTTACAATCATGATACCACACTAAGAAATTTCCTTCAAACCTTCATAAACATAAAATAAATCATACTAACTTATCATATGTTCACGCAAATAGTGGACACCAGGGATTTTTCAATGGCCACCTCATCGGGATATTAAATATTCATTCCCTTAGTTTCTTGATTCTGTAAAATATCCACCCACATTTTACAAACGAACTTTTTATTCTGAATTATTCCCTTTTAGGCCATCCAAAGTAAATATTTCACAAGCATCGTAAAATTTTTCTAGAGGATAGCACCACTACAAACTTAAGCATGAAAGTGTAGAGAATAAATTACATCCATGCCTTGAGTTACAACTTTACCTGAAGTGTAATAGTGAAGGAAAAGGCTATAATTAGATAGGTATTGAAAATAATTCCTGCATGAATAGAGTCTGTCCTAGAAATACTCGTTTCCTGTAATATTCCCAATTAGCCAAGCTAATGAGAATATTCTATTTTTCCTTGTTTTTTTTTTTGCATTTCATGATTGATGAATAAATTGTAAAGGAGGACATGTAAAACTCCTAAAAACCATGAATAAATCAATGGCTATGTGAACAGAGACATATCTAGGCCATGTAAATAAACTCTTGTAGGTGTGAATGGGATTAAATCACAAGATTGGGTCAACTTTGACCAAGTCAACAGCACAGTCTAGATGCATTGAACCTCCTTGAGGGACAGCACAGTTCTAAAAGGAGATTATAAATGTGAAAGGGGCTAAACTAATGAAGTGGTTTAGGGTTTGGCAAGACTCCTATCTTATAAAAAGACGAGGAGGGCATGAAGAGGGTTTAAGGTATTATTTTCTGAAGGTATTGTCTATTGAGACACTCCTCTTTGGGTTTTCCTATTTAGGATTCCCACCTCCTTCCTTGAGAAGCTCTTGGAGGAGAGTTTTTCCATCTTGTCCACTATTAGGCTTGGGCCAAGCTGCACCTTAAATCTACAGCGTTGATCCTGTTGAGGGTTGGGTTGTCCTTGTGAGTTGCAGCAAGTGGAAGTTCTAGATCTGCTCAGATCTAGGTGATTCTAGTGCTTCTTCTCAGTGAGTGTGTCTTTTGACCTCCTGGAAGAGTGCATTGGCTGGTTGAGCTTCAGATCCAAACCTTGGCATCAGGCCAAATCATTATTAGAGCCTACAACGCAGTTTATCTCCCTGGACCGCGTTATTTGCAAAGGAGAAGTTGTAGTGTGTTTTGTCTGCACTTTGGAGGAGAGATCTCCGGTGTTAGAATTATTCCTCTCACTGTGGTGATTCGTGGATTGGCCATCCAATCCATGTTGTTACAAATATGATCCACTACATATGTTATGATTCAGTAATTTTCTGAATATTTCTAGAGATCTGCTACTCTAGATCTCAGATCTACTCTCTATGCTTCATGTTATGCACAAAACCCCAAGGGGAATGTATAGATTAGCTTTTCCTATACAAAAATCTAAATTAGATCTATATTTTTATGTATAGATCTACTCTAGATTTGAGTATTAATAGACTACCGATTCAGCCCAATAAAATAATGCTGTTGAGTTTATGCAGACTTTTTGCATGGCTGTAGCACCTCATTTCTGAGGATTTTTCCTGTATAGTCTCATTATTTCTCTTGTATAATGTATAGGCTGTAATGTACATATGATTTGTTGTTATACATATGATATTTGATTCCCATATCAGTATACTACTTTTCTTTAGTGGATCTGCATTATTTCTGTAGCAGACTTTGCACATAGCTGCAACACCTCTCTTTCGGTGGCTTTCAACTAGACTAGGTTGCGGGAGATCTATTTAACCCACCTAGTTTGATTTGTTTTTGCTCTCCTTTTGGATTTAGATATTAGACAAGCTGATCTAAGGGATATAGGAGCTGCAAACTCATTTTAGTGCACTAAATTCTCAGGAGTGCGTTATTTCAGCAGGCTTGCTATGCAATTCTGATTTTTGGGGATATTACAGTGGTATCAGAGCATAATCTTGGCTCAGCCTGTGAGCTTCAAGAATTATGGAGTCCTCTCATCAGGAGGAGGAGATATGCAAGAGAAACCAGAGAAAACCCTTGTTGTCTGGAGAGAAGAGGTTCACAAAACTTCTATCTTAGGCTCTGCAAGGTATCAGAAGAGACATCAAAGAAATGAGGAGGGAAAAGCAGGAAGATCCCTCAACCAGATCTACAAGATCTATACATGAGGAAATTTATAAATCCTCATCTCATGGATATGTCCACTCAGCCATATCACCAAATCTTCAACTTTCTGTCAGTGACTTCTTCATGAAGAGGAAGAAAGGATGTGTGCCCAAGAAGGAGACCCTTGGAGAGTATTTGCGGGAATATTAAGCCCAATCTAAGGAATTCAAAGATAACTTAACTTCCAAGGGTTTTGTAATATCAAGGAAGGTAGAAGCACAAAGGAGGAGCAACATGGTGTGGGTAGATTCACTCTATATAATTTTTATGGATCACCTAAATGTCCAGTGAGGGCTTGGGTGGAGGAGATAGGCAACTTTGTGCAGCAACATCAAATCTCAAAACTTGAAGCCATCAAAGTAGCAGCGCTGCATTTTGAAGGTAAAGCATATGCTTGGTGGTTGTTTGAATATTTTTCCTTAAGGAATGCAAATACACCTACTTATGAAAATTTTATTGAAATATTAGTGGAAAGGTTTGATGAGGCTTCATGTGTAACATCTCCTATTGGAACTATCAAACCATATCAAACAATTATTTTTCATGAGTTGGAAGGGTCTATAGATCCAAATCCCTTTTTGAAAACCATAGAAGAGGGTGTAATCTTGTTTGATACTTTGCCAAGGGCAAGATATCCATTTGATGAAGGGCTTTCTTCTCAAAGGGAAGGCATGAAGATTCCTCCTTCAATAGAAGACCAAGATCTAAGGTCTCTTATTGACGATGAGACAACTTCAACTATGGAAGAGGAGGAAGGGAAGGCAAGAGATGATAACACAGTCACAACAAGAGCACCTCTTGATTGGAGAGAAAATTAAGTGTTCTCTCAACTATGGGCAGCATTTTCATACTTGGCTAAGGAAGGAGCCTTGGGAAAAGCCAGCACAACGCAGAGAATCTCTAATGAATTCAGAATAGAGGTAAGCAATTTCCTAAAAGGGAAATTTCTATCTCCCACTTAGTTATCTGTGCTGAGGAAGGAGAAATCAGGAGTCTATGATGGCAAGGGCATGAGGACACATGGCAACCGCATATCTTTGGGGCAGCCCAGGGTATCTTCAATCACAAAGGAGATTTCTGAGCATGACAAGAGGATGTTAACACTCTTGCATGCATGGGCCAAATTAAGGAAGTATTGGAAGACAAGGACTTTCCAAGGGGAAGTTGATTTCCATCTGCTTCAATCTTGTCTATGGGAAGATCAGCTGCAAAGGGGACAACAAAAGGAAGTTTATAACACTCCAGCATGTGGCCTTGACATCAATCATGTCAAAGAGGAGAGCATTGATATGACAAGGGATGCATTTCAGACCTCTACAATGCTGTCATTCTTGGGAAGCCTAGATCCTTATTTGGATTCCCAAATAATGATGGAATACTCCAAGGACCTTTTCACATGTGAGGTTCTTGATGAGAAGGTAATGGATGGGAGGTATAAGGTAGTTGACGGAGTCATTTATTTCCATGATCAGATCTTCTTGGTTAGAGGCTCCAAGCTCAAGGAGAAATTACTGAATGCAACCTTTGAGATCATGCTTTCCAAACCCATCGGGTTCATTAGAGCATATCATACTATCTTAGATGGGTTCATGTGGGAGAGTTTCAATGAAGAGGTGCACTCTCATACGAAGAAGTGCATGGATTATTTGGTAGATAAGGAGGAACATATTTCTTGGGAGGAGCCATCATTCACACCTCCTTGCTCATTGAGTGTGAGAGGGGACTCATCCATGAGTTACCTTAATAATGTAAAACAAGTATAAGGAGGAACTTGTCTTTCTAAACATTATGATATATCTCCTATATTCTTATATTTTTCTAACACTCATTTACAAAACATTTCTCCAAGAGGGGGCATTATTTATGATGGACTTCATGGGCCACTCAAGGCCATGAACTATGTTGATGCAGGTCATCCCTTGGAGGCTCTTGGGAATTTATTATATCCTTCAGGGTGTGATTCTTTTACACCAACTATATTACACCTTCTCCAAGCATTCCAGAAGGATGGGGCAGCAAAAAAGTGTTGGGGGAGGCACTTGCCATCTCCTATTCTATGGCAGTTAAGGGTAAAACTGGGCTGGTTGCATATGAGGAAACATCTTCCTTCTCCTTTATCATACATGGCAGCTAGCATGATTCTAATCATGATTCCATGTGTTGGGAATGTTCTTACTCTTGGGAACATGGTTGGAGGAGTGTCACATTGGTGGGATGTGTCATTGGGGAGAGGAGTCTCCCACTCTTTTTGCACTACATGCTTCAATGGGAGCATGAGATATTATATGGCCACTATGGTAGACCACTTGCCTCTTTGTGATGTGAGCCATGTTTCTGTCAGAGACATGTCTCTCCTATATATTGGGAAGGAGTTTTTCTATGGATTGCCAAGCTGGGAGGTGATCCACTTCATTTGGATGATAACATGGAGATGGGAGCCTTTCATGGATGATGAAACTCCCCATGATTGTCATCACTCCTACCTTGAGGAGGCCATGGATCAGCAAGAGGTTTTCCACATAGACCTTCCATCCTTTCATGAGGGAGGCCATTGGGTTTTTTCACCAAAGGCCAACTTGCACACTTGGGAGGGACCATTGAGAGATGAAATTCCTGCAAAAATTTTGGAGCACTGGTGGAGACTATTGGATGAGGAGGCCAAAACAGGAGGAGAGGAGATTTTGCAGCACTCAAATTATCAGTTGCTTGAGGACAAACAACATCTTGGAGGGGAGGACTGTAATATTCCCAATTATCCAAGCTAATAAGAATATTCTATTTTTCCTTGTTTTGTTTTGCATTTCATGATTGCTGAATAAATTGTAAAGGAGGACATGTAAAAATTCTGCCATTAATAAATCAATGCCTATGTGAATAGAGACATATCTAGGCCATGTAAATAAACTCTTTCAGGTGTGAATGGGATTAAATCATAATATTGGGTCAATTCTGGCCAAGTCAACAGCGCAGTCTAGATGGATTGAACCTCCTTGAGGGACAGCATAGTTCTAGAAGGAGATTCTAAATGTGAAATGGGATAAACTAATGAAGTGGTTTAGGGTTTAGAAAGACTCCTATCTTATAAAAAGAAGATGAAGGCAACATGAAGAGGGTTGAAGGTATTATTTTCTGAAGGTATTGTCTGTTGAGACACTCCTCTTTGGGTTTTCCTGTTTAGGATTCCCACCTCCTTCCTTGAGCAACTCTTGGAGGAGACTTATTCCATCTTGTCCACTATCAGGCTTGGGCCAAGCTTCACCTTACACCTATAGCGCTAATCCTTTTGAGGGTTGGGTTGTCCTTGTGAGTTGCAGCGAGTGGAAGTTATAGATTTGCTCAGATCTAGGTGATTCTAGTGCCTCTTTTGAGTGAGTGTGTCTTTTAACCTCCTAGAAGAGTGCATTAGCTGATTGAGCTTCAGATCTAGACCTTGGCATCAAGCCAAATCATTCTTGGGGCCTACTGTTTGTGCTCAACCTAGTGTTGCCTAAATTCAGTTCATTAATTGTCAACCAGGGTTGGTAAACTGCTGAAGTGTGGTGCACTATATGTGCCTAGGTATTTGTTTCTCACTATGTTGTGTTTAGTGTTTTATGATGTTTTTGGTTTTATGTTTTTATGTTTGAAAAGGGAAAGAACTAAGTGCTGATGAAAATAAGCTATTGGTTATTTAAAGTAGAACAAAGCCTAAACTATGGATGACAAAAAACAAATGAAAATCTTGATAATGACTTCATTGCAAGAAAATAAATCAAAACATGAGCTTGAACTTATCCAATTCATTCATTAAAGGTGTGTTGGAAGAGCTTGAGAAATGGACAAGTGAAGTGTAAATGAAGTTCTCCTAAATAAACAATCAACTCACAATATTACAAAATGATTATTTGTAACACAGTAAGGTTTCTATTCTAGATTAACCTATGATTTTGAAGTTACCCTATTCTGCAACTTGACTTATCACTTCTAGTCCTTATTCATAAGTTTTGAGATTTTCTAAAATAATGTTTGGGAAAAGGCTATAGGTGAATTTGTAAAGATTTGTAGAGTGATCAAAGCCTTAAACTGATATTACTGACCCCTATTCATGTGATGATGTATCAATATAAATTCAGAACAAAAGTAAGTTTGTAAATAATGAAGGCTGAAAGACTAAATTTAACTAGCACTACTTGAAACACAATGGATAACAGTAGGCTAGAAAGCGGTCTATCAATATTAAAAGACAGTGACTACAACTTAAACTAGAATGCCATTAATCTTTTCTTGAAACAAAATGAACTGATACTGAACTAGAGTTCTTCTAATCTACTTGAAGTATAATGAACAGAATTAAACTAAAATGCCATTATCAAACTGGAAATGTAGTGACAGAGCAGAACTAAATGCAATCAACCTCCGGAGTGCTCTAACTAAATTAACATGCAACTAGTCTATGGAATTCTACAGCCCATCTCGTTCAATAGGAATGATATTTTGGAAGAGTTTGTAAAACAAGTATGGTTGTATTATTCAGTGCAATTGAACATAAACATAAAATTGAAAGCAAATACAACTAGAATCTAAGACACCACAGCTGTTTCTTATTCATTGTTAATGATGTTTTGGAAGAGTTTGTAGGAGTAAGACCGGCTGTGACACTTAGTGTAAACAAGCATAAATCATAAAATTCAAAAGGAAATGCAACTAAAACCTACAATACCACAGCTGTGCCTTATTCATCGTGATGATATTTTGGAAGAGTTTATAAGAGTAAGTCTAGCTGTGATAATTAATGTAAACAAGTATGAACATAAACTCCAGAAACTTGCCTAAGCTAGAAATGAAAACAAGACTAAAATACTTATCTAAATCATATAAACAAGGCTGCTCAGGTAGCAGGGGCCCTCTACCACCAGATTAGCATAAAATCTACTTCAATATTGACTCAATGCTTTCAAGGAATTGATACTTCTTTCATTAAAGATAAATTACTTCAAAAACAGAGTGTTTTCAGACTTCTGAAATCTAGCAATCAACCACAAAATCTAACCTTGTCCCTCGGTTTCCCGAGCTATATTTGTAACAAATTTACATAATTGTCTTGAGATAAACTAGGGATAATTGTCTTTCCAAATAAAAAACCAAACTAGGACTCTGATGGTGGTCACGTAATATAATTAAGGACATCTGGACTGTCCTTGTCCTATTAGGAGTCTCTTTCCTAGTTTGAGTTCCCACGTACATAAACGCCTATAGAATTCCGTTCAAACTTCGTGGAGAGCAACACATGATGAGTGAATGATGTGGAATATGACCATATGTGTTTTCCTCTGAGATGACACCTGGAACCTGCGTAGACATGAAGACAGCTGTAGAATCGGAAACTAGCTACAAAATGTTTGCATTCTGTAGCTAGATCTAGTTCAAAAAGTACTACAATGACAAATCATAAAAAAATAGCAAGTTAGTCATGATATTAATTCTTAAAGCAATTTTAACTAATTATACTGATCATTTGAGCCTGTGATTAATAATGGACAAAGGAAATGGAGTGGAATGTGGTGGAAGAAAGAATATCTTTAGAGCTCAACATACCCCCACTGCTACATTCTTGCATGTCCTCATGCAACTATTCCATGAACTCTGAGACCTCTGCAGGGAAATACAACCCTCTTCTTCTGCTTTTCCTGGCAGTCAAAGGCCTCCTGGGCTTCCTTATGACTAACTTGAATCTCAAATTTGTGAGTACCCTGGTTAAATTTTTATTTCTCTTCTTCAATTTTTCACTGGCCTTGTGTAACTTTTGCATTTGTAGAGACAGAGTTGAATTCATATCAGTTTTCAGTTTAACTTGCTCTCTCAGAATTTCATTCTCATTCTTGATATGTTTGTTGAGTATTTCTAACTCATATTTATCCCTCCTTAGGATATCAACTGCAGATTTTGGTGGACTAGGAGTTCTGTCTCTTCCTTCTGAAGCTCTTTTCTCTAATGTCTCAACATAGTTGTAAATTTCTTGCTATGCAGGGTCTATTTCAGGAGCCCCTTCATCAAAATCCTCCTCAGTAGGTGTTTCTTTGTCCACTATGTTTATGACTCCAGTTTGTTTAACCTTTGTTTTCTTTAGTATCCCTCTAAGTTTGTGGCTCCTTCTCGGTTGAGATGGCCCTTCTCCTTTCTCTCTGGCAAATTCTCTTACTATCCTCTCTTTCTTGAGCTTCTTCTTAATCTAAGTCAATTTCTCAGAAATCATTTCTTCACTGCTTTCTTGTATTATTTTATCAGTTTCAGTTTTGGAGGTTTTCCATCTTCTGCTTCTTTTTGTAGGTTTTTCTTCAGGTGGAGGTTCCTTGGGTTCTTCAAAGTGATTTCTCACTAAGAACTCTTCCCAATTATCTCCCATTTTGCTCAAATGATGTTCAATCAAAATTTTGACTAAACCATGGTGGTATAAGGTTGTTTCCAGAAATTTAATTCTCTTTTGAACACTTGAGGCCATTTTCTTTAAACTATGAAGCAAGAAAAATGGAAAATTGAGTTCTTCTTCTAGGAAATGCATTATCAACCGAATATGATAGACATAGAAAGTACCATATCTTCCTTCAAAAGTAATGAATTTTTGCAAGATAAGAAACATGTTCCTCCATTTTTTCTTTAGTGCAGAGCTAGGGATACCCTTTTTAAAAATGGTGACATCCATACCTGGTGACTTGAGTATCTGCTTCCATGCTTCTTTATGAATTCTCTATTCTTGAACCACCTTTCTCCTTGTCTGGGAAATTCGGTTGCTTCTGTAATGAAGGCTTCAGTAATGGTGAATTTGATATCTCCTATCTCGACCTCAGCTCCGTTGAAGGATCTTGCAAACGTTTTGGTCACCTCTTTGTGAAACCCACTGAATTTTTCAAAGAATTGCAACCACCCTGCTTGTTGTAAAATTTCTCTGACTTGAGGATAACCTTCCAAGTACTTAGTGCCAACCAGTTCAGTCCTCACTATAAGACCCATAACTCCTCTTTCCAGCCTTCAAATTGTTGCTCCTCTGTTCACGGTGACAATGGTTGTTATAGAGATGCCTTTGTTTCATAGACCGGAATGGTTAAAAATTGGCTATGGGAAAGAGTGATATGAAGTGGTTACGGAATGAATATAATGAGGTGAGGATGATGTATATGAGTTAAAATATATCATAGAAGAAAAGACCGCAGAGATATTTTGTAACAAATTCAAAATCATCATTAAATGCTTTGGCCTAGTGACGTGACTAATCCAATCACTTCAGCACTTTAACCGTTTAGATTTTTAAATGATGATTGGATATGGGATTTGAAATGGTGGAATAGAAGGAGTTTTATCCAATTTTTTTGCGGGAGGTTTGTTAGGCATGATCAACAAAATTAATTAAAACAACTTTTTGAATTATTCATAACTTAACTATACTAAAATCTTTCATGATATGTCATTATAATCAAAACTTTTACCTTTGCCTTTCCTCTGATTTTTTTTCTTCATATGCTTTTTTCTCTCCCTAAAAATCATTAATTTTTGAGTCTTCATAACCTTCTTGATTTTTCTTGTTGTCATGGATATGAAGGATCATTTTATTGCAGATCAGGTGATTACTAGATAGTGCCTTCAGGATCTCTGGCTGCAGAATGTATGTCTGGCTGCAGAATGTCTGATTGGCTGCAGAATGTCTAATTGATTGCAGAATGTACCTGTAGAGACCTTGAAACATGAAATTGAATGGCTTGGAGCATGAGTGGAATGTTGTATGGAATGAGTGAAGATGGATGATGAAATATGATGTAATGGAATATGAATGAAGTAAATAATGGAGTGGAATGGATCACAACTTATGAAATCGAGTGAAGTATGAGAAGTGGCCTGCAATTCATGATATGTATTATTCAATTGCAGAAAGACATCAGACTTTAAAAATATGGAATGGAAATGAGGTGGACCATGGAGTGAAATGAATGAAGTGTGTATGAATGAATGAAATGGAGTATGGATGAATGCAATGAAATGGACCATAAGTGAAATGGATCTGCACTTATGATTTTGTAACAAATGCTTGCAGAAAAACAAATTTGAAAAGCTAAAGTGTCAGAAAGATTCTGATTTTCACTCTACCTTTTCTATATAAACATGCTAATCAGTGATTAGTTTTCATGTTTATACTTTTCTTTTTTTTTCAATAAAATGACTTCAGAAAATTCAATTAAGTTGATGAAGAAGAAATATTCTTCTTCATTAACTTCACATCACTGTTTTCCTGGAACTTCTTGACAAATTATTCTCTTGAAAGTGGCTTATGATACAGCTTCAATCTATGACCATTCACAAGAAAAGTGACCTCTTCTTCATCTATTGTCCAAATTTTTATTGCTCCATTGTCAAAAAATTTCACAATTTCATATGGCCCAAGCCAATGTGTTTGGAATTTACCTTGAAAATCTTTGAAATTTGAATCAAACAAGAGAGCCCAGTCACCTTATTTGAACTTCTTTTCCTTGATGTACTTATCATTCCATCTAGTCCTTTGCTGCTGGACTATACTTGTTTTCTGAACTGCATCTTGTCTGATCTCATCCAATTCATTAATCTGCTCCAATCTATGCTTTTGTGCTTTTGTTAGATCAAGTCCTAGCTGAACTGCCATTTTGAAAGTTTGAATCTGTAACTCTATGGGAAACAAAACTTGCTTTCCATAAAAAAGTTCATAAGGAGTATGACCTGTTGTGCTTATCCATGTAGTTTTATAGGCCCACAAGGCTTCAAGAAGCCTATCTGCCCAATCTCTTCTATGTAAATGAATAGTATTTGTTAGGATCCCTTCAATTACCTTATTACTAGATTCCACTTAACCATTTTCTTGTGGATGATAGGGAGTAGATTTTCTATGTATGATTTTGTACATCTCCATCATTTTTTCCACTAGCCTTGATGTGAATTGAGCTCCTTGATCTGTAACAATTTCCCTTGGGACACCAAAATGAGTAAAAATAGCCTCAAAAAGAAAATTAACTATAGATGCTTCAGTAGAAAAAATTAATGGCTTTGCCTCTACCCATTTGGTAACATAATCAGTGCAAACTAATATATATTTCTTTTTTCTTGATGGAGGACTAATAGGTCCTACAAAATCCAAAGCCCATTTTTCAAAAGGTTTAATATGTACCTGAGGCTGCAATGGCATCTCACCTGAAGGAGAAGGTTTCCCTACCCTTTGGCAACTGTCACACATTTTGACATACTCTTTAGCATCTTTAAAAAGGGATGGCTAATAGTATCCTAAATGAAGGACCTTATAATCTTTCCTCTTATCAGCAAAGTGTCCACCACAAGGTTCATCATGATATGCTTTGAGAATCTCAGGCATCTCATCTTCCTGAACACATCTCCTAATGATAAAATCTGGACCTGTCTTGTACAACTCATTAGCAACCCATGAATATTTTGCACTGTCATAAATGATTTTTATTTTATCTCTTGCATTCATCATTGAAGGAAATTTTCCTGAAACTAAATAATTAGCAATGTCAGCAAACCAAGGAGTTTGGGTAGAAATTGCAAAAATATATTCATCAAGAAATTGATCTTCAATTGGAGTGTCATCTTTGATGTTTTGGAGTCTAGATAGGAAATCAGCTACTGTGTTTTGTTTTCCAGGCCTATCTATAATGGTAATGTTGAATTCTTGTAAAAGCAATAACCATCTTATGACTCTACCATTAGTAATTGATTTGTTCATTAAATATCTAATTGCAGAGTGATCTATGTGAACAAAAGTTTCATAGCCTATTATATAGTGTCTGAATTTGTTTATGGCATGAAAAACAGCTAAAAACTCTTTTTCAGTTACAGTATAGTTTAACTCTGAAGGAGTCAAATTTTTACTAGTATAGTAGATGGCATAAGGAATCGGGTCTTTTTGTCCCAATACTGCTCCTAGAGCTGTATCTGAGGCATCTGTTGAAATATGAAAAGGTAGCTTCCAGTTAGGTCACCTTAAAATAGGTGCTTCAGAAATTTTTGTTTTCAGGGTCTCAAAGGCTAACTGGCAGTCAGAACTCCATTTGAATTCATAGTCTTTGGTAAGTAATTTGAAGAGTGGAGATGCTATCTTGGTGAAGTTTTCTATAAGTCTTCGATAATATCCTGTAAATCCTAGAAAACTCCTAACATCTTTTTGACAAATTGGAATAGATAAGTTAGATATGACTTCAAATTTTGACTCATCAACTCTAATCCCATCCCCTAAAATGTGATGTCCTAAAACAATTCCTTCAATAAACATCAAAACACACTTCTCATGACTAAGTGAAATATTCGCTTCTTTACATATTTTTAAAACTTTTTCCAAGTTTTCCAAGGCTTCTTCAAATGTATTTCCATAAACCGTGAAATCATCCATATATACCTCTACACAATCATGTATTAGATCTGAAAAGATTCCTAATACTTCCCTTTGAAATGTTGCAGGTGCATTGCATAATCCAAATGGCAATACTCGGTAAGCATAGGTACCCCAAGGACAGGTAAATGTGGTTTTGTCTTGATCCTCAAGTGCTACTTGAATTTGATTATAACCACTAAACCCATCTAGAAATGAGAAGTAATTTTTGCTAGCTAAGGTATCAAACACCTGATCTATGAAAGGTAGGGGAAAATGATCTTTAAGAGTAGCTTTGTTTAATTCTCGGTAGTCAATACATACCCTCCATTTACCATTTTTCTTTGGCACAATTGCCAAAGGAGAAACCCACTAACTATCTGAAATAGGATAGATAAAGTTGACATTCAACAATTTCTGCAATTCTTCTTTAACAATCTCCCTAAGATTTGGATTCATCCGTCTTTGAGTTTGTCTAATTGGTTTACAATTTTCCTCTATGTAGATGTGATGAGTGCAAGTCTTGGGGCTTATCCCTTTCATATCAATGTACTCCTATGCATATGCAGAAGAATGTCTCTGTAAGATCTTGACTAGCTCTTCTTGTTGAGATTTTTCTAGGTTCTTGTTTATGTTTAAAGTTTTGCCTGGAAATATCTCAATTATAGAGCTGCCAAATTTATCCATGGAATAAAGAGACATTTGTCTTGATGAAAAAAACACAATGTTGGATTCTTCTTGAAATTGTTCATGTTTGTATTCCGAAGAGGATTCAAAGTTTTCTAAAGTATTCGGAATTTGACTATCTTCACTAATTTCTGAAATTGTGAAGAGAGGTTGTAAGTCTTCTTCATCCTCTATCCATTGAGTATCATCTAAATCTATAATTGTCCTTGTTGGAGGATACAAAGTGAATTTCTTAGTTGAACTACCATCAGAGATGTACATATCACCGGATCTACAACTAATGAAAGCATCAGCTGTAGCTAACCAAGGTCTTCCTAATATAATAGGATGCCCTCCTAGATTATTCTTAGGAGTTAGGATCATAAAATCCACAGGGTACTCCCAAGAATCTAGGGACACTGGAATGTCTTCTATTACCCCATCGGGTTTGATCACAGATCTGTCTGCTAATTGTAATAATGTGGGTGTAAAGAGAAGATTAGGAAGTTTCAGTTTATCCATGATTTGTCTACTCATGATATTGATTGTTGCTCCTAAATCAATGAGTGTGTTTTGGATTTCAATTCCATTGATGTGAATTTTAACAACTAGATTTCCTGGGTCTAGATACTTTGGAATAGAAATCTTACCCATCATAATGTCTGCTATTTTTCCTGCCAGTTGAATTTTCTTTGTCTCTCTTATTCTTTTTCTTGTTTTCTTCATGCTCAACTCCTTTATTGTTTTTGCTAAAATTGGAATTTCCTTGATAGCTTGTAATAATGGAATCTTAATGCAAACATTTCTTAGCTCATCTAGGAAATCATAATTAGGCACCATAATTTTTTTTTCTACACCCCTATCAATTTGTAATCTTTCTGGAAAGGGAGGTGTAGAAGTGGATGTTGATGGCTGCTCTAATACAAGAGTTGAAATTATTGGTTCTTTTTGTTTTATTTTTTCAATGTTTGGGTCCTGAAAAGATGTGTCTTCTTCAATACTTTTATTTTCCCGTAGAGAATCTTCTTCATAGTTGTCTTGTTCTTGTATGATCACAGAAGGTTTCCTCTTTTCAAGTATTCTTCCAAACCTAAGTTGAACATCACTAAGGTCTAGAGGAGTGATTAAATAGATTGGAAACTGTTGGCCTTCTATCATGTATGTATTCTGAGGATTTTTATTGTTGGGGTTTGGTATGGGTTGAGCAGGAAACTGATTTGATTTCTAAGGAAATGGTAATGTTAGTGGTTGATTTTGATGTTGTGGGTTCTGAGGATTCTGTTGAGGATTTTTTTGAGGACTTTGAGGAGAAAAATGTAGGTATGGTGGATAGGATGGTGGATAATGATAGTACTGAGAGTATCTTCCATAGGGATTTTGTGCTCCTTGTGCCCAAGCTTGAGATTGATTTTTAAATTGGGGCTAAGGTTGCTGCCAATAATTCCAATTTGGTGGAGGTTGGTTATACATTTGATCATGGAATCCTTGTGTTTGAGGTCCTTGCCAAGGCCTTCTAGAGACAAAATTGAGAGATTCTGTGGAATCTGTAGGAGTTTTCTCTTGAAAGACAGCTTTAAGACTAGGAAGTGAAGGACAACTCTTGGTCTCATGTTTTTCTGAACAAATTACACAAGTCTCTACAACTTTTTCATCCAAAGGACATTCTCTCAATGCATGCTTCTTTCTACATTTGGGACAAAATATTGCTAAGGCATCAGATTCAGCTTTTTGCTTGTTTTGTAACTTAAGGGTTTCTATTTGTTCACTAAGACTCCCTAAGATGTTAGATTTGAATTCATCAAGCATATGTCCTATCTCTGCCCTACTTACTGTCCCAGAAGCAGACTTACTTGCCCTTGCAAGAGCAGGGTCTCTTGGACCTTTTACAGTTTTGGATTTCCCTCTTGAAAGGTTGATACATAACTCAGATATTTCAAGTAATGTGAGCTGAGATATATCCCCTTTTCCCATCATGTTAAGGATATCCATCCATTCATCCCTAATTGTCTTCAACAAGAGAGATTTTAAGGTGTCTTGATCTAAGTTCTCCATTTTTTCTCTTTTGATGTTGTAATGAAATCTCTCCAACAAATCTTCCAGGTTTTCATCTTCTTTTTGTAACATCTTAAACACTTCCTCCTTATGAATGATTGGCATAAAATAATCCAAATACCTCTCTAGAAATGCTTGTTTCATGTCTTCCCATGTCCTAATAGAACTATTGATCAAACTCATAAAACACTTCAATGCTGCTCCTTTCAATGTTGAAGGAAATAGTTTAAGTTTTTGAGAATCTTGTAAGTAGTCATAAGTTCTACATAGGACTTCAAATTCAAATAGGAAGGTTTCAAGATCTTCAGTTTTAAGTCCATAGAAGTTTGGAAGGACAGAGGGTGAAATTTTTTTCATAGCTGTATTGGTTTCTTCATCTACTATAGGAAACCCAAAAGATTTTCCCGTTTCTCTTCTACCTATTCCTCTACTTCCTTATCCTCTACCTCTACCTCTACCCCCTCCAAATGATGTGTGTTATCCATTAAAAACTCCTCCTCCCCCTTCTTCTGTCATTGTTGATTCTTCTATGGAAGTGGAAAAGTTTGTATCTCTAGCAAGGGTCCTTGAATCTTCTCCTAAGACAGGTTCAGTAGATGAAGTGGAAGGTCTTTCAAATGGAATATCTGATCTTAAGTCCTCTGGAGGTCTAGGATCAGTAAAGGATGGAGTGCGGGTCTGTGTTGGAGGTGTACTGGCTCTTGGTCTAGGTGAAACAAGTGGTGTTCTAGGAATCAAAATTCTACTTCTGCTTCTTATGAATCTACCCCTTGAGTTTCTCTCTCTATGCATATAATTGTTTTTGGGAGTTAAGAAACAAGGCTACCTAGTTACACTTCCCCAGCAACGACGCCAAAATGTTTGTTCTCAACCTAGTGTTTCCTAAATTGAGTTCATTAATTGTCAACCAGGGCTGGTAAACTGCTGAAGTGTGGTGCACTATACGTGCCTAGGTATTTGTTTCTCACTACATTGTGTTTAGTGTTTTATGATGTTTTTGGATTTATGTTTTTATGTTTGAAAAGGGAAAGAACTAAGTGCTGGTGAAAAGAAGCTATTGGTTATTTAAAACAGAACAAAGCCTAAACTATGGATGACAAACAACAAATGCAAAGCTTGATAATGACTTCATTGCAAGAAAATAAATCACAACATGAGCTTGAACTTATCCAATTCATTCATTAAAGGTGTGTTGGAAGAGCTTGAGAAATGGACAAGTTTAGTGTAAATGAAGTTCTCCTAAATAAACAATCAACTCACAATATTACAAAATGATTATTTGTAACAAAGTAAGGTTTCTATTCTAGATTAACCTATGATTTTGAAGTTACCCTATTCTGCAACTTGACTTATCACTTCTAGGCCTTATTCATAAGTTTTGAGATTTTCTAAAATAATGTTTGGGAAAAGGCTATAGGTGAATTTGTAAAGATTTGCAGAGTGATCAAAGCCTTAAATTGATATTACTGACCCCTGTTCATGTGATGATGTATCAATATAAATTCAGAACAAAAGTAAGTTTGTAAATAATGAAGGCTGAAAGACTAAATTGGACAACTAGCACTACTTGAAACACAATGGATAACAGTAGGCTAGAAAGAGGTCTATCAATATTAAAAGACAGTGACTACAACTTAAACTAGAATGCCATTAATCTTTTCTTGAAACAAAATGAACTGAGACTGAACTAGAGTGCTTCTAATCTACTTGAAGTAAAGTGAATAGAGTTAAACTAAAATTCCATTATCAAACTGGAAATGTAGTGACAGAGCTGAAGTAAATGCAATCAACCTCCGGAGTGCTCTAACTAAATTAACATGCAACTAGTCTATGGAATTCTACAACCCATCTCATTCAATAGGAATGATATTTTGGAAGAGTTTGTACAACCCATCTCATTCAATAGGAATGATATTTTGGAAGAGTTTGTAAAACAAGTATGGTTGTATTATTCAGTGCAATTAAACATAAACATAAAATTGAAAGCAAATACAACTAAAATCTAAGACACCACAGCTATTTCTTATTCATTGCTAATGATGTTTTGGAAGAGTTTGTAGGAGTAAGACCAGCTGTGACACTTAGTGTAAACAAGCATAAATCATAAAATTTGAAAGGAAATGCAACTAAAACCTACAATACGACAGCTATCCCTTATTCATCGTGATGATATTTTGGAAGAGTTTATAAGAGTAAGTCTAGCTGTGATAATTAATGTAAACAAGAATGAACATAAACTTCAGAAACTTGCCTAAGCTAGAAATGAAAACGAGACTAAAATACTTATCTAAATTGTATAAACAAGGCTGCTTGGGTAGCAGGGGCCCTCTACCACCAGAGTAGCACGAAATCTACTTCAATATTGACTCAACGCTTTCAAGGAATTGATATTTTTTTCATTGAAGAGAAATTACTTCAAAAACAGAGTGTTTTCAGACTTCTGAAATCTAGCAATCAACCACAAAATCTAACCTTGTCCCTCGGTTTCCCGAGCCATATTTGTAACAAATTTACATAACTGTCTTGAGATAACCTAGGGATAATTGTATTTCCAAATAAAAAACCAAACTAGGACTCTGATGGTGGTCACGTAATATAATTAAGGACATCTGGACTGTCCTTGTCCTATTAGGAGTCTCTTTCCTAGTTTGAGTTTCCACGTACATAACCGCCTACAGAATTCTGTTCAAACTTTGTGTAGAGCAACACATGATGAGGGAATGATGTGGAATACGACCAAATGTGTTTTCCTCTAAGATGACACCTGGAACCTGCGTAGACATGAAGACGGCTGTAGAATCGGCAACTAGCTACAGAATGTCTGCATTCTGTAGCTAGATCTAGTTCA
The DNA here is from genome assembly GCA_034641835.2 of Pinus albicaulis. Taxonomy (NCBI): domain Eukaryota; kingdom Viridiplantae; phylum Streptophyta; class Pinopsida; order Pinales; family Pinaceae; genus Pinus; species Pinus albicaulis. The sequence continues at coordinate 1,208,909,753 of CM076578.1, read as the reverse complement.
AAAAGTACTACAATGACAAAATCATAAAAACATAGCAGGTTAGTGATGATATTAATTCTTAAAGCAATTTTAACTAATTCTACTGATCATTTGAGCCTGTGATTAATAATGGACAAAGGAAATGGAGTGGAATGTGGTGGAAGAAAGAAAATCTTTGGAGCTCAACACCTACAATGCATTTCCTCTCCCTGGACTATGTTGTTTCCAAAGCAGAAGCTGCAGGGTGTTTTGTCTGCACTTTGGAGGAGAGATCTCTGGTGTTAGGATTCTTCCTCTCACTATGCTGATCCATGGATTGGCCATCCAATCCATGTTGTTTCAGATATAATCTGATGCATATGTTATGATTCAGTAATTTTTTGAATATTTCTGCAGATCTGCTACTTTAGATTTCAGATCTACTCTCTTTACTTCATGTTTTTCACAAAACCCCAAGGGAAATGTATAGATGAGCTCTTCCTGTACACAAATCTAAATTAGATCTATATTTTTATTTACAGATCTTCTCTAGATCTGAGTATTAATAAAATTTTGCTTCAGCCCCTTAAAATAACACTGTCATGTTTATGCATACTTTTCTTAAGGTTGTAGCACCTCATTTCTGAGGATTTCTCCTGTATATTTCCATTCTCTCTCTTGTACAAAGTATGAGCTGCAATGTAAATCTTATTTGCTGTCACATAACTGATATTTCAGTCCCCATATCGGCTTATTTCTTTGATTTAGTGGATCTACATTATTTCTGAAGCAATCCATTGCATATAGCTGCAGCCCCTCTCTTTGGGTGTTTTTAAGCTAGACTAGGTTGTGGGAGATCTGTTTAACCCACCTAGTTTGATTTGTTTTTCTCTCCTTTTGGATTTAGATATTAGATGAGCTGGTGTAAGGGATCCAAGAGCTGAAAACTCATTTTAGTGCACTGAATTCTCAAAAGTGCGCTATTTGAGCAGGCTGGATGTGCAGTCCCAATTTTGGGATATTACATATTATTATCTCAAGGGATTAATAAACCAAAGGGATTGGAAAACACCTTGAGGACTGAGATGGTTTGGAAATAAAGATATGGCCAAGAAAAACTTAATATTTTCTTCACTTACGACTCTCTCTCTGGTGCCACAAGCCTTCTCTTGGCCTTATGGGTCATGCAGGATAGAAGTCGAGCGCACTCTAGGTCTCCCTCAAGCCCTGCGTTGAGTGAAACTTTATGGAGTATATTTTGAAATACGGGCTCAATGCATGCCCTATCCCCTCTGAAAAATTCCAGACAGTGGTGGCTACTCCTAATAAGCTCTTTGAAAAAGACGAGGTTGTGGCATCTACTCTTGAGTAGCTCTTTGAAAAAGACCAGGCTGCGGCATCTACTCCTGAGCAGGAAAATGGTAGCTTCACAGATCAGAAAGGGATAGCTCCCTATCCCACCAAAATTCTAAAGGTCACCAGGAGCCTATACGCAATACTTGAAAAATTGCAAGGCAGAGAATGTTCTAGCCCGCCCCTGCGCCCCATTAGTCCACCACTCCACTGGTTTACCTCGAAGCTAACCCATCAGAGAACCCCTCGCACCAGGGGAAAAGACGAAAGAAAAGAGGTTGCATTGGACTACATTGAGTCGATCAGGATAGTCAATATAGCTTCTGATATAAGCTCTCACAGCCAGCTTTACCTAGATCCCTCATCCCCGCTTTATCAGATTGAGATCTCCCTATCCTTTGGCAAATCAATACTTCAATGGGTGCGCTCAACGAATCTAATCCAGAACCTCGTGCATGCACCCGAACACAAGCTAGGGATTCCCTTAGCTACTCATTGATTTATATACGGAGGTAAACAACTAGAGGATTATCTTCCCCTCACATCTTATAACATTGAAAGAGATGCTTCTATAGTTTTAACCTTTCCTCTATTAGGGGGAGCAGTCGGGAAACCCTCTTCTACTCCATCTTTCTCTTACAAGGATGTTGTCCATGCACAACTTCCCAAGAAAGCTGCTCAACCCTTTGAGGCTCCCAGACACTTTTTGGTCGATAAACTGCAGTAAGTCCCCTCCATAGAAATCTCCCATCCATATCTTGAAGATCAGATTCAAAAAAATGCAAAATCCACCATCATCTTCCGATTCAATGGAATTTGGCCCCACACAGTAGATCTCTACCAATGGATCCTCTCTAACTGGACCAACAACATAAAGGTTATCTTTTGCTCGAAGGGTTTCTTCATAGTGTTATTTTCCTTCAGCAAAGATTATGAAAAATCCTTGATGAAAGGCCCATGGTTTTGGGGAACAGTAGGGCTATTTCTCACCCCCTGGTTCCCATACTTTGACCCCTCCATGTTAGTCATTACCAAGCTACCCATTTGGTTTTGGCTTCCAATTTTACCAATGCATCTATGGCACTTTTCTATCTTCCAAGGAATCAGAAACACCCCGGGCTGCTTTCTGGCAATAGATCCCTCTAGGGGGGAGAAAGGAATATACACCTACAACAGAATATGAGTTGAAATATACATAAGCAAAGATATGCCCGATCAAATAAATCTCAAAATAGGGGATTTTATTTGGAAGCAGACCCTTGACTATGAGAATACTTCCTTCTGTTTTCGCCACTTCCATCAAACAAGGCATATTCAGAACTCTTGCAATACATTCCTCACCCAAAAGAAGAAAAGTATTCACAAATAAAAATCTAAAAGCTGGAAACCATGTGATCTTCCCCCCATGGATGACATTGATTCCTTTAGCTTGGATGAAGAGGAGTCCAAGGCAGAAGTGGAGGCTGTAATGCAGACAAAGGATTCGCCCTCGGCTGCAACGCAGAGCAAGGATTCACCCTTGGTTGGCCCTGAAGGACCCACTACTACCTCGAATACACAGAAATGAACTCATGAGTCCTCCTCCTATGATTCAGGTAAGGAGGTTCTCACTACAGTAAAAAATAACCTTCAAATGATTCTAGCCCATCTGCACCAGACTGGCTAGGTCAAAGTTAACAAAAATAAAGGAAAAAAATGTCGTATGGAGGATTAAACCTATTCTAGGTAGATTCCAATGACTATCTCTTTTCACATTCTTGTTACACTTGTTGGTTCTTTTGCTTATATCCTATTCACTTTTCGGTACCGAGGTTGATAGTTTATCATTTCCGACCTCCCCACTTTCTAGATTCTCCTTACTGTAACTACAATTTGTACCATATGATTACTTAATAGAATTATTTTTATTTAGAAATTTATAAAACAAAATAAACCCAGGGGATTAATATTAAATACTAGGATTAATATTATACTCCCAAGGAATTATAAACCCTGTGATTATTATTATAAACCATAAGATTGTAAATCCTAAAATATCATTATTCATATTATGGATTAATATTATAAACTAGGGAAATTGATATACATGAGGGATTACTGATATTATAAACCAAAGGGTGTAATAATATTATCAACCCAAGGGATTAGAAACCCTAGCATTAATATTATAAACCCAACGATTATAAAAACTAAACCAAATATTATAAACCAGAATAAATCCTACACCCTAAACCCGATATTATAAAACCTAAATCGTAAATCAATATTTAAACCCTAAATCCTATATTATAAACCAAAATATTAACCCTAATTTATTTAGCATCTCAATGTGACATTGAGTAAATTGCATGGTAATGTATCATTGTGAGAATGATTTCCATGCTACATTTTGATACTTATTAAACCCAAAGGAATATAATATTTATGCCTTGGGTTTATAAACCCAAGAGATTAATAAACCCAATGGATTATCAATATTATAAACACAAGGGAGCAATAGACCCAAGGGATTAATTTTATAATATTAATAAACAGTTGGATTTATTAATACCTTGGGTCTATAATATTAATAATATCTTGAATTTATAATATTAATAACTTTGATTTATACTATTTATCCCTTTATTTTATAATATATAAATGGTTTGGCTTATAATATAAACCTTTGGGTTTATAATACTAATTTCTTGGGTTTACTAATCCCAAAGGTTTGTAATATTAATCCCTAGGGTTTATAATATTAATCCTAAAGGATTATGACGTTAATGCCTTGGGTATATAATGTTATTTCCTTAGGTTTGTTAATGTATTGGGTTTATAATCCTTTGGGTTTATAAAGTTTATAAAATATTTTTGGTTTATAATATTTATAATATTTTAGGTTTATAGTATCAACAACTTAGGTTTTAATATTAATTCACGAGCTTTATAATATTTGTTTTAATATTAGGATGTAATATTATGATGTTGGAACAATATGACAATTTATCCAACGTTGCAGTTTGACAAGCATTGTTTCAATGTGATAAGTAATGTGACAATCATTCTCATAATGATACATTAAAAAGAAATTTATTCAATGTCACATTCCAACTTTGAATAAATTAAGGTTTAACCTTTTCGATTATAATATTGGGTTTAGTGTTTAGGGTTTATTCTCGTTTATAATATTGGGTGTATGTTTTATAATCTTAACGTATATAATGTATGGTTAGGGTTAACCATAGTCAAACCATGGTTAACCACATTATTTCATATTAATAATAATATTAAGATATTTAAGGTCAATAATGATAACAATAATATTAATGGTTTTTTAGGGTTAATATTAAAATTTAATAATAAGCTTTAATAATTTGATTCATAATATTAATACCTTAATAATATTATTTAAATCTTATATATATATATATATATATCTATCTATATATATATATATATATATAAGCAGATTAATCATTAATCTACACAACCATAATGTCTTAACTATAAATAAATATATACACTAACGCATGTTGACTATGGTTGATAATTTTTTACCTCGTCAAATATAGTAATAAAAACTAAATATTAAGTATGAATTAAATACTGATTCCTTATAATATTTAGGGTTTATGATATTAATATTAGGCATTGCAATATTATTCTTAAGGTTTATAATGTTGGGCTTTATAATGTTAGAGTTTATAATATTTGGTTTAATATTAGAGTTTCATTATTTGACGTTGATATGTTATAGAAATCTATCCAATGTCGCAGTGTGACAAACATTGTTGCAATGCGACAAGTAGTGTCACAATAATTTTCACAATGATACATTATATTGCAATTTATTCAATGTCACATTGCAACATTGAATAAATTAGGGTTTAATATTCTGTATTATAATATTAGGTTTAGGGTTAGGTTTTTTTGTTTTGTTTACAATACTTAGTTTAGGTTATATAATATTAAGGTTTATAATCATAGGGTTTACAAAATTAATACTAGAGTTTTTAATACCTTTGGTTGATAATATTATTATTAGATCCTTGGGTTTATGATATCAATAATCCCTTGGGTTTATCAATTCATCAAGTTTATAATATTAATCCCTAATATGAAAAATAATATACTAGGGTTTATAATATTAAACCTAGGGTTTAATATTAATCCTAAGGTTTATAATCCCTTGGGAATATAATTAATCCTAGTGTTTAATATTGATCACTTTGTTATATTAATCCTTCGATTTTATAATATTAACAAACACTTGGGTTTATTAATCCCCTCAATTATTAATCTCTTGGGTTTATAATATTGATAATCTCGTAGGTTTATTAAATTCCTGGTTTTATAATCCTAATCCCTTTAGCTTGCAATATATATTCCTTGGGTTTATAATATGTAAAGTTATAAACCCTTGGTTTTTTAATGCTAATCAATTGGGTTTTTTAATCCCTAGGATTTGTAATATTAATCCCTTGGGTTTATAATATTATTCTGTTATATTTATAATATTAATCTAAATGGTTTATAATATCAATGAATTGGGATTAAAATATCAATTTCATAGAATCATTAATCCTTGGGTTTCTAATATTAATAATCCCTTGCGTTTATTAATCTCTTGTGTTTATAATGTTAATCACAAAATATTATAATATTAATATCTTTGGTTTAATAATCCCTCTATTTATAATATTAATAATCTCTTGGGTATATAATATTAATCCCAAGGGTTTATACTATTAACGCCTTGAGTTTATATTATTAATCCCAAGGGTTTATAATATTAATCACTAAGGTTTTTAATATTATTTCCTTGGGTTAATATTTGTGACATTGGCATGGTAGAAAAATCTATCCAACAATGTAGTTTGACAAGCATTTTCGCAATGCGACAAGTAGCGTGACAATCATTCTCAAAATGATACATTGTTGTACAATTTAGTCAATGTTGCATTGTGACATTAACTAAATAAGGGTTTACTATTCTCGTTTATAATATATGGTTTAGAGTTTAAATATTGGTTTAGGATTTATGGTTTATAATATTGAGTTTAGGTTTTAGGAGTTATTCTGGTTTATAATATTGGGTTTAGGTTTTATAATCATAGGGTTTATAATATTAATCCTAATATTTTCAATCTCTTGGTTTGATAAGATTATTACACCCTTGGGTTTATCAATTCATCGAATTTATAATATTAATCCCTAATATGAATAATAATGTTTTAGGATTTACAATATTATAGTTTATAATATTAATCCTAGGGTTTATCATTCCTTGGGAGTATAATATTAATCCTAGGGTTTAATAATAATTCATTGAGATTATAATATTAATACGCATTTGGGTTATAATCACAATGAATTCGATTGTTGGACAGACGGCTGATGAGCTAAGCTAGGTCATGGAAACATAGGGTTTCCTTCACCCCTGCATTGGGTACCGACAGAGCTCATGATCCTCCCTTCTGTTAAAAGGACAACGCAATCCACAACGCAAAGAGTGCGAACGAAATGACTGGTCTTGAAGGGGGGGAAGCACGACCCCCCCCCATTGGTGTTTCTTCTGAGGTCAATGATGCCAAGCATACTAACCCTCTGCACATGTCTCTCAATGAAATGGCAAACATTTCTGAACTTTTAGTAACCCCTGAATCTAAGTCAGAAGAGGAAAAGGGAAAACATGGGCAGACAAAAGCCTTGTCCTCCACCTGCATTCCTATTGTTGTTAATCGGCCTAAGATCTATCTACCTTCTCATCGTATCAATGAAAAAATACATTTCATGAAAGATCGTGCTCTCATTGGAAATTTTATCGAATTTTAGCGCATTAAGAATGCTCTGTATGGTGGGATAGCCTCCAAGTGGAAGCCAAAGGGACAAATATTGCTCCAAGTTGTCCCCAAGGGATTTTTAAACATCATATTCACCTGTATAGTTGACAAAAACCATGTTATGGATGGAGGGCCGTATTTCTTTAATTCTACATGCCTCCTTTTAAGGAACTAGATCAAGCGTTTTGACCCCGAAAAAGAAGATTTCAAGTGGGCACCTATTTGGATCAGACTGTACTCTCTCCCCCAAGAATATTGGGACGAGATATCCCTACCAGAAATTGGCAGTCACCTTGGAGATTTCATCAAAATCACAGACGAAACCAAACTCAATCAATACACGGCCTATGCTGGGATCTACGTCTACATGTATCTGGCCAAAGCACTCCCGGACTCGGTAAGTCTGTTTCATGATGATTTTGAATGGGTCCAATCGATTGATTATGAACATGTGCCATTCCGCTGCCATAAATGCGATGAACATGGGAATCTCTTTCACGATTGTCCCCTCAATCAACTTCTGAAATATTCCCCAGCCATTGATAATATTGATCCTGATGGTTTTACAAAATTCCCCAACTGCAAAAGGTGCACCAGAAAACCTACTCCTACCCCCAAATCCACTAAAACCTCTACTAGCAATAACTTCGACATTCTAGGCATTCAAACAATGACGGAAGGCAACCCCTACTCCATCCCTGAAGAAAGCCCACCCACCATCACTCCCCTCCCCAATCCCTCTATTCCCCTGAATCCCTCCACCTTGTCCTTGAAAAATGATGATCGATCTAGCGCACAGCCTAGTAACAAATCTCACAAAGAAAATAACAAGAAGAATGAGGTCAAGCAAAAAGATACAATAGTCATACAAATCCAAGAGCATCCAACCATCATGGAGGAGGACTCTCAGCTAAACCAAACTCAATAAGAAAAAAAGGCAAAACTACAGATCTGAACCAACACACCCATATAGAACCAGAACTGGAAAGCATCGACTTTGGGGACATTGACATCCTTGGAATGGAAATAGCTTGTAGAAATCATGAGTATCACACCATCCCAACACAACAAATCGAAAGCTTAGCAGAAGGAATATCCAGAGCAAAACAACTTCCATCCCTAGGGGTTCAGGAAGAAATATTCTCTCACAACACTTCTAAGATCCTGAGAGAATCAAGGAAACGAGGCTGATGCTAATCGTTCTTGGAGGCCAATTAGCTGAATCATGATGTTATTCCAATCTGATTAGGTTCTATACAGTCATCCCTTATAGTTCTCAATGATGAAGCTCATATCTTGGAATATTTGATGGCTCAATAGTCCCTCAAAGCATCAAATGATCAAGAATAGAATCAAGCAGGACAATCCATCAATCTTCTTCATACAGGAAATAAATTTACTAGTACCACTCTAAACTCGATCATATCTAGGTTGTGGCCAGGATGAAATATAATCCCTGTTGACGCCATGGGAGCCTCTGGAGGCCTCACCATTGCTCCGAATCCTCTCATCATCTCCATGAACGACCTCCATGTCACTCACAATTTAATCCAAGCCTCTTTTCATCTTATTGGTACCAACATCCATGGCCATCTCACTAATGTCTACTTCCCTCAACTCGTTGCCTAGAAAATTGATCTCTTGAATTCCATTGAACTTCTCAACTCTCAGAGAGCCCAACTCCTCTGGATTCTTGGAGGCGATTTTAACATGATCGCTAATCTGGATGAAAAGAGAGGAGGTAGATCCAAATTGGATGTAGACAACCTTAGATACAAAGACTACATTCATCAAAATAAGTTGATCAACTTGCCAAGCTCCAATCGTCTTCACACCTGGAACAATCACTGAGGAGGATCTCAAAAAATTTCTTCAGGATTGGATCGTTTCATAATCACGGACAACTTAATCCATATGGGAGGCAAAATCTTCTCCATAATCCTTCCAACTTCAGGATCTGATCATTGGCCCATACAAATGCAATGGTCACGCCTAGGAACATCTAGCAATAAACCATTTCATTTTTAGAAATTCTTGTTCTCTCATCCCAGTTTCAAAGAAATTTTCAACAACCGGTGGAGAAGTATCACCCCACCGGATGGTTCCAAAATGTACCAATTTCAACAAAAACTAAAGATCCTGTAAAATCACCTAAAGCGTTGGAACCAAACGTTTTTTGGAAAAAATTTGAAAAGTCAAAGGGATTTAGAAAACCAAATGGCTGATCTTCAGCAACTCATCATCATTGAAGGGCGAACCGAGGAAAGAGCCCATTGGGAATAGGATTTTATGAGCCACTTAGAAGACAAAATATTGCAGGAAGAAATATTCTAGAAAAATTATCATAGAATATGGTGGCTTAGAGAAGGAGAAAAAACACCAAGTTCTTCGACCGCTCCACCATTCAGAGAAGAATGATCAATCAAATATTTTTCCTCAAAAAAGATCAGGGAGTTAACCTAAAGGCTCATGCTGACATTGAGCATGAACTTTTGAATTACTTCAAGGAAACTCTCACTGAGCCTATCATTGAGTGATAGCCTGCTATCAGCAATATCACTCAACACATCCCCACTTTAATTACAGAGGAAAATAATCAAATTCTATTGAGACTAGTCCTACTGTAGGAGGTTGATCAAGCCATATCATAGCTCAAGGATGAGAAAGCACCTGGGGCAGATGGCTTCACTTCCAATTTCTTTAACTTCTTCTGGGAGAACATCAAGCTAGAAGTCTCAGAATTGGTGGAGGAATCTCAGAGCATGCATTGGATTATTCCTACCATCAATGCCACCTTTCTCACCCTCATTCCTAAGGAGGAGCAGGCAGCCCCCCCAAACAAGTACAAATTGATTGTGATTTGCAATGTCATATACAAACTCATCTCCAAATTTATCGGCAATAGGATCAAACCCCTCATCCCGCTCCTTGACGAATTCCAAATTTGTCATACAGAATTTGTCAACCCTCTGCATATCCCGTTTTCGCCCTCAAGAGGAATTCGTCAAGGATATCCCTTACCCCCCTTCATTTTCATTCTCATGGCGGAAGGATTAGGGAGGCTTATCTGCCATACCATCATTTACAACTCTCTCAAAGGATTGTTTATCCACTGCTTCCCTCCCATCTCCCATCAACAATTTGTATATGATAATATGTTGCTTGGTCATCCTTCAGTCTAAAAAGCTCACTCCTACAAATAGATTATTGACTACTTCTCTGATGTCGCGGGTACCACCATCAACACCGAAAAATCTTAGATATTATTCTTTAATACCCCTATCATAACCCAACATAACATTGCTAGGATTATGGGATTCTCCATCTCCGCCCTTCCCTCAAAATATCTTAGAGCCCACCTCATTGATTCAGCCATCAAGCACTCCTCCTGGAAGGAACTTTTGGACAAAATTGAAGCTAAACTCTCCCTTTGGACTCATCGCGCCCTCAACATAGCTAGGTGTCTCATCCTGATCAAATCAATTCTCCAATCCATGCCCTTATACTTATTCTCAGTTCTAGAAGCCCCAAAATGGGTTCTCAAAGAAACTCATAATCTGCAAAGAAACTTCCTCTCGGGAAGAAAAAAAGACAACAAAAAATGGGCCCTTGTCAAATGGACAAATTTTTGCATCCCCAAAATGTTTGGAGGCCTTGGGCTCAGGTATCCTAGTCATAGTAATGCAGTAATGGGAGCGCGAATCTAGTGGAAATGGGTCTCCAACCCAGCTATTCCCTGGGCTCAATTATGGGCTTCCAAGTATGCAAGCAATTGGCCTCCCCAGAACATAATTTTTTTCAACTCAGAAGAGATGGGTTCCCTTATTTTGAAGGAAGCTAAGCAGCACAGATCCATCATCCAGGCACATAGCTTCTGGGAAGTTCGATCTGTCTCACTGGCTCAGTTATGGGAGGACTCATGACAACATATGCCCAAACTTTCCACTCTATTTCAAGCTCCACGATGGCAGGCGGTCCTTAGTGAAAAGGAGAACACAGTAATCAAACATTTTTTGGATCACCCCTCTCTGCTCTGGCAATCGACAATGGATCCCCACTGAACGATGATAAGATAATTGGCACCAAGAACCTTTTGAGGATATCAACAAGGAGCTTCAAAAAATAAAAATTTGATACATGGATGGAGAGGAAATTTTAATATGGGGTTACTCCTCTCAAGGCACCTTCACCACCAAAGAAGCTTATCACTTTCTCCTCCCCAATCACCATGACCCCCAAGATGCCATCTGGGCTCAGATTTGGAATCCAAGAATATGGCAAAAAATCTCCACCTTGTTTGGTTTCTTAGCAAACACTGTATTCTAACTTGGGACAATCTTCTAAAAAAAGGCTTCATTGGTCCTTCTCGATGTCCAAACTACCAGAATTCATAGGAATTCATAGAGCATCTCCTCGACTCCTATCCTCTAGCAAACTCTCTTTAGGACAATATAGCTTTTCTTTGCAGAAGATCTGATAAGAAAAAAGGGGATATCCTCAACACTATCCACCACTGGCAGGCCAACCCTTTCAACAACAATCTCCTCAACTCCCTATGGGATATCCTCCCAGAGCTCCTCCTCTGGAAAATTTGGAAAGAATGAAATAGGCGCATCTTTAGGGATCAAGCTACCCCTCAAGAGATCATTTGGACCAATATATGCAGCAATATCAAGGAATCTCTAGCTCTGTATCACTGGAAGGACACTGATTTCCCCTCAACCCCCTGAAAGCATCATCTGGGCGAATTGGAACCTCTCCATCCCCTCCCATTTGAAAAATGATCCCCCTTAAAACCACTCTTCCAGCTCGCCCGGCTCATGGAGTCCTCCACCACAAAGCTTCTTCAAAATTAACTTTGAAGGAGCCTCAAAAGGCAATCCAAGGGATGCAGCCTTTGGAGGCGTCATCAAAACTATGAAGGAGAGCCCTTCCTGATCTATATTGGCTCTATAGGATGGGACACCAACAAATTTTCTGAATTAGAAGGTCTCCTGCAAGATCTCTTTCTAGCTCAAGACAACAACTTCTTCCCACTTGAAGTTGAGGGAGATTCCCAAGTCATCATCAACATCGCTCATAGTCTCCTCCTTGGCTCCTCTGCCTCCAAACTCTCCAAGATCTAGAGACTCACTGCGCACTTTCAAATCCTTGAGCAATGTTTTAATTGTCACAAAGCTATCTCCTTCAAACATATTCGACGATCAACCAACTCAGTTGCGGATATTCTGGACAATAAAGGTGTTCTTCATAACACTCCTATCCTCTTTGGAGGACTCCACAGTTTTGATGATGAAGCACTTCGCACAGAATGAACCCAATTGGTGCTCAAATATGCTCAGCCCCCAAATGCGAGTGTTAATGCTTCATTTTTCCTACTGCCACCTGGCCACGCCGATGATGGGTAGTCGTCCTCCTCACGAGGAGGCACATGGCCATGAAAATATTTTTAAAAGATGGGGTGTGGGTAATTCATACTCCACTACCATCGATATCTATGTTGCATCCTCTCTGCAACACGTTTACATTTACGTCACCCTTCCTGCATTTATTCTACCTCCTGTGCCATTACGCCTCCTCCATCCATATATGAACCATAAGGTTGTGTTTCTGAAATTCTATTGTGGCCTCTATGTTGTTCTTAGACTTGGTTTCGTCTCTCACTACGCCTTTGCTCCTGCCAATCCCTCGCTTCATACCTTTGCTCATTTGACTCTGTATCATGATGACGTGTGTTGATCATGTCAAACCCCTATTGAATTTCTGGTAGGCCATCCCATTTTAATCCTTCAAAATCCTTTTGATAGCCTAAGTAATCCTTTTTCTACCTATCGTTGCCCTTTCCCACCTCAAAATTGCATAAAAGAGACATTTGAAAATATTCAAGGCTTAGCCCCTTTCGGCCCTAGCCCCTCAGTCATTTCCTCCACGTAACCCAGTGCTAGAACCAGGCGCAAAAACATTAGGCGCTTATCACATATGAATATCGGGCGCGCCATCGGCCGTTGATTTCTATAGATCGGACGACATTCGCAATGCTCCATTACGCCCGTGGCCCACTCCATTCATCACCCAAGCCGCATCTGAGCCGTCCTTTCACCCATAAATCCGACAGTCCATATCTCACTTGCCCCGGTGGTCCCCGCAACACGATACTCCGAAACCGGGTGGTATGTATCGCACCGCCTTTCGGCGGTAGACGGTAATTCCCGTTTGGCCAGCGATTCCATACAGTGTTTGCCACGCATCCTAGCGTATGGCTCCAAAACCATCATTCATCGCACATTATTGTTCGATCAAAGTCACAGCGTGATATTCATGATAGCTATCCGATATGAAGGTCTTCATCCAACGATTGTCATACTTCGAAGTTGCACGAGGGTTAGTCCATGTCAACAGTGCCCCTGGCCCACTGTCTCATTACCCTCCGATGCGCTTTCAACCATCGATCTCGTCTTGAGATCGAACGGTCCAGATCATCTGCATATCCTGCCATTGACTCAGTCTTCCTCCACGTCATCACCCCACGTGTTTATCGCATTTTCCTCACTGCCATTTATATATTCTATTCATATGTTATATTTTAATGTTTTGCATTTTAGCTCTGGCCAGCCCGTCCGCCATTGTTCCACTGCATTTTTCACCATCACGTCTCGTCCTTCCACCATCTCTTCACACCGCGATGTCTCACCATTATCCCCACTGTGTTCACCTTCTCGTGCATGGTTTCCTTTAACGAGTTTGTGGATTTTTCAAGTTTACAGTGGCAGAGAATTATTATGATTCACAGTCTCAACTACTGTGATAGAGAGCACGTCAAAGGACCAGTGTTCAGAACTGAATTATGAAGAAAGCCCCGGGAAGGCAAATCAATAAGACTTACATTAAAGAAGCGGGGTTAAAATCTGTCAAACCCTGCAGAGACATTCAAGGCGTCGATTTCACAGATGAAAACATTAATGGAGCAGCAGAGGAAGATCAGAGGATGATTGAGGAATTTAGCGTTCGACATTGAATATTTTAAAGCTTAATTCAGGATCGGGAAGGCAGAAGGTAAAATTCATAGAAAACAATGCCCTCAAGGTTTTATTTTAGCAGAATTTTCTCTCCAGGAAGGATAGACTGCCCATAAGGTTTCTATTTCTCTACCATGTTCCTGAAGAGATTTTCACCCAGAACATTTATTTTAGGAAGAAGATCACAAGTACCTACAGTATTACAAAGTCATCGAGCCGTATGGACGTTCTCGTTTCTGCCATCTTGTCTTTATGAAGCAAATTAATGGTTCATCACCTACTTCATTCATTAAGTTTTCTTTTTCTCTATAAAACCCTGGAAGAACAGATTATTGGGGGTTCCAGATTTTATCAGAAAACTATGCAGTGAAAGGCTTTTTGTATACATTTTGTAAAGCTCTTGTATGAAGGCTCAGAGCCCATAGGGTCTCAATGAGGAGGAGCTCTATCTTTTAAAGAGGATTCTGGTATTTGGTATTTCATAGTGTGTAACCTTTTCTCTTATGTGTTATATTAATAGATCATTTAATTTCGTCCATCTTTCTTGTATCATGTTTTGGAATGCGAGTGGCTCACTGACTTCTGGTATGGATTCATCCTAGTTGATGCCCATGCTCGGATCATTCAAGCACTTTAAATATGGCTCATGCATGATATTCAGTTCCATTATTCAGCTAAACCATATTTCTGCTATATTAGTTTCTTTGGGAGGGTGCTTTTAAAATGCTATTATAATGTATGGATTCTTAGATTGGTAAGCCCATGCATGGTGGTATTGTATATCTGGGTATCAGATCAATGTTAACTAATATCTCCTCTACATTTCATTCACTACATACACCTTCTAATAACTTATGTCTGTGAAGTATTGCTGAATCGGCCCGCTTTGCAGTAAACTGTCTCCGAATTGTCTGTTGATTTCATATTATATTTATGCACTTTGCCTCTGCAGTATCCCTTTCTCTGTGTCATTTTCTGAGGGTCTTGGTCCCATTCTAGTTTATTTCCCTGTTTACAGGAGATGGCATGTGAGCTGAAGTTGACAACTTCATACATTATATTATACGCTCCTTGCTATGCTAAGATGTCCTAGGCACTGGTCTATCACAACTCTGGGCTGTCTCTAGGAGTGACAACATCTTTCTGGTGCTGTTGCCAGGGAACAAAATTGAGAATTTTAAATCCCTGGGCGTCGACAAAATCTAATTTACTCTTCAGGTAGGTGAGTATGGAGAGTTGAGAGTTGTAGATCTCTCACCTTGGCGACTCCACATTTGTTCATTTGATAAATCTATTTGCAGTCCTAGCTCCTCGTAAGCCGCACCTGAGGTCAGATACGTCTAAGCCAAAGACATCTTCAGTGTCTAACCCTGAAAATATCATACATATAAGAAATTGGAGGGAAATAAAATCAGTCCATTCTGAGATTCCCGAATTCTCTCAGGAAGACTATCCATCCTCTTCTTCTCAAGAAGTCCAAGTAGAAAATCCCTACTACACTGAGGAAAATCCTGAATATTACTCAGATAGTCCACCCCAGTAGGGTATCAGAAATAAAAACAGTCTTCATCCTACTCCTGAGGTTGAAGAGGTCAAGGAAGTAACCAAAGTATCTACTGTTAACAGACCTTTGTTCCCCTCAACCCCTCAAGCTGCAGTTGAGTATATTCCTATTATTATTCATACTCCACTTCCACCTCCTCCTCCTCCTCTTACTCATCAAACTATTGCACTACCTCCACCTCCTCCAATGGCCAATGTTCTTGCCTTCTTGATGAATAAATATGCTCCCCTGGCATTGCCCCAAGTGTTGAATGATATGCCCCAAGATTATCTGAATATCTTGCCCAAATTCAATGGGGAAAATGAAATTGATGCTCAAAAACATCTTGAGACTTTCCGCTCCTTTGCAGATAACTTTAATGTTAAACATTTAGATGTGGTCTTAAGGATTTTTGTCCAGTATCTTGATGGTGAAGCTCAAAAATGGTTTAAGACATTGCCTGATGGTTCTATTACCACTTGGGATAACATGGAAGACACTTTTCTCAGGAAATGGGGAGAGAAGAAAGATCATGGAAATTGTCTCATTGAGTTCAATACACTAAAGAAAAGACACAATGAAGGAGTGTCAGAATTTATCAAAATATTTAACAAATTATATCTGAGTCTCCCTGCTGATATGAAACCCCATCAAACTGCTACTAAAGTTTTTTTTGTAGCAGCCTTTGATTCAGAATTTGGTTTCTCTCTCAGAGAAAGAAAGCCTGCTACTCTGGATGATGCTCAGGCAGATGCACTAGAGTTGGAAGAAAACTTTTCCTCCACTGGTAAATCAAAGGGAAAAGCTGAACAAGATACTAGAAGAAGGGGCAAAGAGGAGGTATCCACTTCTAGTTAGGACAGAGACTCAAACAAAATGGAAGAAATGATAAAATTGATTAAGAAAATGGTCAAGCTTGAATTGGAAGCTAAGAACTCAGCCTTCAAGAATTTCCAGAATGCTCCAAACAAAGGTTACAATCCTCAGTACAGAAGACCACCCCTGCAAATATTGCCAAGGGAATCAAAAGAACAACAAGATCAAGTACCACACCCATTGTACTTGGAAGGTCCAGTAGATGACTCCACTGAAGATGTTGCCTATGGACTGGAAGATGCAAATCTCGCTTTCTCGGATAGAGAATAAGAGGAATGCTCATTGCAAGAAAAAGAAAATGCTAGAGACACGGAAGACTCAAAGATTGATCACTGTTATAAGCAATTTTTTGACCTCATGCAAGCACAGCTCAATAGAAGATATGATCTCGGGTCTTCTAAGAAGAGAACTCATACTCAAGAGCTAGAAGAAGAGCCACATCAGAAGGAAGTACCCGCTCAGGAGGAGTCAACAATGCAGAAAGCCACAGAAAAAGGTAAGGGCTCTCTAAACAAACCTTTGCAACCTAATGATCAAATTCCTTCCTCTTCAAAAGAAGTCAGTCCCCCTAATACCAAGTTTGTGCCTAAAGAAGTCAAGCCCCCAGCTGAAAATAAAGAGTCCAAAGAGGTTGTAATAGAAAAGTCATCTTTTTCTTTTATCCTACAAAAGGAACTTGAAAAGGTCAAAATCCCAGTCCCCTTGACTTAACTGTTGAAATAGCCAGCATATCAATCTCAAGTCACCTCTTTCATGCTCCCTCCAGAAGCACCAATCATCCCAGATAGTCTCAACCTTCAAGAAGAAAGACCCATGGTAGTCTTTGGCCCACATGTTGAAGAGTTAGATCCCTCTACTCCTCCCTTCTATGTGTCTCTAGTGATTCATGACCTGCTACTACATAATTGTATGCTAGATTATGAAGCTTCCCACAATCTTATGCCTCTGTCAGTCATGGAACAAATAGGACTACAAATCACCCATCCATACAAATACCTCTATTCATTTGACTCCAAAAGAGTTAAATGCTTGGGGATGATCAAGGATTTGGTGGTCAATTTGGCCCAAATCCTAGAAAAAAGTGTGGTAATGGACATCGTGGTGGCTGACATCCCAGCTCGTTTTGGTATGTTGTTGTCAAGGTCCTGGGGAACAAAAATCGGTGGATCACTCAAGATGGATTTAACATATGCCATCATCCTAGTTTTTGGTGGCCAAGAGAGGAGGTTGTACAGGAAGACTAGATTTGTCAAGATGGTGACTAAGGCTGACAATTCTGTAAATTCACTAGTCTACAGTAAAGAAGGAGATTTCTCATGCTTAATGCTAGAAGAAGATCAAGATTATGCTAATGAACCATCCTTCTGCTA
Source organism: Pinus albicaulis (assembly GCA_034641835.2). Classification (NCBI taxonomy): domain Eukaryota; kingdom Viridiplantae; phylum Streptophyta; class Pinopsida; order Pinales; family Pinaceae; genus Pinus; species Pinus albicaulis. The sequence goes on along the minus strand of CM076578.1, from coordinate 1,208,891,812 downwards.
GATTAAGACTGAGCAATCCTTAGAGAGCCATGATGCAGCAATCTGGACACTTCATTTTGATGGAGCAACTTCTAAAGAAGGTAATGGAGCTGGAATACCACTGATTTCTCCTACAGGGAAATTGATCCCACTATCTTTCAAACTAGAATATGAAGCCACCAACAATGTGGTTGAAGATGAAGCACTTCTGTTAGGATTTCAGATAGCCAGGAACATGAACATACAAATCTTAAAAGTTCTGGGAGATTCAGAGCTGGTGGTTAGACAAGTCAGGAATTAGTGTCAGACCAAACATCCTAGGCTAAGGGCTTATAGGAATGAAGTTTGGGACATGGTCGAAAAATTCTTCTTGGAATTTAATATCCAGTTCATGCCCCAAGAACAAAATAGGATGGCTGATTCCCTTGCTATGGCTGCTAGTACATTTTGACCACCTCAGAACCCTCTTTTAAGATATGAAGTTGAGGTGCGCTATCAGCCTTCAATAACATATAACATAAAACACTTGTAGGTGTTTGAAGATGAAGAACAAATGAAAATGATGCGAAATAAATTGGGAGGAGAAAGTGGCATGTAACAAGGTGTTGTAGTTAAAGGGAAACATTATACCTAGAGGGTTGGTGCCTCTAGAAAGATTATTTGATAAGAATGGTGTCCCACTGCAACCAAGAAAAGTGGTAGAAGAAAATCAGGTAGAATACCTGAACCTTGGTACTGAGGCTGATCCCAAAATTGTAAAACTGTCCAGGAAGATCCCTGGAGAATATAAAAATCTATATCAGAAATTATTTCAGTCTTACAAAGATGTGTTTGCATGGTCCTATCAAGACTTGAAAACTTTTGATATCAGTATTATGCAACAAAAAATTCCACTGAAGGGAGATGCAAAGCCCCATAAGCAGAAGCTCAGACAAATTAATCCCCTGCTGCTACCTTCTATTGAGAAGGAAATCAAGAAGCTGCTAAAAGCCAAAATAATTGTACCACTAAGGTACTTTGAATGGGTGGAAAACCTTGTCCCTGTACGAAAAAAGAATGGAGAAATAAGGTTGTGTGTGGATTTTAGAAATTTAAACAGAGCATCCTTAAAGGATAATTATCCACTACCTAAGATGGATCACATCATGTAGAAAGTGGTTGGAGCTTCTAGGATGTCAATGATGGATGGATTCTCTGGTTATAACCAGGTGGCTGTACTTCCAGAGGATCAAAAGAAGACTGCTTTCACCACACCATGGGGTACATTTATGTATGCCAGGATGCCCTTTGGATTGATTAATGCAGGGGCCACTTTTCAGAGGGCGATGGATATTGCTTTTGCTGGGGAGCAAGATAAATTTCTGGTAGTCTACCTTGATGATATCACTGTATTTTCCAAGAATGATACTGAGCACATTGAGCATCTGCATAGAACTTTTGAGAAATGCAGAAGGTATGGTCTCTCTCTGAATCCTCAAAAGTCTTTATTTGCATTAGAAGAGGGAAAGATTTTGGGCCATATTGTGACTAAAGATGGGGTGAAGATAGATCCGAAGAGGGTAGAGGTTATAAATAGTATTGATTTTCCCATAAATAAGAAATAGGTACAAGTATTCCTAGGGCATATCAATTTTATAAGAAGGTTTATCCCTAACTATGTTGAGATAGTTAGGCATATAACAGATATGTTGAAGAAGAATAATGAAGTTAAATGGTCCCAGGAATCACGAGAGGCATTTACCAGAATAAAAAGTGCTTTTTCAGAAGCCCCTGTGCTGGCTGGACCAGATTATGATAAAAATTTCATGATCTTTTCTTTTGCATCACCTCATACAATAGCAAGAGTTTTATTACAGAAAAATGAGGAAGGGTATGAGCAGCCTATTGCATTTTTCAATCACGTGCTTTGTGATGCAGAATTAAAGTACAACATACTGGAAAAGCAAGCATACGCCCTAGTGAAATCACTCAAATCATTCCGCGTATATATCTTACAGTCCCACATCACTGCATTTGTGCCTGCAGTTCCTGTAAAAGATATTTTTATTCAGGGGGAAGTGGATCGCCAAAATACAGGAGTATGACTTAGACATTCACCCTGCTAAGCTGATCAAAGGACAGGGGCTTGCCAAAATGTTATCTGAATCAAATTATCAAGCTCTGGGCATAAATTTGTCCATTATAGCAGGTGAGGAATCTGAAGAGCAAGAAGAGCGACAGGGAATTGGAGTAGCTACTCCAGAAACACATCTAAGGTACCTCACCAGTCCATGGTACAAAGAGATAGTAGAATATCTCCTCACACTCATTTTCCCTCCAAGCTGTGATATGGCTAAATACAGAACACTAAGATTGAAATCACAGAAATATATAGTCGCTAATGGCCGGCTATACTGGCGAGATCCCTCAAGTATCTTACTGCTATGTCTCACAGAAGATGAGGTAGGGAGTATTATAGCTGAATTTCATGAAGGGATCTGTGGGGGTCACTACAGCTGGAGGGCCACTGCTCATAAAATTCTTAAGGCTGGATTCTATTGGCCCAAGCTTTTTGGAGATGTTTTTGCCCAGGTTAGAGCATGTGAAAAATGTCAGAAATTTGCTGAAAGGTAGAAGTTAGCACCTCTACCCATGATTCCTGTGCATGTAGATGAACCATTCAGACTGTGGGGAATTGATTTTATAGGTGAAATACATCCTCCATCAAGTGGTCAACATAAGTGGATTTTAACGGCCAATGATTATTTCACCAAATGGGTGGAAGCCATACCTGCGAGGAATGGAACAGATACTGTGATCATAAAGTTCATGGAAGAAAACATCATATCTAGGTTTGGTTGCCCTACCAGAATAGTGACTGATAATGCATAGGCCTTCAAGTCTACAAAGTTTGTGAGTTTCTGTCAACAATATAATATCACACTAAGTCACTCTACAACATACTATCCACAAGGAAATGGCTTGGTAGAGTCTTCCAATAAAACACTGGTGAGGGTGTTGAAGAAGGCTATAAATGAGAACCAGAAAAATTGGGATTCCCAATTGAAATTTGCTCTATGGGCCAATAGAATTACTAGCAAGAGGGAAAATGGGAAATCCCCATATGAATTGGTACATGGGAGGGAAGTAGTATTTCTGATTCAATTGGCCCTACCAATGGCCCAATTCATGCAGGAGAGTCAAGAAGAACCTGATGATATGATCAAGAGAATAAAACATTTGGTGGAATTGGAAGAAGCTTGCAATCAAGTGAATCAAAGGCTAACAGAGTATCAGGAGAAGATGAAACACCTCTTTGATCAGCATGATAAAGACAGGAAACTACAGATTGGTGATTTGGTGCTCAGATGGGATATTCGAAGAGCTGAAAAAGGTAAACATGGTAAATTGGACCCCCTTTGGTTTGGTCCTTTCAAAATTGTGGAACATGGGGGCAATAATACTTTCAGGTTGGAGAATTTACAGGGCAACTTTCTGGATGCCCCTGTAAATGGTCAATTCCTTAAACCCTATTTCCAGTTCTGACTCAGGTTGAGAAAGCTTGGTGTATTATATTGTATATTAGTTTGATGTTTCATTTTTGTTCGGATAATGTGGGTGTTATTAAGAATCGTAAAATGAAAATCAAGGTTGCTGAAGAGCCGAGTTTGCACAGAATATGATCAGACGGTCTGCGAGTTCTCGACACGTCCGGGGATGAACGTGCCATCCCTAGGTGGAGCCGATGTTGATCATGTCAAACCCCTATTGAATTTTTGGCAGGCCATCCCATTTTAATCCTTCAAAATCCTTTTGATAGCCTAAGTAATCCTTTCGCTACCTATCGTTCCCCTTTTCCCGCCTCAAAATTACATAAAAGAGACATTTGAAAATATTCAAGGCTTAGCCCCTTTCCTCCGCGTAACCCAGTGCTGGAACCAGGCGCAAAAACACTAGGCACTTATCGCATATGAATATCAGGCATGCCCTTTGCTGTTGATCTGTACAGATCAAACGGCATTCGCAATGCTCCACTACGCCCGTGGCCCACTCCATTCATCGCCCAAGCCGCATCTCAGCCGTCCTTTCACCCGTAAATCTGATAGTCTATATCTCACTTGCCTCGGTGGTCCCCGCAATGCAATACTCCGAAACCAGGTGGTATGTATCACACCACCTTTCGGCGGTGGGCGGTAATTCCCATTTGGCCAGCGATTCCATACAGTGTTTGCCACGCATCCCAGTGTACGGCTCCAAAACCGCCGTTCATCGCACATTATTGTTCGATCAAAGTCACGGCGTGATATTCATGATAGCCGACCGATCTGAAGGTCTTCATCCAACAGTTGTCATACTCCGAAGCTACACGAGGGTTAGTCCATGTCAACAGTGCCCCTGGCCCACCGTCTCATTTCCCTCCGATGCGCTTTCAACCGTCGATCTCGTCTTGAGATCGAACGGTCCAGATCATCTGCATATCTTGCCATTGACTCGGTCTTCCTCCACGTCATCACCCCACATGTTTATCGCATTTTCCTCGCTGCCATTTATATATTCTATTCATATGTTACATTTTAATGTTTTGCATTTTAGCTCTGGCCAGCCCGTCCGCCATTGTTCCACTGCATTTTTCACCGTCACCTCTCGTCCTTCCACCATCTCGTCACGTTGCAATGTCTCACCATTATCCCCACTGTGTTCACCTTCCCGTACATGGTTTTCTTTAACGAGTTTGCGGATTTTGTAGGTTTACAGCGGCGGAGAATTATTATGATTCACAATCTCAATTACTGTGATAGAGAGCACGTCAAAGGACCAGTGTTCAAAACTGAATTATGAAGAAATCCCCAGGAAGGAAAATCGATAAGACTTCTATTAAAGAAGCGGGGTTAAAATCTGTCAAACCCTGCAGAGACATTCAAGGTGCCGATTTCACAGATGAAAACATTAATGGAGCAGCAGAGGAAGATCAGTGGATGATTGAGGAATTCAACGTTCGGCGTTGAAGATTTTAAAGCTTAATTCAGGATCGGGAAGGCAGAAGGTACAATGCACAGAAAACAATGCCCTCAAGGTTTTATTTTAGCAGAATTTTCTCTACAGGAAGGACAGACCGCCCATAAGGTTTCTATTTCTCTACAGTGTTCCTGAAGAGATTTTCACCCAGAACATTTATTTCAGGAAGAAGATCACAAGTACCTACAGCATTACAAAGTCATCGAGCCGTATGGGCGTGCCCGTTTCCGCCATCTTGTCTTTATGAAGCAAATTAATGGTTCATCAACTACTTCATTCATCAAGTTTTCTTTTTCTCTATAAAACCCCGAAGAACATATTATTGAGGGTTCCAGATTTTATCAGAAAACTATGCAATGAAAGGCTTTTTGTATACATTTTGTAAAGCTCTTGTATGAAGGCTCAGAGCCCATAGGGTCTCAATGAGGAGGAGCTCTATCTTGTAAAGAGGATTCTGGTCTTTGGTATTTCATAGTGTGTGACCTTTTCTCTTATGTGTTATATTAATAGATCATTTCATTTCGTCCATCTTTCTTGTATCATGTTTTAGAATGTGAGTGGCTCACTGACTTCTGGTATGGATTCTTCCTATTTGATGCCCATGCTTGGATCAGTTAAGCGCTTTAAATATGGCTCATGCATGATATTCAGTTCCATTATTCAGCTAAACCATATTTCTGCTATATTAGTTTCTTCGGGAGGGTGCTTTTAAAATGCTATTATCATGTATGGATTCTTAGATTGGTAAGCCCATGCATGGTGGTATTGCATATCTGGGTATTAGCTCAATGTTAAATAATATCTCCTCTACATTTCATTCACTACATACACCTTCTAATAACTTATGTCTGTGAAGTATTGTTGAATCAGCCCGCTTTGCAGTAAACTGTCTCCAAATTGTTTGTTGCTTTCATATTAGATTTATGCACTTTGCCTCTGTAGTATCCCTTTCTCTCTGTCATTTTCTGAGGGTCTTGGTCCCATTCTAATTTATTTCCCTGTTTACAGGAGATAGCGTGTGAGCTGAAGTTGACAACTTCATACATTATATTATACGCTCCTTGCTATGCTTATATGTCCTAGGCACTGGTCTATCACAACTCTAGGCTGTCTCTAGGAGTGACAACAATGTGCATCCTCCTCCATCTCATTCAAAACCCTGTACCTCAGCTTCAACCATGCCCCGCCATCACCACATGCACTACCGCAGTGGTGGTGGACACAGGCTTCCTTCTCGTCCTTCCATTCACGCCATGGATGGCAAAAAAATGGACTTGTCTATAAATTGGGCTGAGCCTGAGGTCTTGGACCCCCATAGCCTCTCCGCTCAGCTATCCTTGCACATTCCTGATGCCTCTACTGAAACCTCTGGCTCTGGCTCTCGCTCCAGGAAACGTATGTGCAAATCCACCATCTCCCCCTCCTCCCCCTATTCCCATCGTGAAATGGTGGCTTTTCTAGTTCATTTGGCCGAGGACGCCTCAAACAGTGATGGAAGCTACAACTTTGATGAAGAAGGCACAAAGGCTGTAACATGTGCCCACTCGGCCTCCTCTCCATCGTTGGATGCCAAATTGTCCAAGCTCGAGGATGATGACTCCGAGTACAAGTGCCAAATTGAATAAGAGCCACTTAAACCACCAATCCAGGATGAAAAAAATTGAGAGATTAACTTTTGGGTTCCCACTTGTCTCTTCTCTCTGTTTTGGTCCAGTTAGTCTAGCTATGGTTTTGGTTTAGCTCTTTTGACTCTTTTTAAACACTATTCTAGATATGGTATGGTTAAAGCTAGTTTCCCTACATGGGCAACACTTTCTAAGTTTCATGGACTTATTTCATGGGCTGGTTTCCCCTTCTGGGGCAGCCCCTATTTTTCAATTTTGAACTTGGCATTTCTCGCCTGAATTGGCTAACAGGGAAATTTTGGAGGATGAAAAATGTAATGATTGTGACCTGTATTTTATAATACAAGTAGTCATATTTAGAAAAAAAAAAATATGCATTTGGGTTATAATATTAATAAAAACTTCAGTTTATAAAATTAATAAACACTTGGGTTTATTAATCCATTGGGTCTATTGGTCCCTTAGGTTTATAATATTAATAATCCATGAGGTTTATTAATCTCTTTGGTTTATAATCTTAATCCCTTTGGTTTATAATATTTATCAATTGAGTTTATTAATCCCTTCGATTTATAATATTAATCCCAAGGGTTTAAATTTTAATACCTTATGTATATAATATTAATCCTTTGAGTATATAAATCCCTTGGATTCATAATATTAATAATCTCTTAAGTTTATTAATTTATATGGTTCATAATATAATATATTATATCATTTCATTATTATTTTTATATAATAAATATTATTAATATACCATATTATATGTGTTTAGTGTTAATATTATTAATATTTTCTAATTCTATATAAAAGATATTAATATTTATATTAATAAATGTATACTATTTATCAAGACCTTAATATTGAGAAATAAATAAACATTATTAATAATAACCTTACACTATTATTATATTATGTTAATTATGTTATAGTTGAAAAGATAATAGTTACTATATTAATATAGTGTTATGTTAATAATAGTATAATAGTAATATAATAATCATATATGTGTGGGGTTGTTATTATTTATATAATTATTAATAATCACAAATAGTTAATATGGCTATTTTTACACTATTCACATTATTATTAATCTCAATCATATAATCGTATTCATAGTCTATAGGCATATATTTATCACATTATTATATATTTACCACATTAATAATGTGGTTATACATTTGTTTTGTGTACACTTATATCAACCACGTTAGTAAATGTGGTTCAACCACGTTAGTAAATGTGGTTGTGCTAGTACGTATGAATAAAGGGAACAAAGTCTAGCATCTAGTTCAAAAATGCATGAGTTAAAACTATATTTTAATAATAAATATATTATCATATAAAATTCACTTTATAGATATATTATTTAAATTTATTGTGTTTATAAATAAGTATGTTATTACTCATGTTGATTTTCTCAAATATGTTATCATGTAATAACTTACTAGAAATTTTCAACTATATTATTGAGGTTGGAATTTGGTTATATTGACATGATAAAATATAGAAAGTGATAATGATAATATATAATTTTTGGGTTATAAAGAAAATATTTGTTTTACACTTTAAAAACTTATATTTATCTTATATAATAATGTTAAAACTTAAATTTAATTTCTAAAAAGGAAACAAGTCATTTATATAATTGACATAACATAAATAATAATAGAAAACAAGTACATTTGGATTTTTTTTTCTCCATATTATTATACCATATTTTTTATAAAATTAAAATAAATTAAAATAACTTATAACTTAATAATTAAATGAAATTATTGTTATGCAATGTTAAACTATAAGAAATTTGTAAATTTTTTTAGTCATATCTAAATTAATATGAGTTTGACCAAAAAATCTAAGGGTTATGGAACTTCAACCTGTGGATGATGGTATATTCCACCTTATTCAAGAGTATCAAGTTGTGAAGATAAGAAAAAACCTAGACAAAGAAGCATTTTATAACTCTATTAAAAATTTGCTAATAAAAAAAAGTAGTGTAACTTATAAAAGAAATAGACTTTTTCACTTGAAATAGATAAATAAATTTAGAAAAGATTACAGATATTATACATATCCTCAAAGGTAAAACTTTAGGAAACATTGGAAAAGCATGAATGCCATGGATCTGTTTTAGTGTAAGCGTTGATCAAATGGATTAAATCAACTTCATGCAACCGTCCACGAGTCGACTCTAAGATCAACAATTATATTCCTCGGAAAAGGAATCAACGATTTATTTCTACGAAGCCGTGTAATCTGTCACATGACCTCAGGCGCTGTCTCTCAAGGATGCCATAGCAACGACATTGAGATCCAAGAAATAATATATTTAGGAATAGAGAATAATTTAAATTTTTTTGATACTCAGATTTCAAGATACTTCCTAAATATGCAATCGACATAAATATGGTTGGCGCTTATTTCGACATAAATTTCATAATATATATATATATATATATATATATATATATATATGGTTGTCGCTTATTTGGTTTCCCTGTAATCTGACCCAGCTTTTCATTACCCATGACTGACTTTCATGGAGAGCCTCTTGAAGGGTTAAGGAGTGGAATTGAATAATTGAATTGTTTTTCATTGTTTAAGGTGCAGGCAAACTAGCAGAACCTGTCCAGTGAAAAGTTAGCGTAGAGTAGTGATTTGTATTTAAAGGTGGAATAATGAAAATTTGGTAAAACATGATTTTGTAAAGTCCTATGTAGTGGGTATGGACACCCACATCATCCACTTGCAAACCCAGCTTACTTATACATCATAAACATATTTTTTTAATGTCCATATGAGTGCTTTCTAATCAATACGTAAACTCTATATCCAACGTTCATGAGATTGCAGTGCATGATCAATCCCCGAACCAAATGCACTCCATTGGAGATCCACGTCAAGCCAAAGTTTTAAACGAGTTTTATTGTTTAACGATCATTAATCACAATGAAATGATTGGATTGCTTTAGTGAATATAACGTTCTTTTTCACGGAAAATTACCGTTTCTCATACAAAACTACATAATAGAGTTGCAGTGAGGAATTTGAATCCGAATCCATTTAATTAATCTTAAATAGAAGAATAAATAGACAAAATAATCTTATGCATAGATATTTTAAAAATACTTTTAATACACTATTATTAGTGGCACACAATATTAAGTCTTAAATGTACACAACTCCTTTTTAAATTTAGACTCTACTCGTAACTCATGCAAATTACATGAAAATGTAATTAACGCTTTCCAACATCCCTTTAAACTATATGAAAATTGTGAACTAATAATAGATTCTAGCACTCCTTTTTAATTACAATTACTATTGCTTCTTGGTTATTTGGGACTAAAGCATCTAATTTTTTTTCTATATAACTCAAATGCATCTCTTTTTATAGTTTTGGTAATATTTCAATTAATCGATTAGTATTCTAATTTATAACATTTCAAGTATATTTTTTCATTGTTTACAAATTGTAGATAATGAAGTGGTATCTCATATCAATATGTTTAATTTTCTGATAAAATATATGGTGGTTTGATAAAGTTATTCTAGAGTCGTTGGCAAAATACAACATAGTTGGTTTGTAGATCACCAAATACTCTATGTAACTAAACTACTTAAGAGGATGATATTCTTGTTGCTACATACTCTACTTCAATTTATGAGATTGTAACAATGAAATGATTCTTGGAAACCCCTGAAATCACACTTGAACCAAGATGGAAAACATATCCTTAATTACTATTAGCCATATCCATCCAAAAGATCATTATTGGTGTTGAAGTGTAATATAAAATATTTTGCTGTAAATTTCATTAAGAACATTGAAGTTACATCTATTTGATAATCTTTCCATCTATTCCGAGCTACTATTGCTAAGGCATATCTAACTATATCTAACCTTGCAACTAGCACAAAGGTTTCACTATAATCCACTCCATATTCTTGTGCAAAACCTTTGGCTACCAATCTATCATTTACCTCTTTATTTCTCCTTTTTCATTAATCTTGGTTTTATAAATCCATTTTACACCTATGCAAACTTTATTTCTAAAAATTCTATACTAGATCCCATATATCATTCTTCTCTAAAGTATCCATCTCTACATCCATTACATTGACCCAATTTTATTATTTTATTGTCTATACAAAACATGTGAGTTGACAAGTAAACAATGAAAAACTTGAATTCACACATAAATCTTAGTTTTCTATCAAAATTATAATCTTCCTAAAAATTAAGAAATCAAATGCAAGTATCAAGTTTAATACTTGATTAACTAGTAGGAGTAAAATAAGTTTCTAGAGTAGATGATTCAACATGAACAAAATTTCTTTGATTTCTTGTTGGAGTACCTCTAATTGATGACTATGATTGTGAACCTTGTGATCTTCCTTGTAAAATATGTTCCTCTACATCATCTTCTACTCGAGGTAGATTATCAACTTCTTTGTTACTATGTGATACAATTTGTATGCCTTCGAGTGATCATTATACCAAACAAACTTGTGCTTTTCACTTCTATCATCTAGCTTCCTTCTCAACTCGTTAACTACATCATCATATGCCATATAATCAAATAGCCTAAAATGTGTTACAATACAATTCATACAAGTCCATTTTTCTTATGAAACTTTATTTTCATACTTTTAGTGGGAGATATATTCAAACAAAAATTAAGGAAGAGACTACTTCTCCCCAAAAACTATTTGATAGACATTTTTCCTTCAACATTATTCTAGCCATATTCATGATGGTCATATTCTTCCTTCCAGCTACACAATTTTGTTGAGATGTGTTCCTTGTTGTAAATAGTATTTTTGATCCTATGAGAAGTTATGAAAATATTTTGAATCATGTTCACCTCCTCTATCTAATATTAAAACTTTAATATGACAACGAATTTGATTCTCCACTAATGCTTTGCATTCTTGCAACTTGTCAAATGTTTCACTTTTTTTTTCTAAGAAAGTACACCCAAATATTTTTATTGTAATCATCTAATCATCTATGAAATCCAAGAAGTAGTTACCTCCTTGGAATGTTTTCCATGGACCACATAAATCTATATGAACCAACTCCAATAATGCCTTTGCTCTATAAAACACTCCCTTAACAAAAAATTATTGTTCCGATAACTAAGCTTGCAATAAACCACATAGATCTATATGAAGGAGGTCCAATGATGCCTTTATAGAGATGCCTTTGTTCTCTAAGACACTCTATTAAAAAAATTGTCCCAATGTTTCTTTGCTAGCTAGAATGTAAGTCTCACATGAAATGGATACTTATTGAATGGAAGACAACCCCTCGGCCATTTTTTCCTCTTGCAATTACTCTTGTCCCAAGAAGGAAAGAATACTACGCTCAATACCACCATTGACACTAGTGTGCCCAACTCCATGTCTGTTGTATGAACTCAACATCTCATGAAGGATGTCAGTGTTTCCTTTGAATGGTGTGACTTTTTTAATACTTGGTGTCTCCTTGGAGGTATTGCTATCTCCTCGAGTTGTTTCTTTCTATAGACCTTAACTATCATGATCGTATTATTACCCACTTGATTCAAATTCCCGTAGCTGCTCCCTGGATTGGAATCCATGTATTTTATCACATGTCCTCTAACATTTCCTTTGTAGGATTCCACCATAGCTGTGTTGAAGCCTAATGATTTATGGTGAAATAGGGCATGTTGTGAAAATAAAGATCCAAAACTTTCTCTTCTACAAATTGTAGAGAAAAGAGTGTGGTGAATAATGAGAGTAGGAAACCCAGTATATGGACATGGTCCATGAATTGAATTCCAATGTATATTATGAAATGACTATAATATTAGCAAAACCTACTTGAAATTTGAGGATTTACTTAGAAGATATTCTCCTATCATTCACACAAAATTGGTCCACCATCAGTCAGATGTAGTAAGGGACTTTACAAAATATTATGATTAGTATTTTAATTTCTAAGATATTTGCATAGAAAAACCATCGATGATGTATTAAGTGATGTTGGTTGGTTTGATTGAAAGAGTAATATATTGGCATTCATATATAGATGTCGGAGTCCAAGGAGCTCTGTGTTGCGAAACTTCTGATTCTCACTCATCTAATGGAGGATCATGGATGTTTTTCATATTATATTTAGTTGTCTATATGTTTTGAGTATCTATATGAAATTGAGTATCTATATTTTTTGTGTTTTTATGAAAAACATGATTATTTTCTAGCTTGATAGAACTTTGGTTGTTGCATTTAATCACCATAGCATCCTTTTGTTCTTCTCATGCATCATGCAGAATTATTCTCAACCAAATTGTTTCACAAGTGGCTACACATACAACTTGATACTTTGTTTCTGCTGATGATAAATATACAATAATATGCTTTTTACTACTCCAAGAAATGACCTATGACCCAATATTGAAAGAATACCCAATTAAATATCTTCTATCATCTAGATTTCCAACCCAATCTGAATCTGATTAGCATGACAGTTTAGGATCAAAAGAATCAGTATATTTAATGCCAAAATTCATGGTTCCTTGAATATACCTTAGGACACCTTTTGCTTCCAACCAATGATTTTCAAGAGGTTTTGTCATAAAATGACTCAACACACTGAATAAATATGTTAAGCTAGGTCTAGTTCTATTGAAATAAATCAAATATCCAACCAATTGTCTATACAATGTAGCACCATGTCTTTAGAACCATCATCACTTTGAAATTTAACAATTTTTTGTATAGGTACCGAAGCAGCTTTACACTGATTCATTCTGAATTTCTTCAAAAATACCCTAACATACTTTCGTTGAGTAACAAAAGTCTTCCCAAAATCCCTTCGGACTTCAATACCCAAACAATAATGCAAATCTCCAAGGTCCTTCATTTCAAATACCTCTGAAATTTTCACTTTAATTACTTCAACCAATTCATCAAAATTTCCAGTAACAATTAAATCATCAACATGTAAGGAAATCAACACAATTTCCCCTTTGAATCAAATGTGGTATACAAATTTGGATAATTTTTACATCTCTTATAACCGTCCTTTAAAAAAAAGAGACTATTTTCTCATACCAAGATTTGTGAGCCTGTTTTAGCCCATACAATTCCTTTTTCAATTTACAGACCAAGTTTTCCTGCCCCTTTTTAATGAACCCTTTAGGTTGTGTAAATATACTTCTTCCTTCTAATCTCCATTTAGAAAAGAGTATTTTACATCTAGCTGGTGTTAGCTGTAATGGTACTTTTTAGTAGATCTATTAACATCCTAATAGTTTTTAGCTTAGCTACAGGAGAAAAAATCTCTTCATAATAAATCCCTTCTTTCTGTAAGTACCCTTTGGCCACCAAAATAGCTTTATACTTGTCTACACTATCATCTTCTTTGAACTTAGGTTTATATAAATATTTAGAACCTATGGGCTCTTTTCCTTTTGGAATTTCAACTAATTCCCATGTTTTATTTTTTATTATGGACTTGTACTTTTCTTTCATAGCTAACCTCCATTCATAATAATGATTTACTTCATTATAATTCATGGGCTCAAAAACATTTAAAACACTAGTCATAAGAGAATAAACTTTGTACCTTGCAGGTAAGTCAGTATACCATCCTAATATCCTTAGTAGCGGACTTACCATAATTTTGTCTTGTGTGATTTCTTGCTCACCTCTGAATGGACTTTAACTTTTGGAAGTATCCACATCACTAGATTCCTCTATCTGTTGTTGTTGTTTTAAATGATCATCTTTGGCTTCATCATAGTTATCATCAATCACTAAAGGCATGTGCCACTCCTCATAACTTTTTTCCTTATTCCCTTCATCATCCTGTTCATGGAAGATAACGTCTCTACTTGCAAATACCTTGTGAGTAGATGGATTAAAAATCTTATTTGCTTTGAAATCATAACAGTACCCTAAAAATATGCTTTTTATAGCTTTAGCATCCAATTTCTTCCTATATTCCTTAGGAATGTGTGCAAAAGCACTACAACCAAATAACCTCAAGTGATGGACTACAGGTTTAAAATTATTCAAAGCCTCAAATGTATTCTTGAGATCAAGACACCTAGTTTGACTTCTTCTCTTTAAGTAAACTGCAGTACTAATTGCTTCTGCCCAAAAACCATTGGATATGTTCCTGCCTTTCATCATGCTACGTGAACACTCCACTAGAGTTATGTTTTTTCCTTCTTCAACCCCATTATGTTGTGGAGTGTGGGGTACTAAAACGTTTGTGCTATTGCATGATCTCTATATTATTTGATGAAATTCCCAAGTCTATATTCCCCTCCTTGATCTGATCATAGATTTTTAATGACTTTCCCTGTCTTCTTTTCAACCATATTTCTAAATTCTTTAAAGTAATTGAAAGCATCACTTTTCCTTCTAAGAAAGTATAGGCAGGTATACCTTTTGTAGTCATCAATAAATAACAAGAAATAGTAAGCTCCACCTAAGGACCTTGTCTACATAGGTCCACAAATATTATTATGCACAAGTTCCAATATATCTTTATTTCTCTATTTAAGCTAGAGGAAAGTTAAACCCTCTGCATTATTCCAAGTGCACAACCTTCTCAATCAATATGTTCATTTATTAAAGTAGGAATTCCATCAACCATGCCGTGTTTTTGCAACAAAAATAAGTCATGAAGTTTGATGTGACCAAACCTTTGATGCCAAAGATTCTCTGTTGTCATATTCGTTGAAGTTAAACCTTGATGTGGCATGCTTGTAACGTTTAATTTATCTAGGCCTCTAACTCTTACTCTATATGCAACTGTCTTATGATGATCTAGAAAATACTTTACGATATAATAAGTTTTGAAAAAATATACCTTTAAATTCTGATCTGTAATAATGGAGACAAAGATAATATTATTTTTAATACTAGGCATATACATGACATTATGGATGTGCCTGATATTACCACTAGGAAATGTCACAACAATATATCCATACCCTTTAATCCGATATGCTCTTTCATCTCCTAGGTCGATGTTAGCACCGTTGTTGGTATCCTTAAAATTTCCATATGAGTTTTTATTACATATCATTTGAGTGGATGCTCCAGAATCCACAAACCAATTTCCATCCTCATTGGTCTCAGCAGAAAGAGCAACATCAAAAAAAAAATTTAAGATCATGATTCAAATATTCATCAACAAAATTCCCTGTATGCCTCTTATTTCTATGTATGTTTTCATCATTCTTCTTTTTATAACAATCTCTAGCAATATGACCAGTTCTACCGTAGTAAAACCACTTAATTCCTAAATAATTTTTAGCATATCTCACACCTTGAAATGGATTTTCCTGAGATGTACCACCACTTTTATGTCCTCCTCCTAGTTTCCCTTTGAAGAACTTTTTATTTTCCACCAATGCTAGATCTGCATTTTGAGGCTTCAGATTCTTATGTATCTCTTCTTCGTGCATCAAAATCCCTGTCAACACTTTAATGGTGGGAGTTTTCTCCCTTGTTTCAAGCCCTCTAATTAACATTTGATAATCCTTTTTCATGCAATTTAAAGTGATTATGATGATATCGGTGTTGGGTACTTTATCCCATATGTCTCCTAAATTGTATAGTTCTTTAATATATGAGATGAATACAACAACATATTAATTCTCTTCCATTCTAATCGAGAGAATATTACTCTTTAGAAACAATACATGATTTGTGTTTTTATTTTCAGACAAATCCTTGAGTGTCACCCAAATCTCATTGGTAGTTTTGCAGTCTTGGATATGAGGGATTATGCTCCATTTTACCGATTTCTTCAACAACACCTTCGCTTTTTTTTCCTTCTTTTCCCAATATTGAACTCATTCGGCTATAGCACCACTAGTTGCAGTCGGCTTTGCTTCATCTTCATTTGCAATTGTCCACGCACTAGAAACCTTGAGCAATTTCTGAAACTTGAACATCCAGTTGGCATAATTTTACCTATCAAGCTTATTTCTCTCATTAAGGTATGTCTCTACAATGTGTTTATTCATTGTGACAAAATAATTTCAATAGTGCCCTGCTTTTAATTTACAAGCAACACCGGTAGCTTGTTTGATCAATAGATCCACGAATCCAATAACAAATCCAATGGTCCAATATAGAAATCCAGTAATCCATCAACTGATCTCTGGATCCAACACCATATCCTCCAACAATCGATCTACAGGTCTAACACCAAATCCTCCAATAGTCGATCTACGGATCCACCTCCAGATGCTCCAAAAATCGATCTACAGATCTAACACCAAACATATGACCTTAAATATACAAAAAAAAGTTGTAAAATACCACCAACTCAGGAAAAACTAGTCTCGGGCCACCTCTAACATGAAAAAAACACCAGTGTGAGTTTACCTTGCTGCAGGTCATGCTAAAGAAAAATTCTATAATCTTTTGTTATCAGCACGGGTATCAGTTTTGACCATCCACGCTGATTGCCACTCTTTTTTCATGTACTTACAGTGTTGAAAAAAGTGTCCTCTCTTTTTTGGTGGCGTGTTGATAAATTTTATTCAAAAAAAACAATGCTCTATCATAAAAAAATGTACCAAAAATTCTTCTCACGATCCTCTGTGACCTCCAACAATAGCATCACTTGTAGTCCCTGATCTCATCGACCAGGGATCTCAGCCACAAAGGCTCAACTCACCACAGCCCCAACTCACACAAAGCTCTGATAACAATATAAAAAATGGAAATTCAAATTAGAAAGAAACCTACAATCTGAAACTAAAAACTCACGGGTGACATGAGGTGTACATGGAGACTGCCCAAGAAGTACCGCTTTATTCCGTTGATCATAAAATCTGAAATAAATAAGATTACATTAAATTTGGGGAGATCAAAACTATCTATTATAGATTAATTTGTCACCATGCTCATTTTCTCATCCCTGATCCTGAAATGCCTCATGAAGAATCCTGTGAAATTTTTCCATCATCAATAAATATGCTAACATATCCCCTTGAAGATCTGAAGAAGACTTCTTTGAAATATTACTAAATAAAATTTGTCAAATTCCTAGTTTCTTAGGTCAAAGCCCTTCCTGCTGCCATGGCAACACTGATTTCCTTTTCCCAATTCTGGCTCAGTGTTTTCAGCACCCTAATTTCATGGAAAATCACATTAATCCCCTTTTTGGCAGTGCTTCCTCAAATGGAGGAGAAGCTTCGGCCTCTAGAATCTCAAGGGTGGCGAGTTGGTTGTTAAACAAAGATGATAAGGTTGAGATCTCTCATTTTGGAGCCTTGATCTCATCCATGGGGGATCATCCCTTAGAAAGTGGTCCTTCCTCTTCCTTTCATGGGCTCCCAACCTCCTTCTCCTTGCTATAAATTCACATCCCTCATTCCCCCAAGTTTAGATCTTGGTTGATCATTGTTAGACTCGTCTGAAATCTCATCCATTTTCATGATAGCATCGTGATTAAGCCTAAGTTCATAGGAGAAGGAATGATTATGAGCTAGGTGAAGGACTCATATTTTCACCTAAGGACACCTCCAACATCAAGGCCTGGTTTTAAGCTCTCATTTTATAATTGATCAATAATAACATATGATGTTTTCTTTCTATATTTATCTACATGATTATGCAAATATTCTGGTACTCCTTGTTCTATTAGATAGCTATTGTTTACGTTTATTATATATTGTATCACGTTTTTTGTTGTCTCTCAATCATCCATAGGTATTCATACACCATCAGTAGTAGAAATCGGGCCTACAAGGATCGTGGATGAAGGTCACCATCAATGGATCTAAGGATAGCGAGTGGAATAAGGTATTTATGTCTCTTTCCACTTTGCATTGTAAGAATTAGTTAAAAAATATTATATTAGAAATAATCTCATATTAGTAGACCCACTCTAGGGCTATATATATCGCCTCTGTCCACTGAAGGGATTTATCTTAGGCCTCTGTCATCTTCTATAAGGATTGTATGTCAGTCCACTATGTCAGTTTTGGTGTGTGTCTGAGACTCTTCTTATTGTTTCCTTGTTTTTAGCCATCACCCTTTCTATCCTCACAGTAGCACTAGCAGTGTTGTTCTATATAGTACAATCGTGCTGATTGGCCTTTAAGCACCATTTTTCTCATCATAGAAGCAATGATCTCAGCGTTGGGAAAATTTGAGTTTCCCTTCTAATTATCTAGTGTGTCCTTTCCCTTAAAGGAGTCTGTGAGATCTCACTGATATCATTACTGTGTATTTGACTTAACTATCATCTCTTCAAGTTGTTGTAATCTTGGGAAATATTTCCCATTTCAAACACCCTTTGTCGCATTTTTCTTGTCTTTTTTCGAAGAGAGATGGTGTATTCTTTGGTCATCTCTACATTTCTGGTTGTTTCCCTTCAATTCAGTGTCAAGCACAAGATTACAGTTTATTTGACACACAAGTCTAGAAGAGTGTGTTTTGTCTAAATTCAAAAGAAATTGGAAGTGATTTTATTTTTCGTTTCTTATTTAGATTATCTTTTTAGTTTTAAGAAGAGTGAAAAGAATTTTGTTCCTTCATTCTTTAAAATGATTTTTTTTTGGTTCAATTGAAATAAAAGTAAAGTGATTTTTCATTTCGTCCTTCATTCATTTGTTTTCAAAGTGAAAAAAAGGAAAACAAAAAATTTGTGCATCTTAGTGAAAGGAAAGGAATTTTCATTTTCAATAAGTTACATTTGTTGGGAATATGAATTCAATTTGAAAAGAATTGAATTTTAGAAACACTGAACTAGTTTGGGGGAATTATCATTATTGCATTGAGTGCATTCTTGTTTGTCTCTCTTCCCTTAGTATTTTAGAATTCATCGAAATTGAAAGCTTATTTCTTGCATTTAGTCTTCACCATAAGGATTCATGTGACATTCGTTTTGAGCCTTGAAATTGAAACTTTAATCAAGATTAATGTAAAATGAACCCAATTTACCTTATGGAGCATTGGAATTAACAAGAATATTTACTGGTCTACGCTAGAGACATGTTTTGACGTCGTTAAACGTAGGATCTGTATGGAAGTATACAACCCAAGAATGATATCTCGTCCCACGTATGGAAGTATATTGATGTATGATAAGTATATTTGGGGCACTCTCATTGAACGGTTATGCATTAGACAACACTATTATTGACTGGGATCCCACGTATCGTCACGTATATTTGGCGAGACACCACTAGGTTGAAAGCCTACCATAGGTAGCCAATTTGGCCACCTTGTAGACGTAATACACCGAACAGAGCATTTGGGGAGACTGGTTGTCGTATGTTAAGTCCTTGGTAATTTCTCTTTCATTACATCACCAAGGTGTATATTGCAATTCACGGATACTTGGTAAACCTTTATGCCTAACACACCCTTTTTATTTATATTTTGTTAATTCTAAAAGTAACTGCCCACGAAAAAACCTCACCTGTGTCTTTCTCCAGCTTTTATTCTTGGTAAGTTGTGATTTTGTTCACCTCCTTCCTTTTTGATCTTCTTCTCGACAGTCATCGTGGCTAAATCGTCAAATTCGCCCACTCCCTCCTCTGACAGATCTCAGCAACCTCCTCCAGAGGTCCCTCATTTTCTAATTGGACCCCTTAAAGCACAAAGTGAAGAGCTTGGAATTGTCATCATTGTTCAACCCATATCATCTCGAGCACCTCTTGACAATTATCCTTGGACCATACTAGAAGAATCTAAGCCAAAAAGCCCCCAAAAAGCTACAAAATTCTTGGCCTTTCCTCTAAATCCACTCTTTGATCCGATTGTGGTCTCTCCTTATCAACCTTACAGTGCTTTGAATCAGCCTACAATCCCTTTTCGAGCTTCTCCAGTAGCATCTTTCTCTATCATTCGTCGGTTGCTTCCTGACGAAATGGCATCGACTGTTGATGATGTTCCATTCATGATTTCTCCTCAAAGCACTCTCCAGGAAACCTCTGGCTCATATATCCTGGAAGCCTCTTCATTGATTTTTGCCTTTGAGGGAGAATTGTTCATATCCACACCTTATGATTCGAGTAGTGGAACTGAAATACCGTCTAGTTGTCTTTTGTCTATGCTCCCGCATGGTTATACCTCTTTGGGAAACCTTATTTATGGAGATTCTGATGGTACACCCTTATTCCTGGACCTCGTTTGGTCAATGGGTATTCCTCCATCTTCCATCCAATTTGTTTTGAATGTGGTTGTGGTGTATCAACCTTTTGTTTGACCGACAGTCACCATTTGTCAAATGACCATGTTGTTTGGATCCTCTATCCACTTTTCGCCATCTACAATTATTGCAGTCCCACCATTCATTGGGAAATCCACAGTTTCGTTCGTGCCTCAGGGGAATTCTAACCCTCTCTTTGTACCTCCCCTTTTGTGTGGGGGGTAGCCGAGTTCTGGATCTATTCCTGGGGTGAGTTAGCCTCATATTCAATATTCCCAGGTTCAACAGCATTTTCCGCAGCTGAACGCAGTATATTCATATGTTCAACAACCTAACACTCCTTATGTTCAAAGGTTGAATGTACAATATCAATAGTATGTCCAACAGACTCAGCCTTCAGTTAGTGTTTTCGTGACCAATCCTCAGTTTGGTTCTTACACCCAAGCTGCTGATGTGAATCTCCTTCTAGGTCAATCTAGTCATTTCCCTTGTCAGCTTGCTACATAGTACCAGCCTTTTCCTCAAGATTAGTACTAGCAACCTCAGACTAAGCCTCAACCTGGTGCTTCATATCAAAAAATTCCTTAGTACCATTAGGATCAACCAAGACCTCAGGCTGGATCCTATGTTCAGCAAGGAACACAGGCTGGACCTCTTGTTCAACAGGGACCACAGGCTAAAACTTATGTTTAGTAGGGATTGCAGGTTGGACCTTGCTTTCATCAGGGACCGCAAATTGGACCTCATGTTCAACAGGGACCTTATCGTGGATGCCATGTCTAGCAAGGTACATAGCCTCAGTTCCCACAGGGGCCGTATCAGCAACCCCAACCAGGTCTCTATCAACAATATTTGCAGCAAGGTCCTTACCAGCCATGGGGGAAATATGCATATCCGGGTCAGAATCCTCGCTATTGGGGGAAGATTCCTTATAAATAAAGCTCAAACCCCCGACCTTTCTCACCTCATCATCCACATTTGTCATTATTGGCTATGTTGGAATTGATAGATGTGTCAAAGATCACAAATAACCCCATCCAGCATCAGCTACATTGGCCACTGATTCCAACTAAGAGTCAAGGACATTGTCTGAAGATCAAAGGAAAGTCTAGGGAAGACTCCCAAACCCATGTTATGACATACCATTTTTGGTGTTCCTCTAATTCTTGGGTGGACGATTCCATTCGTCTTTGTCTTTTCCAACACACTTTTACTAGTGTTTTAGCCAAATGGTACATTGAGCTCCCTTGAGGAATTTTATTCGAATTAAATTCCTTAGCTATGGCCTTCCTCGCTCACTTCTAGCTACATGTTTGGTATTAAACTGACACCCATTTTCTCACCTCGTTGAAGTAGTATACTAATATGCATATCTTGGATCACATCCATGAATGGAAATATCATTGTTGCTTCATCAAATTT
Organism: Pinus albicaulis; assembly: GCA_034641835.2. Lineage (NCBI taxonomy): Eukaryota > Viridiplantae > Streptophyta > Pinopsida > Pinales > Pinaceae > Pinus > Pinus albicaulis. The sequence goes on along the minus strand of CM076578.1, from coordinate 1,208,869,627 downwards.
GAGATCCGTAATTAGTTGTTGACCGAATGGTTCACAAAATAATTCGTTCCCAAAATTGCAAAATATCTTGCAATGGGAGGGTATGTCATGGAAGAGGAGGTCATCGCTAGAGCTCAATACCTTTACTTGGTTTATTCCTAGTTTGAGACTTTACATGAGTTCTTACCTGATGCACTACATCCTTTGACTAATCCTTCATCATCTCAGTCTCCTGTTATGCCTTCGATGGATGGTGTTATTTCGACAATGGCTCATACTGATAGTAGTGTGCCTAAGGCTTATTCAAAGTCTAAATATGCTGCTACCACTGCACCCACTAATCCTTCTCAAAATTAGAATAATCCTAGTCAAACCTCAGATTTAAATGATGTTCAGTTTACTGCGACAAAAAAATCCTCGAAGGGTAAGAAAAAGGTTAAAGGCAAGTAGAAATCTAAAAACCCTAAACAGGATTCAAAGAAGTTATCAACTGGTGATTTTTCATCACCTAAGCCCAAATATCCTTGTATAATATGTGATCACGATAATTATACCAAGGATTTTCCTCGGCGTGCTGAATTTTCCCATCTTCTCAAGGGTGCACCCAGGACATAGGTCATTTTGAAAGAACCATTCGCTTCCCAGTAGATGAAAATGGTAGATCAGGTGCAATCATCTAGTATCTCTTAGGTGTTCATGGCTAGAATGAAATCTGTTTCCATCACCACGAGAAAAAAAGATTATAAAAATCCATCCAAGGCTCTTGTGGAACCCGAAGTCCCAAATCACTCTTCCTCTTCCACTCCTCTTAGACTTTGGTCCTATCTAGATCAAGAGACTAAGTAGTGACTCCATCATCTGACCACCCCCAAAAGGTGTTCTTTGGAAATTGTCTTATAATCCAAATGTGATAGCAGCACAACACTACAATATTGTAGAAGATCTATCTCAAGCGCCTTCGGTGATGTTGGCTTTGGAGGTCCTTCAATCGTGCCCTTCACAATCGAAGGCACTGTGCACTGCCATTGGAGGGATTGATCCTATAGATTCTAATCTGATTATTTTTTATCTTGAGAATTCCAATCCCCACCTTCCATAACAGGTAGCTTTTCTGATCAAGTTACCATTATGGGAAAGAATATTCATCGTACTATTGTTGATGAAGGCGCTTTGACTTGCATCATGTCTATCGAACGCTGAAAAGCCATCGGGTCTCCCCCATTGAGTCAGTCACCAAATACCTTAGAAGCTTTCGATGGTCAAGGTTCTTAGTTGTACGCCATTCTGAAGGAATTGCCCATCCTGTTGGAGGGGAAAATGGTGAACACGGAAGTTGACGTGGTAGATGCCAACTTGTATTATAATCTCCTCCTTAGACGTAGTTGGAAAAATGTTATGGTTTGTGTGATCTCCACCTTCTTTCGCCTCCTCTATTTCCCTCATAAAGGGAAGATAGTGACTGTGGATTAGTTGGATTTCTTCCCCTCTCAGTCTTGATCTAACAACATTCCATATGTTGGGAAGGCGACTACTCCTTATGAGAACATTGGGTTGGGTCTATTCAAAGGCTCCTCTCTTATGGTAATTTTTCCAATTATTCCTCTGAATGTTGCCTTCGTCAATATGATTTTGTTTGGTCACGATCCAGGTATTTTTCCCAATCGTGACCAGATCAAAATTTTTGGTGACACTATGTCTCTTAGCCAAGCTGAGTAGATGTATCAAGATATTATTAGGGCTTTTGAGGTTGCATCTGAGACTAATACTCATTTGGTTTCATCCCTAGAAACTTATGCGCAGTCTCCCTGGTTTGGTTCTTGGGACTCTGATGATCCCTTGAATAATATTTTCCCTACTGGCAAGAGTATCATGGAGGTCATGTCTCTTGAAGAAACTCCATGGGATGATGGACATCATTGTTCCTCGTTTCTCCCAATCTCAGGTGACATCTCCACATTTCTAGGATCCCATGTTTTTCCAGTACTGACTACCCCACATTAGAATTTGGCTTTGATTCATGAATTTTTTTCCAAGGGAAACATGGGAAATATCACTGCGAACATTCCTATCGACAGCTCTGTTAAACCGAGGATTGTTGAGAATGTGCATATCAGTGCGTCTTATTCTCCTGATGAGATCAAGATCTATAAGGAAATTCTTCAGGGGTTCTGTGATGTCGTTGTGTGGATCTATGAATAAATTCCCAGCATTGATCCAAGTATCGTGGTGCACGAAATTCCCACCTACCCGGAGTCAAATCTCATTTGCCAATGGCTTCGTCCTACACATCCGAGAAAGGTTATTGCTATAAAGGGTGAGGTTAAAAAGCTTCTTAAAAATGGTTTTATCTACCCCATACCATTTACATATTGGGTCTCCAATATTGTTCCTGTCAATAATAAGCAAGGGACAATTAGGGTTTGAATTGATTACCGTGATACCAATAAAGCTTGTCCTAAGGAAAATTACCACACTCCATTTATCAATCAAATAATTGATGAATGTGTTGGGAGTGATATATTTTCCTTTATGTATGGTTTCTCTGGCTACAAAAAAATTAACATCACTCCTGTTAATCAACACAAAACTGCTTATATCTGTCCATGGGGGACTTTCGCCTGTAAGAATCCCCCTTTCGGCCTAAAGAATGACTGTGCAACCTTCCAAATAGCTATGTCTTATGCATTCCATGACATCAAGAAAACAGTTCATCCATATCTTGATGACCTTCCTACTCATTCAATGAAACATCAAGATCACCCAGAGGACCTTAGAGCTATATTCTTATGTTGTCGACATTATAATATCGGGTTAAACCCTCCTAAGTGTTTCTTCTGTGTCGAATATGGCTGGCTCCTAGGTTTCATGGTATCTAAAGAAGGCATCCACATCAATCCTCTGAAAGTCAAGGAAATCATCAACTTGCCTCCTCCTTCTTTTGTTCATCAACTACAAAGTTTGCAAGGGAAAGCTAATTTCCTCCATTGATTCATACCGAATTATGCTGATCTTTCCAAAGGCTTTACACGCTTATTGAGAAAGGGAATCCTATTCTTATGGGATGAAATTTCTTAGAGCTCTTTTGATGTAGTAAAACAAGCCCTTATCTTAGCTCCATTGCTACATTCTCCCAATTATCACTGCGACTATTTCTTGTATTTGGCCACGGCCGAAAACACTATTGGCATGGTGCTAGTTTAGGATGATGACGATGGTCAAGAAAATTTAGTATACTAATTGAGCCGTAATATATTTGATATTGAGACCCAGTATGCTCATGTATAGAAAATTGCATTGGACATTGTTCATGCCATTCAATGTTTCTGTCACTAAATTCTCCTTCGTAAAACCCTAGTGATTTCTGATTGTAATTCGATGACTTACATTCTCACCCGTCAGTTACTTGGAGGGAAATACTCCAAATGGATCGTTATCCTTCAAGATTTTGACTTGGTATTAACTGATGTTAAGTCGAAAAAATCACTAGTATTTTCCGATTTAATCTACAATCTTCCTACCCTAGATGATCCCACTCCTATCCATGAGTCCATCATCGATGAGACTCTCTTTCCCATTATTACTTGTGATCCATGGTATGGAGAAATCATTGTATATATCCATACCCAAACTTATCGTCCAGAGTTATCACACTCTAAGCGAAGAGATATTTGCTACCAGTCCCAACCATATCGCATCGTTGGGGACAACCTCTATTGTACTAGTTTCAACTCTGTCCTCCATCATTTTCTGACTCTCGAGGAAGCTGAGAAAGATCTGAATGACTTCCAGTCTAGGGATTGTGGTGGTCACACATCTGGTGGTCACCCTTACCCTTGCACCTAGTTGTGACCGTCGGTCCTTTTGAGAAATGGGGCATCAATTTTATGACCTGTAACCCTTGCTCGATCGTGGGGCATGGCTATATTGTCATTTTCGTTGACTATTTCACTAAATGGGTCAAGGCGATGCCTACATATGATAATTAAGGTCTCACCGTAGCACAATTCTTATTCAATCATGTCATAGCTTGGTTTTAGTGTCCGGAAAGTGATTGTCACTGATCATGGAACTCATTTTTGTAATCATATGATGATAGAGCTCTCTAATGAGTTGGGTTTATGTCATGATAACTCCACCTCTTCCTATCCACAGGAAAATGGTCAGGTTGAAGCTGTCAACAAAGTCTTCATGACCATGCTTCAACACACCATAGGGAGGCATAAGTGAGACTGGCACCTCATGCTTTTCTCCACTCTGTGGGCATACTAAACCTTTGATAAGACTACCAATAGATTCATAATATTCTAATTGTTGTAGGGTCTAGAGGCCATACTCCTGATCGAGTGTTATATTCCTTCCTTGAAGTTGAATATCGAACTCCTTCCTGGTACTTCGCCAGAAGATGAAAGTCTGTTTTACCTCAAGTGTCTCGACGAGACTAGAAGGCTTGTGGCTTTAGTTATTCAAGTGTAGAAATGACGATTTAAGGTGCAATATGACAAATATGTCACACCTCGTATTTTCTTTGAAGGTGACTTGGTCTTGCTTTATGACCAAGCCCATGATAAGTTGGGAGTTGGAAAGCTTGAGCCTATGTGGCACGGACCCTGTATTATTCAATGTATTTTAGAGCGTGGATCCTATGAGCTAGCTGATTATGAAGGCAATCCTTTGGTTGAGCCATGAATGGGCTCTATCTGGAGAAATATTACGCTTAATATTAAGTGTGATAAATTTGTACGTTAGTGTGTTATTCATTAGTGTGCTTTGAGTTTATTTTTGGTGTGATTCTTTTCCTTGAAGACATGTTTTCTTTGCTTACCTTTTTTTCCACTTGGTTTGCATATGTCTTTGGATCAATACATTGGTTTCGCTGATGGTGCTTGTTGTAGCACATAGAACCTATCTTCCGCAACATGGGCACTCTTTACTCCTGATGGCGAGTTGATTTACTTATAAGAAATTTGTTTGGGTCAGACAACTAACAATTTTGTTGAGTGTAGTGTGGTGATAAAACTATTATTGGATGCCATTGATCTTGGGATAAGAGATTTGGTTGTTAAGTTGGACTCACAGCTCATTGTGTTACAATTGAATGGGCATTATTCTGTGCGCAATCCTCAAACTTTGTGTATTTCTTTACGTGTTATATTATTGGAAAGGAATTTTTATTTTATCATATATCAACACATTCTAAGGCATTTAAATACATTAATGGATTCATTAGAAAACAATGTATTAGATAGACATTTGCGCGATATGTAAATCAAGACATTGTTATGATACACAAGTAATCATAGAAACATGCATATGCATATATATATATATATATATATATATATATATATCTGTCTGTAAGTGTGTTACATCCAGAAGCTCAAAAAATATGCATTTTGTTATAAAAATGGCTCTTCGAGCCTACATCAGTACAAAATTTATAAATAGGACTGCGATCCACCCACATGGTGCTCATGGTAGCAGGTGACTCCTCGAATTACTCACCAGAGTAATCGACGCAGTATGCCTAGAACTTCAATAGTGTGTCTTTGAAAGTGGAGTGGAATCTCATCAAATATGGGATACCCAGGAATGCCTTGTGTGAAGCTGACTAGGTTCCACTCCAACTCGGCTAATGTGTCTACTCCATCCTCATAAGGAGCATCCTCTGCTAGATGGGCTACCCTTCGTGCAATTGGTGACATGCTGGGAGATCTCTGAGGACCCATATCTGTAAAAAAATCTATAATTTTACGTGTCACAACACAACAAAAACATCTAAAAATTAAAAAATGTCTAAAAAGAAATATTTACCTACATTGGTCCACTTTGTGCCTAGTGGGATAAGAAGATCTGGACCTCCTTTGAATTCGATGCCGGCATAGGAATAGTCCTTGACTATGATCAGCCGATGCTGCAGCCAACTGAAGAAGGCTATGGGGAAATTCATTTGTTTCCCTCCTCCCCGTTGGGGCATTATGTCACACCATTGGATGAAACTCAGATCCCTCGAGGCTGGATCATGGATATCCAACCACTGATACTAGAATAGGGGTACTCTCTCGAGAAAGAAGGTCACCAGAATTGACTCGTACCCAAATTGTTTTAGTATTCCTATCTTGCACTTCATTAACTGTCTTTTCATGTTAGACAACAACCCCTCACACTGGCTGAAAATCGTTGGTGTTAAACAATCCACCACATACTAAAAATTTGATTTCGTTGCCTCATGCAATGCCTGGGCTCTTGCCACTCTGGTGATAAAATGCATTATCGTGCACAAGGGGAACAATTTGATAGAATATATGTCTACCCTACCACTCTCTATATTTTGTGCCCCGAGACAGTGTCTATGGATGAGCATGCTCGTGCTCTCACCCCCTCGGTGAGTTCTGGAGAGTTGGATTCTCTCCCCTCGCTTAGATAATCCAGTGATAAAATAGATGTCCATGACATCTAGCTCTATTTCTTGGTCTACGATGATGAAAAATTTTCGTTCCACATCCCAGATACTAATCAAATACTGTAGAATCTCCAATTGAGCTCTTAAGCTGGATGTTTGAAAGAATTTCAAAAATCTGCAATTTCGCAAAGCATTGACGCAATCTTGGTCTTACAAGGCTTGGTGGTCTTCCACCTCATGGCCTCGTTCTTTTCCATTCAACCAACATCTTCTCTAAAATAACCTTCAAAACATGTCCAATTGGTCTTTTAGTAGCATTCATGGAAGACCTTTTAGAAACTAACGGTGGAGTTGGGAGATTTTTCTCAATTTAAAATCTTCCCCATAGCTAGCACGTTTATTTGAAATGATTCGACACTGGTGACGTACTACCCTAACGAGATGAGCGCGACCCCAATTATTACAAATTATTATGTTTTTGGAGTTAGACTTCAAAAATTTTAATATAATTATTAATAATTATTATGTGGATGGTAGGGATTTACAACCTCCATATGATATTTTAAAATATGAATAATAGTATATACAAATCAAAAGTTGAGATTTATCTATGAAGAAGTTGTGCTCCTTTTTCCTTTATAATTAAACTGATTAATATAAAAAATTCATATGAACAAGTGTCATATGAAGTGAGTTATGGTTTTTTGGGCATGTGATATTGATAGGACATGGTTTTGGTCCATGATATTTCGAAAATAGTTATATGTTATTTTTTCTAATTAAAAAATAAAAATGTCATATGAACAAATGTCATATGAAGTGAGCTATGGATTTTTGGGCATTTGGTTTTCATAAGCCATGGTATTGACAGATGATACTCTCCAAAGTATTTATCTTCTTTTTTTACTTTTAATTAAATTGATTAATTAAAAAATGACATGTGAACAAGTGTCATATGAAGTGAATTGGAATTTTTTGGGCATGTGGTATTAATAAGCCATGGTATTCGCCCATGATATTGTATCAAATACTATTTATATTTGAGAATCTCCATGGGAAAGTAAGAGATAATGAATCTTGTTCCATGTTTTTTTAGTTAATTTTTTTTTTTTTTCATAGCAGGAAAATTGATGCACAAGGATCATCCATAGGTAACATTTTTTTACTCCATTTATGGTAAAAGAGGTATGGTAAATAAATAAAACCTTTTTTTTTTATTTACTCCATAAACCCCTTTATATTTACGAAAACTCAAGAAAGAGGTTTTATTTAGGTGAAGCCTATGAGCCAAATAGCATGGACCAAATTATTATTAATACCATGCAAATACAACATTATTAAACCTAATATTAATATTAAAATATTATTATTATTATTATTACTAAATATAATATTCATATTAATAGACTATAATATTAATATTGTTAAATTTAATAAATTTGGATTAATAAAATATTAAATTTGTTATAATATATATATATATATATATATATATAATCTAGATGTATATGGGAGGGGAGAACAAAGGCATATAGTGATATAGGTGGAGAGATAGGGGGACTTACAAGGCAGATATGGAGATAAACTGAAGGAAATGGGAGAGGAATGAAGAGAGAGAGAGAGGGGGGAGAGAATATATATATATATATATATATATATATATATATATATGGGAGGGAATAACAAAGACATATAGTGATAGAGGTGGAGAGATAGGGGGAGTGGCAAGGGGGATATGGAGATAAACTGAAGGAAACATGAGAGGAATGAATAGAGAGAGAGAGGGGGGAGAGGAGTGAGAGAGGTAGAGAAGGGTAAGAGAGGGAGGAGACATAAATATGGAGGTGGGAGAGAGATAAGGAGAGAGGCAGGGAGATAGTGAGAGCATTAGAGAGAGAGAGAGAGAGAGAGAGAGAGAGAGAGAGATGGGGGAAGAGAGAGGGAGGTAGAAGAGAAAGGGAGAGAGAGGAAGGGAGATGGAGGGATAGAGAGATGTATTTTGAAGGGGAGAGAGGGAGGGAATAAGAAAGACATAGAGAGTGGGAACCAGAGAGAGAGAGGATCTGAAAATGGAGATATGGAGAGAGAATGTGTATGTTTAGGGGTGAGATAAATATAAAAAGACAGAGAGATGGAGACAAGGGGGAGAGAATGAGAGAGAAGGAGAAAGAGAGGGATATAGTAACATAGTTGGAGAGAGAGAGAGAGAGTGAGTGATGGGGGAAGAGAGAGGCAGGAGAGAAAGGGAGAGAGAGGAAGGATGAGAGAGAGGAAGATAGTGATGGGGGAAGAGAGAGGATTAAAGAGAGAGAGAGAGAGAGAGAGAGAGAGAGAGAGAGATGGGTTAAGAGAGATGGAGTTAGGAGAGAAAGGATGAGAGAGAGGAGGAGAGAGAGAGGAGGAGAGAGGGAGCGATAGAGAGATGGATTTGGAGTCGGAGAGAGGGAGGGAATAATAAATACACATAGAGTGAGAAGTGGAGAGAGAGAGGGAGTGACAAGGGAGAGATGGATAGAGAGTGTGTATGTTTGGTGGTGAGATAATGAGATAAAGGAAATATGGAAAGAATGGGGGAGAGAAGGGGAGAGAGAGGCATATAGTAACAAAGTTGGAGGGTGAAGATGTTGAACCTTTAATTAAACTGAGAGGGGGGGGTGAATCAGTTTAATGCATTCCTGATCTTTTTAAAACTTTTCATTAAGCTATTTACACCTTCCTTTCATATCCAATTTAATGTGCAAGTAATCTTAGAATGCAAGCAGCAAGTATTAGTTTAATATAGCAGTAGACGTAATATGAGAGTTGCAGGTATTAAGCAGATGATACATATTAGATTCAATACATAACTATCATGCATAGAGACACTAGATATAAGTGGAAACCCATAACGGGAGAAAACCACATCTTATTATTGTTGTGATGCAAAGGCAAGCTCCTACTCCCTCTCAGCACTATTTTTCTGCAGGCACCAGCCTACAGGAGGCCCCAACCTCAATTCTGCAAGCTACAACTTGCAAGGAAGCACCAACTCCCTTCAATTTTATGTAGGCACCAACCTACAGGAGGCTTCAACCTTTGTCAGCTACAACTGACAGCTATTAAGCTAAATGTTTGCTGATTTACTCCAGATATCAGCTCTGTTCTGTATCTGCTCTTCTTCTCTTAATCTTCTCTGCTTTATTCTTCTATATTCTGCGTTCTCTATTTCTTCTCTCTCTCTCTCTCTCTCTCTCTCTCTACTTTGAGCTTATCAAATTGATCTTATATAGGAATTCTCACAAGACTGTTTGTATTCCTCTAGTAATTCGAAATGAATGGTCATATCTCTTGGTCTTCTGCCTCCTCATTTCTTTGTCCAACTCAATTTAGAATCATAATAATATGTACAATATTTCATGCTACAGTGGAATTTTTTGTCTTTTCTTTAGGATACTTGCCTTTGCATCACAAACAATAAAAAATTAATTACAAAATTTACTTTCACATTTTAATTACATATTTCAATTTCACTCAGCTACTTTTCTGAATTTTGGCTTTACTGGATTTGTCTTTTCTTGCTGCTGTTAAGAACCTGTTCTGCATACCTTGGTTCACTGTAATTGTGTGCACCTGTGAATGTATACCTGTCAAACCTGTAATCTCAGTTTATCTCTGCATGCTCTCCTCTTCTTTTTCCTTTTCCATAATTGCATTTAAGTTTTCATGCTCAATCATATTCCAACCCGGGCAATCTCTCTCTCTGCACTTATTCTACGCTGGCAATTTCAATTAAGTAAGGCTGGCTATTTTCTTGGTTGGTACTCAGATAATAATCAATAAATATAAGGGTTTAGTTTAATGCCTCCTCTAATAATGTGCTCTCCAAGACATACATATATCACTGTGTTCTTTAATTACTCGCAACCTTAATATATATTAATGCAAATAACCCGGCGCCGAACATATACATATATACGATCAACCTTATCATATAACCCTCGGTGATAAATATTTAAATTATATTGTATTTAATCCATTACATAGATTAATTGGAGATCGACGAATTGTGGGGCGTCGAACAACGCGGAGGTTAACGGGAAGGCACCCCCCATAGTTGACTGGCCGATTGCGCGTTGACCGCTGATCAACGGCTATGATGAACTACGGGGCCTCACCCCATTTGATGTGTACGGAGAAATGGGAGCCCCCGTAAACATCACTTTGTGGTGGCTCCACCATGCACCACCACCAGTGCGCCACCAATTCACCACTTAAACATATATAAATATATCTCCATATATGCCCTCAGAATGCGTCGGCTAACTTTAATAAACCAACTCTTTACACATGGCTCCGTCAGACCTTATATTAAGGTTAATATCACTTCGAATAACATTTATAAACCAATTTCATATATATACATGACCCTGCCAGGCCCACAATTCAATCAAACGGATGCGTCGTACCTTGCTTAACATCCGGGTTCTTCCATTAAACTTTGCGCATCTCCGCCAGCTGAACACCGTCCGATTGCCCTCCTCAGAATCAACGGTTCTCGTGCATTTCACTCGGCTTCTTGGTTCGATAGTTAATGCGCGAAATTTCATTTTAATCAAAACCGCTTGGGACACGCGTCGATTCTTGTATGGAATCGCTCCACACTCCAGGAATACCACTTAACGTTGAAAGGCGGTGCGGAATTGGGGAAATCCACTCTCCAAAACCACTCACGGGTTCCACAGTGTTTAGCCACAGTTAATGTGAGTTACGTTCTCCCTCGCATTCGTTGACTCCGAGTTCCGATCCTTTATGATTTCAATTATATATATATTCTTTGATAAGACTATGGTTCCGCCTCCAATATATATATATATATATATATTCTTTATGGTAACGCAGAGTTCCGCTCTTTTATAGGCTCTGTTGTATGTTTCTTATATGTGTACTTTGTCATGAAATCTCATTCACCTCTCGTCAATTCTTAGAAGGCGATCAAAACCCTTATTTCAAATTACTGGCAGTGCTTGCGCTGACCTCAATACGACCAAGGCACATACAGTTTGGACAATCATTGACAATTTATCCCAAAATGACAAGGTACATATCTACACATTATCATACCCTTTCCTTTCTGAATACACAGGCAGACTCGTAGCTTGATTTACACAGTCCAACTTATACAAGAACTTAAGGGAGATTCACGCAGGAGTATCACCAGTAAATACCAGTATTCTCCATCCCGATTTATCCAACTGATATACAGTTACACTGAGACCATTTCCTCAGATGATTCGATCAAGAATACATATAGAACTCATATACAATTCTTCCTATACAGATATGTGTATATATACAGGTGGTAGATCTCAAACAAACCCTTATAGTTTCGTAATAAGCCAGATATTCCGTTCGATGGCTATTATCCTCCTATTCTGTTGCTGAATAGGTTCTCTGCCTCTCTCAAGCTCTCGGGCTCTCCCTCTCCAGTCCTCTTCTGCCATTTTAAGCAATGTTCCAACTCATCCCCAAGCATTTATCACCAGGTTTTAGTCTTCAATCAAAGTCTATGCTCAATAATTGCTCAATAATTCATCTGCAACCTGTATTACACCCCTAATTCATGAATAAACCTTTGTATTGATTCTGCTTCAACTGCTACCTCTCTGTCTCTTTTTCCTTATGGATATTTCCTTTGTCATCTCCTTTGCCATCAATGACAACATTTCCAACAGTCTCCCCCTTTGGCATTGATGGCAATACATTTTCTCTATTTTCCTGTTCTTTCTCCTGTTGTTTGCTCTTCCTCCCCCTTTGTCATCAATGGCAAAGGGTTGCTTTTTGTGTTTCCTCTTTCTGAGTTATGTTTAGGCTCTCTTCTGTTAACTGTGTACCATGATGCTCCATGTATAAGACTTGTTGAGAGAACACTTTGAGAATTATCAATTTTGAATGTACACTGTAAATTGATACAGTTCTTTCACTTGTATAGATTTAAGATTGAGAATAATGATACTTCATAGAATTTTTATGCTTGAATAATGCAGATAATTCTAGGATAATAACTTGGTGTTCTTTTGCCTTAATCCTTCAATCCTTAGGACCTGATTCATGCTTTCTTTGTTGGTTGTTCTCCCTCTGAAATGATAATTTCGTTTTTGTTCTCCCCCTGAAATTGTGCTTTCTCTTTATATCAGAGAGTAGCATCTGCAGATACTACCCCTAGTTTATCTCTCAAGTATTCGAATGGTTCTCTTGCAAGTGGTTTAGTAAATATATCTGCTCTATGTTCTTTTGTTGGTACATAGTCCAGTTTTACTATCTTCTGAGCCACTTGTTCTTGGAGGAAATGATACTTGATTGGTATATGTTTAGTTTTTGAGTGAAGTACAGGATTTTTAGATATACTTATAGCACTTGTATTATCACATTTGATTTAAATAGGCTCATCAATGCTTACCTTCATGTCTTGAAGAGTTTGCTTCATCCACATGACTTGTGTACAACATGCTGTTGCTGATATATATTCTGCTTTAGCTGTAGACAGTGAGATGGATGTTTGTTTCTTGCTTAACCATGCAACTCGGCTTTCTCCTAGATAGAATGCACCTCCACTTGTACTTTTTCTGTCATCCACACAGCTGGCCCAATCTGCATTTGTGTATGCTGTTAAAGTGAAGCTTTTGCCTTTAGGATACCAAAGCCCATACTGTGTAGTTCCTTGTAGATATCTGAATATTCTTTTGACTGCAAGAAGATGATTTTTTTTAGGTGTTGCTTGATATCTAGCCACTAGTCCTACTGCTAGCATGATGTCTGGTCTTGAAGCTGTCAAATACAGTAGGCTTCCTATCATGGATCTGTAGAGTTTTTGGTCTACATCTGCAGAACCATCATCAGTACACATCTTGCATCCCGTGATCATGGAGGTAATCACAGGTTTGCAGTCCTCCATTTTGCATCTTTTCAGCATTTCTTTTAAGTATTTTTCTTGAGAGATGAATGTGCCTATGTTCTTTTGCTGAATTTGTAGTCCCAAGTAGAAACTGAGTTCTCCAATCATAGACATTTCAAACTCTGTTTTCATCTCATCAACAAACCCTTTTGCTAGTTCATCTTTGTTGCTTCCAAACATAATATCATCAACATACACTACAACAATCAGGAGTTCATTTTCATGGGCTTTTATATATAGATTGTTGTCTACTCCACCTCTCTTAAAACCCTATTTTTGCAAATATTTATCCAGTCTTGAGTAACAAGCATGAGGAGCCTATTTCAGTCCATATAGGGCCTTCTTCAGTATGCACACATAGTCTTCTTTGTCTGTCAAGGAGAAGCCTTATGGTTGTTCCATGTAAACTTCTTCTTCTAAGTCTCCATTTAGAAATGTAGATTTTACATCCATTTGATATACTTTGAAGTTTTGGTAGCATGCAAATGCCAGAAACATTCTGATAGCTTCCATTCTGGCTACAGGATAAAATGTTTCATCATAATCCAGTCCTTCAATTTGTGAATATCCTTTGCAGACAAGTCTGGATTTATTCCTGATTACCTGTCCTTCCTCGTTCATTTTATTTTTGAATACCCATTTTGAGCCTATGAACATTTTTCTCAGCAGGTCTAGGAACTAGTTCCTAGGTATTTTTTTTCTCAATTTGGTCCAATTCTTCATTCATTGCATTTACCCAAGACTTGTCCTTGTTGGCTTCTTCAAATTTCTTTGGTTCTATTTGTGACAACATGGCTATGTATACTTCTTCTGTCTGTTTAGTTAGCTGCCTTCTTGTTTGCACTCCTACATTCTTGTCTCCTATGATTTGATCTTCTGGATGGTTCTTTTGAGTGTATCTTGAGGGGGTTTTTGAGTTCAGTCCAACATCTTCTGATGTTTTGCTTGTTTCATCATCATTTTGATCTTCTTCTTCATTGTTGTCTGATGTACTACAATAGTTTGTATCTTTAGTATTGTTTGGAAGTTCTTCATCAAATCTCACATCAATACTTTCAACTATCTTCCGAAGGGTCTTGTTGTAGCACCTGTACCCTTTTCTTTTGGAAGCATATCCTAGAAATATCCCTTCATCTGCTCTTGCATCAAATTTGCCAAGATTTTCATCATTATTCTTTATGTAACACTTGCTTCCAAAGATTCTGAAATGTTTGATTGAGGCTAGCTTTCTATGCCATAGTTCATAGGGAGTCTTGTCACGGCTTGGCCTTAAGTGAGCTTTATTAAGGATATGTACTGCTGTGTGCACTGCTTCTTCCCAGAAGGTTTGAGAAATATTATTCTCTTGCATCATGGCTCTGGCAATTTGTTGAACAGATCTATTTTGTCTCTCTGCTACTCCATTCTGTTGAGGTGTCCCTGCAATAGTAAATTTTTGTTTTATGCCATGTTCATTGCATAGGTCTGCAAAGTCATAATTAGTGAATTCACCTCCTCTGTCTGATCTGATGCATTTCAGCTTGCATCCTGTCTGATTTTCTGCTAATGCTTTAAATGTTTTGAATTTGTCCAGAGCTTCCGATTTATTCTTGAGAAAAGAAACCCATGTCATTCTGGAGAAATCATCTATTATCAACATAAAGTAGGACTCTCCACTTGGTGTTTTAGTTCTTGCAGGTCCACACAGATCCATGTGCACAAGTTGCAGTGGTCTTCTTGCTGATAACTCTTCTTTAGATTTAAAGGATGTGCGAGTTTGTTTCCCCAACTGACAAGATTTGCATATTGTGTTTGAGGGCCTTTTTATTTCTGGCATATCTCTGACAGCTTTCTTCTTGCTCAATCTAATGATATGGTCAAAGCTGAGATGTCCCAATATCCTATGCCATAACCATGACTCCTTGAGTTTGCTAAGATGGCAGGCTTCATCCTCCTCTTTCACCATGTACACATTACTCTCTGTTCAAACACCTTTGAGTAGAGTTTTTCCTGTTGTGCTTGATCTGACTACATAATCTTGTGCTCTAAAGAGAAATTCACAGCCTTTATCACACATCTGACTGACACTCAGTAAATTTTCTTTCAGCCCATCTACATATAATACATCTTGGGCCTTTCCTCTGCCATTGTCTATGCTGACTGATCCTTTTCCCTTGATCTTTCCTGATTTGTCATTTCCAAAAGTGACATTGCTCGATTTCTTTTCATCAAGAGTTAAAAACTTGTTTTTGTCTCCTGTCATGTGTTTAGAGCAGCCACTGTCCAAATACCATTGACTCTTCAAATCTTGAGCAGTTAAAGCCAAGTCACATTTATTCACCTTCTTCATCCACTGGAGGCCCCCTTTTGTTTGGTATCTTTTGTGAGGTGATGAATTATATCCTTTTAGAGAACACTTGGAAGATATATGTCCAACTTGATTGCATATACAACATTTGATTATAGTTTTTGCATAATTGTGAGCATGAACAAAATTTCTTTGACTCATAAACCTCCTTGAGGTATTGAACATCAGTCTTTGTCCATACTTTCTACATTCAATAATTCTATGGCCAAAATCCTTACAATAAAAACAATAACCATAGAAATTACTTGCATACCTGATGTAAGGTTGTCTCTTCCATGCTTGCATATTTTGCTGGTTTGAATCATTCCTCCTTGCATGACAATATGCAACAATGTGTCCCGGCTTGTGGCAGACATAACAGGTGGCATTCTTCATAGGAGGCAAGAATCTCATTTGATGGCTTCCAAATTTGATATAATCAGGAATATATGATCCTTTCTATGTTGTCTTAGTATTTGTTACAATATTTGTTATTAGAGGTTTCTTCTGGTCTCTGTCTTTCTCATTACATGTTTCTTCCTTTGTAGGAATTATTTGAGCTGCTTCATCAGCCTTCTTTTCTTTCACAAAAATTATATTTTTGTTTTACTTTTCTTTGCCTTTACTTGATTCTCCTTCATAACCTATCCCAGTTTTTATTAGAGGAGATCTTTGAGCATCCAAGATTTCATTCAACTTACCAGAACTTGTCATTTGAGAAGGGTATATAGAAACTTTCTGTTGAGCACTTTCTAATTTCCTTCTCAGACACAGAATTTATTCTTCCAGCTTTTCTTGTTCTCGAGTTTTATCTTTGATTTGCTGAAGTAACATCTCTTCTATCTTCTTGGCTTCTTCAAGCTTTACCTTCAGCTGCATGAGGACTTCTGAATTTTGTTCTTCTTTCACACATTTGAGGAGAATCTCTTTTTGTTTTCTGCATTTTAGTTTGAGTCTGTCAATCTCCTCCAGAGCACTTCTTAGCTCCCCCTCAAGATCAACTTCCCCTTCTTCTTCTTCTTCTAGCAAGATTCCTTCAAGATCTTCTATGGCCATCAGTAAAAATTCAGAGGTTCCCTATTCTCCTGAGGGTTCAGCTGAGTCTTCAGATGCACTGCTGTCTTGCTGAGCATAGAAGGATTTTCTGCTGAATTTCTTTCTTTTCTACCAATTCTTTGATGTGTCTTTCTCTGATTCTTGAGCTTGATTTCTTACTTTCTTGTGAGGACATTTAGCAGCATAATGTCCAACTCTTCCACAGTTAAAGCATTTAAAAGGAATTTTACCTTTGTATCTACCTGAGCCTCTATCCAATTTCTTGACAAATTTAGCCTCTTCTTCATCAGAACAGGAGCATATGTCTTCGTTTTCTTCTTTCTTCTTTTCTGTTTTGAATGCTGCCTCCCTTGTACTTGGCTTCTTCTGTGGGAGCCTCATCTCATATGCTGTAAGATTTCCTAGTAGATGGTTCATGGTCAAGGTATCCCAATCAGCTGTTTCTTCTATTGCAGACACCTTGGGATTGAATCTGGATGGAAGAGATCTTAGAATTTTTTGTACAATTATACCTTCTGGTATTGTTTCTCCAAGAGCTTTCATACTGTTAACAATTTCTACAACTTTTAAGAAGAAGCTGCCAACATCTTCATCATCATTCATTTTTAAATTTTCAAACTGAGCTCTATATACTTGAAGTTTGGCAGTCTTAACCTTTTTATTTCCCTCATGGATATTCTCTAGAGTGTCCCACATATCTTTGGCAGTCTTAATGTGCATTATTTTGATAAACTCAGCTTCACATAGTCCATTTAAGATTGCATTCATTGCTTTTGCATTAGCTACAAAGCTTTCTTTAGCTTCTTTCTCTATATCAGTTGACTTTGTGACATATCCAATTTCCACAGCATCCCAAGCTTCTAATCCTAAAGACATTATATAAGCTTTCATTCTTATTTTCCAAAAGGCATAATTTGCACCTGTAAAGAAAGGGGCTTTATGGGTTGAGCTTCCTTCTTGACTTGCCATCTTGAGAGCCTAGGATCTCCTTTTAGTTGTTAGACTGATATACAAGGAACCTGGCTCTGATACCAATTGTTGAACCTTTAATTAAACTGAGAGGGGGGGGGGTCCTGATCTTTTTAAAACTTTTCATTAAGCTATTTACACCCTTCATTTCATATCCAATTTAATGTGCATGTAATCTTAGAATGCAAGCAGCAAGTATTAGTTTAATATAGCAGTAGAATTAATATGAGAGTTGCAGGTATTATCCAGATGATACATATTAGATTCAATACATAACTATCATGCACAGAGACACCAGATATAAGTGGAAACCCATAACGGGAGAAAACCACATCTTATTATTGTTTTGATGAAAAGGCAAGCTCCTACTCCCTCTCACCACTGTTTTTCTGCAGGCACCAACCTACAGGAGGCTCCAACCTCAATTCTGCAAGCTACAACTTGCAAGGAAGCACCAACTCCCTTCAATTTTTTGTAGGCACCAACCTACAGGAGGCTTCAACCTTTGTCAGCTACAACTGACAGCTATTAAGCTGAATGTTTGCTGATTTACTCCAGATATCAGCTCTGTTTTGTATCTACTCTTCTTCTCTTAATCTTCTCTGCTTTATTCTTCTATATTCTGCATTCTCTATTTCTTCTTTCTCTCTCTCTCTCTCTCTATTTTGAGCTTATAAAATTGATATTATATAGGAATTCTCACAAGAATGTTTGTATTCCTCTAGGAATTTGAAATGAATGGTCATATCTCTTGGTCTTCTGCCTCCTAATTTCTTTGTCCAACTCTATTTAGAATCATAATAATATGTACAATATTTCATGCTACAGTGGAATTTTTTGTCTTTTCTTTAGGATACTTTCCTTTGCATAACAAACAATAAAAAATTAATTACAACATTTACTTTCACATTTTAATTACATATTTCAATTTCACTCAACTACTTTTCTGAATTTTGGCTTTACTGGATTTGTCTTTTCTTGCTGCTGTTAAGAACCTGTTCTGCATACCTTGGTTCACTGTAATTGTGTGCACCTGTGAATGTATACCTATCAAACCTGTAATCTCAGTTTATCTCTGCATGCTCTCCTCTTCTTCTTCCTTTTCCATAATTGCATTTAAGTTTTCATGCTCAATCATATTCCAACCCGGGAAATCTCTCTCTCTGCACTTATTCTACGCTGGCAATTTCAATTAAGTAAGGATGGTTATTTTCTCGGTTGGTACTCAGATAATAATCAATAAATCTAAGGGTTTAGTTTAATGCCTCCTCTAATAATGTGCTCTCCAAGACATACATATATCAGTGCGTTCTTTAATTACTTGCAACCTTAATATATATCAATGCAAATAACCCGGCGCCGAACATATACATATATACGATCAACCTTATCATATAACCTTCGGTGATAAATATTTAAATTATATTGTATTTAATCCATTACACAGATTAATTGGAGATCGACAGATTGTGGGGGGTCGAACAACGCGGAGGTTAATGGGAAGGCACCCCCCGTAGTTGACTGGCCGATCGCGCGTTGACCGCCGATCAACGACTATGATGAACTACGGGGCCTGACCCCATTTGATGTGTACGGAGAAATGGGAGCCCCCGTAAACACCACTTTGTGGTGGCTCCACCATGCACCACCACTAGTGCGCCACCAATTCACCACTTAAACATATATAAATATATCTCCATATATGCCCTCATAATGTGTCGGCTAACTTTAATAAACCAACTCATTATACATGGCTCCGTCTGACCTTATATTAAGGTTAATCTCACTTCGAATAACATTTATAAACCAATTTCATACATATACATGACCCCGCCGGGCCCACAATTCAATCAAACGAATGCGCCGTACCTTGCTTAACATCCGGGTTCTTCCATTAAACTTTGTGCATCTCCGCTAGCTGAACACCGTCTGATTGCCCTCCTCAGAATCAACGGTTCTCGTGCATTTCGCTCGGCTTCTTGGTTTGATAGTTAACGCGCGAAATTTCATTTTAATCAAAACCGCTTGGGACACGCGTCGATTCCTGTATGGAATCACTCCACACTCCAGGAATACCACTTAACGTTGAAAGGCAGTGCAGAATTGGGGAAATCCACTCTCCAAAACCAGTCGCGGGTTCCACAGTGTTTAACCACAGTTAATGCGAGTTACGTTCTCCCTCGCATTTCTTAACTCCGGGTTCCGATCCTTTATGATTTCAATTATATATATATATTCTTTGATAAGACTATGGTTCCGCCTCCAATATATATATATTCTTTATGGTAACGCATAGTTCCGCTCTTTTATAGGCTCTGTTGTATTTTTATTATATGTGTACTTTGGCATGAAATCTCATTCACCTCTCGTCAATTCTTAGAAGGCGATCAAAACCCTTATTTCAAATTACTGGCAGTGCTTGCGCTGACCTCAATACGACCAAGGCACATACAGTTTGGACAATCATTGACAATTTATCCCAAAATGACAAGGTACATATATACACATTATCATACCCTTTCCTTTCTGAATACACAGGAAGACTCGCAGCTTGATTTACACAGTCCGGCTTCTACAAGAACTTAAGGGAGATTCACGCAGGAGTATCACCAGTAAATACCAGTGTTCTCCATCTCGATTTATCCAACTGATATACAGTTACACTGAGACCATTTCGTTAGATGATTCGATCAAGAATACATATAGAACTCATATACAATTCTTCCTATACAGATATGTGTATATATACAGGTGGTAGATCTCAAAAAAACCCTTATAGTTTCGTAATAAGCCAGATATTCCGTTCGGTGGCTATTATCCTCCTATTCTGTTGCTGAAGAGGTTCTCTGCCTCTCTCCAGCTCTCAGGCTCTCCCTCTCCAGTCCTCTTCTACCATTTTAAGCAATGTTCCAACTCATCCCCAAGCATATTAAGCCTTTATCATAGGGTTTTAGTCTTCAATCAAATTCTATGCTCAATAATTGCTCAATAATTCATCTGCAACCTGTATTACACCCCTAATTCATGAATAAACCTCTGTATTTCTTCTGCTTCAACTGCTACCTCTCTGTCTCTTTTTCCTTATGGATATTTCCTTTGTCATCTCCTTTGCCATCAATGACAACATTTCCAACAAAAGAGAGAGATAGAGAGAGAGAGGTGGGGAAGAAAGAGAGAGAGAGAGGTGGGAAGTTAGAGAGTATTGTGAGAGAGTGGAGAGAGGTTGAGAAAGAGATATGGAAATGGAGGGGGAGAGAGAGAGAGGTAAGATAAAATACACAGATAGAGAAAGGTGGAGAGAGAGAGAGAGAGAGTGATAAGTAATATGGAGAGAGAGGAGATAGGAAAACAACAGGGAAGAGAGATAGAAATGGGGAAGACAGAGAGAAGGGGTAGAGAGAGAGAGAGAGAGAGAGAGAGAGGAGGAGGAGGAGGAGGAGGAGGAGGAGGGAGTGATATATAGATATATTTGACAAAGAGAGTGTATTTTTTGGAGGTGATATAGAGAGGCAAAGGGAGATAGTGATATAGATGGAAGGTGAAGAGAGGGAGGAAGAGAGAGATAGAGATAGAGATAGAGATAGAGATAGAGATACTGATAGATATGGAGTGCGAGAGTGTGTGAGTTTGGGGGGGGTGAGATAGAGAGAAAAATGAGAGATGGAAGGAGGTATATATATAGATGGAGGGGGGACAGATGAAAGAATATTTCTTGCACTAGATGCATTTGTTTAAGTGTAGATGGTGATTTATAATTCCATTTCATTGCTTGCACTAGATTTATTGATTTAGAGTATATGTTTATTTATAATGACATTTTATTACTTGCACTAGATGCATTGATTTCAATGTATATGATTTCTAATCCTATTTTATTTCTTGCACTATATGCATTGATTTCAGTGTAGATGGTGATTTCTAATCCTATTTGATTGTTTGCAGTAGATGCATTAATTTCAATGTAGATGTTGATTTCTAATTACAATTGATTACTTGCACTAAATGCATTTATTTCAATGTAGATTATTTATAATCCTATTTGATTGCTTGCACTAAATGCATTTATTTTAGTGTAGAGGGTTATTTATAATCCTATTTGATTACTTTCACTAGATGCATTTATTTCATTGTAGATGTTGATTTCTAATCCTATTTGCTTACTTGCACTAGATGCCTTGATTTGAGTGTAGATGTTGATTTCTAAGGGCCTATTTGATTCCAGTGTAGATCTTGTTCTCTAATATGATTTGATTTCTTGCATTAGATGCATTTATTTCAAAGTAGATATTGAATTTTTGTTTGATGTGATTATATGTATTATGGTACACTAATTTTAAAGTGGCTGGATTAAAAATTATGCATTAATTTCAGTGTAAGCACAAGAAAATATTGAAAATGTACATTTATCATATCAAAAAGCTGAGGTAACTAAGAAAATTTAAAATTAAAATGACCAGATAAATATCATACATATTTAGCATATTTAACACGATTATATTAATATTAGATGTATTTACATATTATTGATAAAATTATTTATATGTTCGATAGATTTTCCTTGGCACACATAACTAAAACTTGCATGGATCCATCTTAACTCTATATATATCAAGAACCGAGAGAGATAAAATCTCTCGAGGTGGGAACACTTCCTCAAAATTTTCAGTCAAAAAATAGGCTTGCACCTAAAGATATTTGATCCTTCTCGACGTTTGATAGATCTAGAGTGAAGATAGATCTAGGTTGGTTTATACCGAAAGGGACCTCTGAATTTTCTAAAGAGGAAACTATTTTTCTCTCATTATATATTTACATAAATCATAATTATTTACTTTTAAGATGTGCACATGTGTCCTGATTCTAGATGAATCTAGGATTGACAAGTATTAGGTAGATTTGGTTAGTTGTTGGTTATCTGATAAGCTAGTAATTTCCCAAATGGGCTTGGATAAAGGTAACAAGTGTTTAGGTAAGTTGTGAGTAGTTTCATATTTCTAGGACATGTATCCCATATTTTTATTATGTTGGGATATTTTCTGGTTGTAAGATTTATGTATAGGGAAGAGAACCCGTAAACACGGAGCAAGTCAGGTCTAAGAAGAGTAGTTGGGAAGAGATAGACTACTATAAGATTCTTCTGTAATCATTTTCTAAAATATAATTGTGATGTCTTCTAGTGTTTTAGTCCCTCTCAGAATTGGCGTTCCCTATGGTTTTGTCCTTCTGTGAGAATGCATGTATTGAGGCCCTACTAGAGAGACGTATGTAGAAATAAATGACAAGGAAGGATTCGTTGATAATATTTGATAGAGTATTAGTGAGATTAGGTATTGAAACATTGTAAGAATTAATAAAATCAAAGATTTTCTGTGTCTACGTGTTGGAAATACTGAGAGGGGGGTGAATCAATATTCCCTAGCAATTATAACTTTTAAATCATTTCATAACATTATTTAATCTTCAATTATTCTTAATGTTTATCCAGTAACAATAGTAAACAATATAACACAATAGGCACATGAATTTTAGGTGGAAAACCCCCTCCAGGTCAAAAACCACCTTCGTATTTTGTAATAAATTCTTTAATCTTCAACCCCAACTGAAATGAAAGTTACAACTTCCTAGAATTCTTGAAAATCATTCTTCTCCATCTCCCACTAGAAGGATTCCCCAACGCCTCGGTTTCTTCAATAGTCAACTGAATGGATGCCCCGACATCCTAGACCAACCTACCACCCTAAAGTGTTCACAGGCTCCAACCTGTAGGTGACTTCATGCACCAACCCATAACTTCCCTGCCACCCTATAATATCATAAATAAGACAAGAGTACGGACTCCCATGCCAGGGAAAATGATCCACGATACAATATGATTCACAATGATTTTCTTGAACTAGACCAATCACCCAATCACACTATGACCTGAAACCCAACCATAACATTATCCAAAAATGACTCTTATACCTCCCAACAAGGCCTCTTCAACTCTAGGAAGATTGACTCTTTTACAATAATGACTCTTTTACAATTTTACAATGATGATTTTTACAACACTAAATTTTAACACCCTATGATACTTGACTTGACAATGCTTCTTGGATCACTAGCAGTTGTTGAGGTATTGGTGTGCTTGCTTCAAGTAATGGTACTTTGGTGTTGCACGTCCTTCTAGTATGTGTCCAAATTGTCCTATACGGTGTCCTCCCTCCTGCACATGAATTAATGAACAATACCCAAACCAATATACAAAAAAAATACTTACTTTGTCTTGCAAAACATATGTCAGATAAATATTCAAAATTCAAATGTAAATACGTTTAGCATTTATGAAAAAAACCCAAACAAACATACATAAAAAATATTTACAATGTACTGCAAAAACACATGTTAGAGATGATATTAAAATTCAAATGAAAACACTAATCATACATACCTTGGTGTAGCATACTTACCCTTGACTGTTGACGTGTGATCCTCACTGTAGTGATCCTTGAATGCATACTTTTTCTTTCATTCTAAAAGCTCTGTATTCAATCTACTGTATCTATGTAATTTCAGATCTCCAAGGTCTGAAATTTTGTCCTATGGTAACCCTTTGAGTCCGCTTTCCAACCTCATATGTCGGATCGATATTGGAATCTTTATGAAATAGTTATGCTCAATCACCCACAATGACCTGATTATAGACTAGCTCAAGAGAGCATACTTGTACAAAGTGCCACGTGTCACTGTTTTTACCTTCAGTCCTAAAAACAATATCCACAAAACTAAAGTATGTCCTCTTCCTACAACTTTTTATAAATTGAAATCCAATGCCTAGAGATAAATTTATGACTATTTTCCTAATGTCACGTGTTTGACATGGAATTCAAGAGCCTGCAAAAACCCTAACTTCCTCAGATCGTATCTCCGAAAATATAGCGAACCAAGATTTGAATTTTTGTCACAAGGTTCATCATGATTTTAGATACAATGGGTTTTAATTTCCGCTTCTGAAGCTTCTTATAAAAAAATTTATAGCAAAAACTCCACAATGACCTGTTTGAAGCAGTGAAATCCTTGCATGAGGAGGATATGAGGGTCAAAATTTATAGAAATGATTAGGTTGCGAGGATCTTCAATAAGTCAACATTAGAGGGATTTTAGGAGCTTAAAAATCTTTTAATTATTGACTATTCAATGACCACAACCAATGACGAGTGACATGCCACAACCCCATGGGGTTTGAGCCAACTAACTCGGGTTACTAACTTAAAACACGAATATCTCTCAAACCATGAAGAATTATGTGGCATGCCATATATCAACAGAAACATATCAACAAGTAGAATCCATCCAAAATATTCTTGACTCAAAATAGAGTAATTTTTCAAGGAAAAATTCCCATGCAAGATCAGGGTAGCCCTTGGTGCTTCTTGGGTTGACATCAATGACAACCATTGATCAACAATCTCCCCCTTTGGCATTGATAGAAACAAAATTAGTCTCCCTGCGATCATGACACCTCTTCCTACTACATTCTCTCCCCCTTTTCCATAACTGGCAAAGGGTAAATCCCCTTAAAAAATGTCATCCTATGGACCTATACAAAACTCCACTCCTCTTTTATACTTAGTTAGATAAGAGAAAGAGTCTAATGATAACTTGGGACAATCCCAAGCTTTTGGAAAATATATGCAAATGCTTCACCAGGTAATGGTTTGGAAAAGATGTCAGAAAATTGTTCCTTTGTGCCAACATATTCAAGCTTGATATTATTTTCAGTAACCTCCTCTATAACAAAATGATATTTGATCATAATGTGTTTTTTTTTTAATACATCACAATATTCTTGGAGATACTGATGGAACTGGTGTTATAGCAAAATATGGGAATAGGCTCATCAAACTTGACTTGAATGTCTTGCAAATTTTGCTTCATCCATATAACATGAGTACAACAAGCGTTTGTAGAGATATATTCTACTTCTGTTGTGGATAACGAGATTGAAGAATACTTTTTACTAAACCATGAAATAAGACAACTACCTATATAGAATGCTTCTCCACTAGTACTCTTTCGATCATCAACACTTCCTACCTAATAAGCATTTGTATAATCTTGGATAACTAAATCATTTCCTTTGGGATACCATAAACCATATTCTGATGTGCCCTTAAGATATCGAAGAATTATTTTGACGACAATAATATGAGATTATTTTGGTGCTACTTGGAATCTTGCTACTTTTCCAACTACCTGCATTATGTCTCATCGAGAAGTTGTCAAATATAGAAGACACCCAATCATAGATCTATACAACCTCTAGTCCACATCCTTTGACAGATATTCTAAACTTAGCTTGCAACCTATTGCCATTGGGGTAAGGACATGCTTGTAATATTCCATCTTGAATCTCTTGATAATTTCCTTGATGTGCTTAGATCCATATATAAATATTCCTTTAGTCTGCTGAGATATCTGAAGCCCTAAAAATTATGTTAGCTCGCCAAGTAGAGACATTTCAAACTCACTTTCCATCTTTGTGGTAAAGCTTTTACTTAATCTATCATCATTTCTTCCAAATATTTTATAGACCACATATACCTTGATAATGGTTAGGTTACCTTGATCCACTTTCACATAGAGATTGTTGTCGGAACTTCCTTTCTTGAATCCTTGTTGATGTAGATATCCATCAAGACGAGCATAACAAGCTTTAGGAGCTTGCTTGAGACCATATAGTGCCTTATTTAATCTGTAGACATAGTCTTCCTTTTAAGAGGGCAGAAAAGGGGTTGTTCAATGTAAACTTCTTCTTCCAATTCACCATCTAGAAAGGCTCACTTAACATCCATTTGGTAGACCTTTAATTTTCTTGAGCATGCGTAAGTAAGAAACATTCTGATAGCTTCTATTCTAGAAACATGATCAAATTTTTCCTCAAAATCAGTTCCTTCAAATTTTGCATATCCTTTGTAGACTAATCTTGCCTTATTCCTGGTAACCTATTTGTTCTCATTCAATTTGTTTCTAAAGACCCATTTAGTTCCAATAAAATTTGTATCCTTTATTCATGGAACCAATTCCCAAATGTCATTCTTCCCAATTTGATGCAGTTCTTCATTCATATCTGCTACCCAATTTTCATCTTGACAAGCTTCCTCAAAATTTCTAGGCTTAAAAGTTGCTAAAAAAGAAAGGTGGGCTTGCTGTGATGAAAGAAGTTGTCGAATTATTCTAGTTCCAATTCCTTCATTTATGTTTATGATTATTTGATTTAACGGATGATTCTTCTAACACCATTCTTTTAAATCTTTTGGAGAATTTTCTTGTACATCTTGCTGATCATTTCTTATTTTGTCATGGTTAAGTGGTGTTTCCTTATTTGACTGGTCTTGTTTTGGAGCTTCTTCTTCATCCTTCAAATATTCTCCCTCAGATCACTTATATTTTCTTGAAGAACAATCTCATCATCATCCTTTGTAAGACAATCTTCATCAAAAGTAACATTTTTTCTTTCCACTATTTTTTTTCACATCAGATTGTAGCATCTTTAATCTTTCCTTTTGCATGAATACCCAACAAAAATACCTTCATCGACATGGAAATCAAACTTGCCTAGTTTTTTTATCTTCTCTTTGATGTAGCATTTTCTTCCAAATCTTCTAAAGTATTTGATGTTAGTTAATCTTCATTTCTATAGTTTGTATGGAGTCATGTTACATTTTTTCCTTAGGAGACCTTTTTTTTCAATGAATAAAATTGTATCAACTTGTTGAACGTAGAATTTATCGTCTAATTTTGAGTCATTTAAAAATTTTCTACCCATTTCCTGTATGGTTCTATTTTTTCTTTCAAAAGATCCACTTTGTTGTGGTGTTCTGAAGCCTATTGAGAATTTCCTTTTTATTCCATTTTCGTCACAGTACTGATGAAATATCTTGCAAGTGAATTATTCACCATTATATGAGCTCAGACATTTGATCTTCAAATCAGTTTTATTTTCGACCAATTTCTTGTAGATTCTAAAACACTCGAATGCCTCATTATTTTTCTTTAAGAAGATGATGGTTGTCATTCAGGTGTAATTATCTATCCTTAGCTTAAAATATAATTCTCCATATAAACCTTTTGTTCTCATAGGATCACGCAGATTAATGTGTACTAATTCGAATGGACGTGATGCATAGTGTTATTTTGTCTTGAACTCAACTTTTGTCTTCTTTCCGTACCGACAAGATTCACATACCATATTAGTAGGTTTTGAAATTTTAGGCACTTCTGTTACTACTTCCTTCTTGATTATCCTGACCAAATTTTTGAAATTTATATGTCCCATTCAGTTCTGCCATAACCAACTTCCATCTTCTTTTGCCAAAAAGCACCCTTTAGGTGTCTCATCCATAATATATATTTCATTTGGAGCTCTTCTTGTTGTAGCCACAATTTTACCAAACTTTCCTTTCCTGATTTCACATTTATTAGATTTAAATAGAATCGTGTGTCCTTGATCGCACATATATCCAACACTTAGCATATTGTGATTCATATTTTCAACCAACAACACATACTTCGCTAATGCATTCTTGCTTCCAAGTGTGATCGTACTTGATCCTATGAAATTTGAAGACCCATCATTTCCAAAAGTCACTTTTCCATTCTTCTTTTCCTTCAAGGAATCTATGAAATTATTCCTATCTCTAGTCATTGAGTTGAACAACCACTATCAACATACCAAATGTTTATGTTTCTTTGAACCTTGAGAGTGATAGAACATTTTTAAGTCTTATTTTTACGTATTTTTTCATTCTGATTTTGTGAGAATTCCTTTGAATAACTTCCAAGTCTACAATATTTAGCCAGTTGTCCAAAATTATTACATTTGTAACATTTGTCATCATCTCTCAAATGATAAAATATGTTAATATTTTGTTGAGTTCTGGAATATCCATTTCTGAAAGATCTCTTGAAACTATATTTATTCCAAAGATACATGCAACATTCTATATCTCTATGTCCAAACCTTCCACATGAATAACAATGACCATAGAAGATAGGTTGATAGCTGGGAGGAAATCTCTTCGAGGACTTTTCTTTTGTGGTTCTTCCTGCGAGTCTTGATCTCTTGAGTTTGTTGGGAGGGCTACATACTTGTTAGATTTTGCATATCCATATTCTTTTGTTTTCATAGAAGGAGTTGGCTCCTTTTTTATTTTTTCTTTGTAACCAAAACCAGTCTTGCCACTATTTGATCACTAATTGCAGATGATTTCTTCCAATTCTTTTGAGTTGTTGTCATAGTTTTGAAGTATTTTTCCAGTTTTTACTTTCTTTCATATAGAAACTATTTCAGCTTCCAATGCTTCTCTTTCCTTGTTGCTTTCCTTTATTTCTTCCCTAAGCGATTCTTCAACGTGTTTGTATTCTTCAACCTCGATTTTAAGATTTAGGACATGTTCCCTTTTTGTCTTTAATTCATCTTCAAGAGTGTTGACATGCTTCTTCTCGGTCTTGTGCTCTTTGATAACCCTGATCACTTCATTTTGAAATTCAACCTCGGTCATCTCTCTTCATCGTCTACTTCTTTTTCAGATGCCTCTTGCATATTGTGCTTGGCCATAAACAATACTCTTCCATTGATTTCTTCTTCATTATCAGTGTCTTCATCAGATGAGGAAATATCTTTTTTGTAGAAGAAACTCTTCTTAAACTATTTCTTCTTTCCTTGTGTGTTGAGCTTCCTTAGACCTTTCTTTCCTTTCGTAGCAACCTCATTTTTGTGAGGAAACTTGGCTGAAAAATTCCCAACCTCGCCACAATAAAAACATATCAATGGAAGTTTACCTTTGAATTTCCTCATACCTGTTCTCATTTTTCATTTGAATTAGGAAAATTATTTATCTGAATATTCTTCTTCATATTCTTCCTTTTCATCTTCCTTACAACTGTAATGTTTTTCTTTCGGAGCATGCGTGTCCTTAATAGTCTTCTTGGATGCGTAGAATGTTGTTTCTAGGTGATATGTGTCATCCTCTTCTTCAATCCTCATTTCATATGCCATAAGGAATCCATGAAAATCATCTTTGCTGAGATTGGTTATATTTGTACTATATTCTAGAACAGATAACTTTTGCTTGAATCTTGCCGGCAGTATTATAAGGATCTTTAGGACAACAATTTTCATCTCGATAGGTTCTCCTAAACCTTCCAATGCAATTTTTGTTTCATCAACACGCTGAAAGTATGCAATGATATTTTCATCTTCCTTCATTTTGAGTTTCTTAAATCTTGCCCTGTAAAATTGAAGCTTTCTTTCTTTCATGTTTGAGTCACCTCCATATATATTTTCAATCTTTCCCTGTACTTCTTTAGCAATTTTGTAACTCAGTACCTTAAAATAGACAGATTCTATAAGCCCACTAATAATTATATCTTATTCTTTGCATAATATACCATATTTTTCTTACCTTTTTCATGTTGGGTTTCTGTAATGAATTTTTCAATGATTTCCCAATCTTCATATCCTTGCGACAACAAATGAACCTGCATTCTTCCACTCCAAAGTGTGTAGTTATTTCCATAGAGCACATGAACTCTATCCTTAGTATACTCCATGATCTCCTTCCATTTTTTAGACTTTTATTGAAGGAACTAAGCTCTGATTCCAATTGCTTGAAATACTGTGGGGGCGGGGGGGAGGGGGGGGGAGGGTGGGAGTGAATAATTATTCCTTAGCAATTACCACTTTTAAATATTTTCAGAGAATTATTTTGTCTTCAATTATTCTTAATGTATATCCCGTAAAATCAGTAAAAAATAGAACACAATAGGTGCATGAATTTTAGGTGGAAAACCCCCTTCGGGTCGAAAACCACAGAATTATTTTCTAATAAATTATTTAATATTTAGTCCCAACTAAAATGAAAGTTACAACTTCCTATAATTTTAGAAAATCATTATTCTCCAGTTCCCACTGGAAGGTCTACCAATGCCCTGGTTTCTTCAGTAGTCAACTGAATGGATGCCCCAGCATCCTAGACCGACCTACCACCTTGAAGTGTTCATAGGATCCAACCTGTAGGTGACTTCATGCACTAACCTAGCACCTCCCTGCCACCCTGTAATGATAAAAAATAGGATAAGAGTGTGGAGTCTTGTACCAAGGACAATGATCCACGATACACTATGATTCACAATGATTTTATTGAACTAGACCAATCACCCAATCACACTATGAATGGCAACCCAACCATGAGATTGTCTAATAATGACTCCTATACCTCCCAACAATACCTCTTCAACCCTAGGCAGATTGACTCTTTTACAATTTTATAATGATGATTTTTACAACACTGACTTTTGACACGGCCTCATACTTGACTTGACACTACTTCTTGGATCACTAGCATCTACTAAGGTATTTGTATGATTTCTTCAAGCAATGATACTCCTCCTTTTTTCACATGCATTAATGAACAAGACCCAAACCAATATACAAACAAAATACTTACATTGTCTTGCAAAACATATGTCAGATAAATATTCAAAATTCAAATGTAAATATGTTCAACATTTTTGGACAAACCCCAAATAAACATCGATAAAAAATACGTAGACTGTCCTGCAACAACACATGTCAGAGATGATATTCAAATTCAAATGCAAACACTAATCATATATACCTTTCTGTAGCATACTTACCCTTGATTGTTGATGTGTGGTCCTTACTGTAGTGATCCATGAATGCATACTTGTTCTTGCCTTCTAGAAGCTCAATATTGAATTTTTTGTGTCTATGTAATTTTGGATCTCCAAGGTCTGAAATTTCATGTTGTGGTATCCCTTCCAGTCCTCTTTCCAAACCCATAGGTCTGATCGATAGAGGATTCTTCAATAAATTGTTATTCCCAATCTCCCACGATGACCTAATTATAAATAGGTTCAGTAGGGTGAAATTGTACAAAGTGCCACATATCATTGTTTCGACCACCAGTCCTGAAAAACGATACCCAAAAAACCACAATTCATCCTCTTCCTATCACTTTTTACAAAGTTTGAATCAAATTCTTAGAGACAAAGTTATGAAAATTTTCCCAAGATCACCTATTTGACATAGAATTCGTGAGCATGCAAAAACCCTAACTTCCTCAAATCATATCTCCTAAAATATAGAATACCAAGATCTGAAATTTTGTCACGAGTTTCATCAAGATTTATACCAAAATTATTTTTAATTTCAGCTTCTAAATATTTATAGAAAAAATTTATAGCGAAAATTCGACGATGACCTGTTTGAAGCAGCGAAATCCTTGCATGAGGAGGATATGAGGATCACAATTTATAGAAATTCTTCAGTTGAGAGGGTCTTCAAGAAATTAATGTTAGAGGTATTTTATGAGCTTAAAACATTATTAAGTATTTACTATTCAATGACCACAACCAATGATGAGTTCCATGCCACAACCCCATGGGGTTTTAGCCCACTAACTAGGGTTACTAACTTCAAACAAGAATATCTCTCAAACCGTGAAGAATTACGTGGTGTTCCATATATCAAAAGAAACATATCGATGAGTATAATCCATCCAAAATATCCTTTATTAAGAATAGGGTAATTTTTCAAGTCAAATTCCCATGTAATATTAGGGTAGCCCCTAGTGCTGCTTGGGTTGACATCAATGACAATCAATGATCAAAACTAAGTCTCACTAGGAATCAAAGAGAAGTGTTGTAGGTCCTAATTTTTTTATTGGTGTTATATTTTAGATTACATTCATTTCCGAAAACTAGAGTCATCACTCCTTAATAATCTAACAGTTTCAAGATCTGAGGATAAGAGGTGAATAGATCCAAAAAGGGAGGGCAGAGATTTGATAAGGATTGGATCCTTGTCGATGCCTTAAAAATTATTCAAGGCAGGAATAATATTTTGTGTGAAGTCTTTATTACATCTGAGAGATGGATAACGAGTGAAATCGACCTGGAAATGATAAAATTTGAGGAGGGAACGATTTGAAGAATCATACAAAAGAGACATGTGAAAGGACCATCATCGAAGCAGTTGTACAGTAGTCTGGAGTCGGGCATTCAAATTTTTTTTTAAACACAAAAAACAGTCGACCCCAACCTATCCCGAACCCTGACCTAGTGTGGGACCAATGAATAAGGAAGTTTGGCATGTCAGACGGACCTCAAGTTTTCATAGTCGATGGTTGGTTTATTTTATTGGCAACTTGTTTTACTCTGACGCCTGACCTCTGGTAGGACCTAGTGAACTATTCATACCACAAATGAAAACAATTGATCTAGAGGGGAGAATAATGAGTAGAAAGAAAGGTCAACCCACTGACTATTTTGGAGCATGACACAACTATTAACATAGTATGACGAGTTAAATTGTTGGCGAGATATGAAATATAGGCATCATGCCTGCACAAAATTTGACCAACACATAGATAAAAGTAGTGGGCATTTAAGTTCCTTGGCCAAGATCGAGCCTTGGGAGAGAGGAGTAAATTTGAAGGGGTGTGGATTCAATACATAATTGGAGGGTATGTTTATTGGATAAGTTAATTAGAAAGAAAGGTTCATAGAGATGTAATCACAAAAGAACTATGCCCAAATTTTCATCCAAGTATATTTCAAGAGCGGGGTCAAAAATTAATACACTCTTTTGCTATGTAATTTGTGGTATCAAAGCATAGTACACTCTAAAATATAAAGAGATTTTAGGCAAAATCGATCAATACAAGATAAGGAGGAGTTTAGGGGAGAAAGAATCTTGAACAAGGTTTGAGAAATCACAAAGTGGGATCTTTTCAAACATAAGTTTAGTGGAGAATGTAAGAAGAAAACAGGGGAACCAAAACCAAGGCCAAGATAGAGAGAGGCTAAAGAAATATGCTTGTCAATTTAGGGAAGAGCATAATGTTGGAATAAGATTGAGAGCATCAGTCGGGGGAAAAACTGAGGTGACTAAGGTAATTGGGATATTGAAATCTTAGAATTGGATAACTAGTTAGGTAAATGTGGGTCTTAACTTTTGATTTAATTAGTAAGAAAAATAATAAATTGCAGGTATAAACCTATACAACCAGAAGTGATGTGAATGTGAAGACTTATCAGATAGAGGTCGAGAATTATGACCAAGGACCTCGAAGCAAAGAGTCTGCATCAGTATAGTTTCAGTTGAGGTTGAAAAAGGTCACAAAGGGGCATTTATTGTAGCTGGGAATAAGTATAATTCCCATAAAGAGGAAAATTTTGTGATAAAAACTTGTTAGTAAATAAAATTTTTGATGAAGAAGGGGACAACCTAATTCCTCAAAGGAGAAAGAGATAAGTGAGTAGCTCAGCTTAGCAAAGTTGAAAGCTAAGGAGTGGGAGTGCTCAAGAGAGGAAAAATTTCAACTTCGGTTGGGCAGAAGTTGTCAAAGGTAGTTCCAGAGTTGTGACAAGTGAGTCCACAAAATTAGGGAATGATAATGGCTACTGATGACCATGAGAAGGGTTCATAAAAAAGTCACATTCAAATGAAAAAGAATGCCAAAGCATTTGGCATGAGGAGGTTGAGTGATGAAGAATTTGAAAACGAAATTCCTGAGTTAAAGCTATGAATTAATGTGATAATGGAATTGTTACATGAATATGAGAAATACCAAATAGATGCTTGGGTGTTGAGGATGAAAAGGGTGAAGTGGCCTATGTTGCAAAAGACGTTGAAGCATAAATTGAATATTTCATTGAAGAGGGAATAACTAGGGAAAAATGAGTATGGTGAAGAAGATGTTTAGCTCTGTAGACTAGTGTATGGAACATTTCTTGGTGAGGATGATGGAGATGTGAGGTTGATGGATAATCTCGAAGACCATGTGAAAAATTCAAGACAATAGGAGGAGTTGTTGATATAAGAAGAGGCTAGAGAACCTTGTGGTTTTGAAGCTAATAAATTATGTGTGTATGCAGGTCTTCCAAGAAGGGAAAGAGTAAAAAAATTAAAGGTTGTCACAAGGAAGATAAAATGAAGTTGTCTCTAAGAGACAGATAAAAAAAGGATTTGTTTATTGGAATGAAGGGCCATGAACTTGCGATGGTGAATTAAATTTCCATTTCTGGTCAATGTGAAAAGAAGGGAACTGCATATTACAAGGTAATGTCTTTATCTTCATCAAATGTTCTTTTGTTGAATGACTACAAGAGTGCATTGGTAGGTGAATATATCAAGTAGTTTGTCCCGAAGGAGGAGGAAAATTCCAAGGTGGCTTTTAAGAAGTGTAAGCATGAAGATATAAGTAAAATTAAGCCCTTCCATAAAGCAGTAGAAATCATATCTATAAACAAAATGAAGTTGGTTTATGAAGATGACCACACACAGGATGAAGAAGGTGGAAGTATGTCATTTACAAGCATAAGGGAATAACATAAGAAGATTTATTTCATGGAAGAAGATGAACCATCATTGTTTCATAAGGAAAATCAGAATGGAAATCATACACAGTGGGTAAATATTGTTGTTTGTGCACAATTTTAAGAGTCTGACAAAGAAAATAATTCAAGGGAAATCAGATCCTAAATTTTGAAGAAGAAATAAAGTTTCCAGAGAGATTGTTACGAGAATCTGAGGTTACAACCAATGGGAAGGAATGTTCAACAATACCAAATAAGGAAGGGGTACTCAATGCATCCATGTAAATGAAGGATTTTTTTTGTTTTCAAACCGATTACATGCTTGAAGGCTCAAGGGAAGAGGAATATGAAGTTGTAATAAAAGAGATAGAATTGATGTTTTTCCCTAGAGATAATGATAAATAACAACAATTTTGAGTGAAGGAATATGAGATAAGGGGAGAGGGGACATATTTTTCCCATAGAAATGAAATTTTATTTCATTTCCAATAGAAGGATACGAATTGTGAAATTGTTTTGGAGTACAATAAAGAGGTTTTGAAAGGTAAACATGGTGATCAATCAATATTTAATATGTAGACCATTTATTTTAAGGAATGTATAGAATATGATATCCAATCTATCATAAGACAGCTAAGGAGAAAGCATTCATGTGTCTTACATCTCTTTGATGGCGTGTACGATCATGGAGATAATGAAATGAGAATAACAGACATCAATATTTTTCCAATGCAACTAAGCAGTGTTAGTAGCATATTCAAACAAAAGTACAATTTAGATGTTGAAATTGAAGAAATAAGTATGTTTTTGGAAAAAAAATAAAAAAGGGGGTATTATAGGAAGAAGAAGACAATTAGTAATGTGATCCAACATA
Source organism: Pinus albicaulis (assembly GCA_034641835.2). Taxonomy (NCBI): domain Eukaryota; kingdom Viridiplantae; phylum Streptophyta; class Pinopsida; order Pinales; family Pinaceae; genus Pinus; species Pinus albicaulis. The sequence continues at coordinate 1,208,833,704 of CM076578.1, read as the reverse complement.
ATTGAAAAAGTTACATCAACAAGGTAGAGAGAGAGAGAGAGAGAGAGATGTAGAGTAAAATTTGGGATCCTAGAAAGTGGAAACAAGACAACAGAGTAAGAATCCAACAATATCATTAGGCATGGGTTATAAGAGACATATGACTAGGAGGTCATACTCTCTTTCCACCCAGGGAGTTTGATGCAGGAGAATAATCCCTAGGTAAAACGTTTTGATTTAGACCTTAAGGGGGTCTTGTATTTTCTAAAGGGTAAACACCTTTTCTCTAATTGTAAATTTGTATAAATCATAATTTATGAAATTTTGGATGTGTACATGTATCCCGATTCTAGATGAATCTAGGATCGAAAATTGTTATGTAGTTTTGATTAGCTGTAAGTCATTTCGATGAGCTGGTAATTTCCTAAATGGGACTGTGTAAAGGTAACAAGTGTTTAGGTAATATGTGAGTAGTTTCATATTTATGAGACATATGCCGCATATTATTATTATGTTGGGATATTTTGTTCTTGTAAAATTTATGTATAGGGAAGAGAACCCTCGAGTAGGGAGTAAGTGAGCTTTTAGTAGAGTAGTCGGGCAGAGAGAGCACACTATAAGGTTTTTTGTAATAATTTTCTTAAATAGAATTGTAATGTCTTCTAGTGTTTTGGTCCCTATCAGAATTGATGTTCCTTGTGGTTTTGTTATTCTGTTAGAATACATGTATTTAGATCATGTCAAAGAGACATATGTAGAAATGAATCACAAGGAAGGATTCATTGAGAATAGTTGACAAAGTTTTAGTGAGATTGGGTATTAAGCTATTGTAGTAATTAAGAGAATAATAGGTTTTTTGTGTCTAACTACCACCAGGAATCAAAGAGAAGGGGAATAGGTCTCAATTTTTTTGTTGATGTTAAATGTTACATTTCTTTCATTTTTGGAAACCAGATCCATCGCTCCTTGATACTCTTATATTTTCAAGATCCAAGGATGAGAGGTGACCATATCGTGAAAGGGTGGGTGAAGATTCAATAAGGATATAATCCCTATTGATGCCTTCAAAATTATTCAAGGCAGGACTAAAATTTCGTGCGGCATCTTGAATACATCCTAGAGAGGGATAATGAGTGAAATGAGTCTGGAAACAAAAACAATTGAGGGAATGGTTTGAAGGCTCACACACAAGAGACACCGAAAAGTACCATTGTCGAAGAAGTTGTACGATAGCTTGAAGTTTTCCCTTTAGGTTTTTATTAACACAAAAAGAATATTTTACCCTGACCTATCGCAAACCCTGAACTAGCATAAGCCTAGCGAATAAGGAAGGTTGGTAGGTCAAACTTGACCTTCAGTTGACACAGTTGGTGGTTGGTTTATTTTATTGATGACTCATTCTACTTAGACCTCTAACCTCTGGTGGGACCCTATGAACTGTTTGGGCCACAAAGGAAAATAGTTAGGCTAAAAGGGATAGCAATGAGTAGAAAGAAAGGTTGACTCTACAAATTTTTTTAAGCACTTTTGTTAAACATCAATTTGTTACATCCATGAACATTTTGAAAAATCCATATCCTTCATTATCTAATTAACTATTGTCAGGAATTCTCATTAAATATTGAAGAAATACCTCTCCACAAAGTATAAGAATCCTGGAATACTTACCTAAAAAACCATAATTTTGGAAATCATTGCAGGTCCTCAGTTCACAACATATGATGGTCACACCTTGAATAAATAGTGACTTGCAATTTCATCGTGATTTTCTTGTGTTAAAGTTGCATTTGTCTTTTTACAAAGGTAAAAATAAAAAGGAAAATAAGGTTCCTATTCTAGAAGCCTTGAGATTGGTATCTATTCTGAAGTGGTGGAAATTGTGTTCGATCTCCTTCTGTCCTAAACCTCTTTTCTCCCATTATGGATCTCATTCCCTCTATTATGAATCTCACCCCTTCCTTCATGGATCTCAACTTCCACTATTTCCATATAAGTATAATGCATTCAAATATTAATGGGTTGCCACTTTTTCCCTTTGAACTATACACACATGTTTTCCATGTATCGATTGGATACCTTTTCATTGCAAGTTTCTGGTTTGAGGATCATTGGAAGGAGGTTTCACAACATCAAGGCATGGTTGTTACTATCCTTTTGTTCATTGTTAATGCAAATATATGCCTCATTCCCATATAAATTTGTCATGAGGTTTATTGTAAGATTACTTGATAACTTACATCATTTATGATTGAATGATTGATGCATTATATTATTTGATCATTTATTTTTTATGTCTTTGTAGGTCTCTTATTAGAAAATCAAGAGAGAAAGTTTGAAATCTATAAAGGATAAAAGAAATATCATCATCAAGTATTTTGGAAAAAGTTATGAACTATGAATCCCATTTGCATCTATGATTTAGAGATAAATTAGGGAATATTTTCATACATTTGATTGTTTGTTTCTAGACTTGGTTTCTGAGTTTAGGGAGATTTTTCCTGTCAGCAGGATAAGATTTGTCCACCAAACAAATTAGTGATTCCACTGTGGAACGATTTGTTACTTTAGTTTCCCTTGTTCTTTGAAAACTAAAATTGTGTTTTATGTCACTAGTCAACCCTTATTGATTCTGAAAACCCATATCTATTAGGCATTTTGAAATTAAAAAAAAAAAAGTTTCTTAATATTTTACACTCATCGCACCTTGATATGAGAAACAGTGTAGTGTCATTGCACTATTATACTTAATAGTCATGAAAATAACATTGTTGTCTACTGTTGACCTACGATCGTCAATGAAAAATTGAACCTTTCCTAAGTTGTTCTTTGCTTGATCTTGGGTATAAATATTATTTATGTTTTTGGATCTATTGATAATATTATGTAGGTCAATATTTTGTTTGGTTTTGTTTGACCTTCTTTTTGTGGGAAATTCGAATTACTTTGATTTGTTTATTTCATTGGTTTTTTGAAAGAATTACATTTTTTCTATTTTGAATATTCAAAGCTTCCATTTCCTTCTTTCCTTATTTCAGTGAATAGTTCAAAGTTTTTTTGTTATATTTTAGTAAAGAGTTTATATTTTGTTACATAAAATAGATTTTTTGACAAAGAAGGAAATTTTTCTTGAGTTCATTTGTTTGCCAGAAAGAATTGGTGGCATTTGTATGATTCATTCTATATATATAAACAAATATATATTTATTCATCTTAAAATAGTTTTTATGGTGTTTTGAATGAAGTACTTTTGAAAATTGTTTTTGGTATAAAAAAATTCTTTAAAATAGAGTTTTGCATCTTAGGGAATTGAATGAAAAATTTATCCTTTGTTCGAGTAAAATTTCATTGAATTAAAAAGATTACATTATCGTATTTTATTGCATTCAATTTTGATTCAAGTCATAAGACCATCGGTTTCATGTCCATCACCTATTAAATAAACAAATACTTCAAATCAATGCTAATAAAATCAATTAGACATTTTTATCTTTCTATCATAGTGACACATACATTACATTAGTTTTAGGGATTTGGATTAAGAGTGATCGTTAATGCTTTAGAGCTGCAAAAAAACATTAGAATCTTCTCATAGAGAGAAAATACTTTTTCTATAATTTATCTCTAGGAATATCCTCTTACACGGGAGTCGAGCACAAGGCCATTCAGACCGAGTGATGTAATTGAGTTTACTTCATTGGTTACAGTAGCGTTGATTTTCACATATGACAAATGGCGTCAAAAGGCACTTTGGGATCGCTTGGGAGGAAATTCCCAAGGGTATTATACGACTTAAAATTTCCTACCCTTGCATGTACATCCGAATATCGATTGTCCGCCTACGGCAGGTTGTTATACGTGGAAACCTTAGTGACAATAATCTTAGGGCTATTACGCAAGGTGAAGGTGGGGGTAAGACCCTGCTATACCTAGAATACACATTGGCTATGCTCACTTGAGCCTCATTGGAGGGTAATTTCACTTGAAATTGTATTATATGTGAAGTTACTTGCACTAGGTCATGACCATTAACCAAGTTGTTAGTTTAACTAGTTACACCCGCTCTATCTCTAGCCACTTTTCATTGTGAAAAGGTTGTTTGTGTGGTTTGACTCAAATTTATTAGCATGTGTTACTTTGATTTTTTTACTTTTTAGTAAACCTTAGTTTGAATCTACTAGAAAAATTTCCATAATTTACCAATCAAGGAACCCCTTTTAATGAGGATCCTAGTTCTTTTCCTTGCTTTGGAAATGTTGGTCCTCCTTATATGGCTATGTTGTTTCTTTCTGGATTCACAACAGGTTTACTGATATGGTTTTTTTCAACCTTTTTGGTCCAAAATACTGAAGATGCATCACCTCCAGTGAATAATTTACCTCAACAACACCAACCTTTTGTTGATCCTTTACCTTCTTTTCGCATCATGTATTCTTCTCTTTATTATTTTTCTCCTTGTAAAATACTTCATTCTAGTAAAAACGAGGCTAAGAAGAATAAGAAGAACAAAGATAAGAAAGGATCCAACCAATAAACCATTACTGTGATTGTTGATGATGTGAAGGAACCCTCCAACAAACATCGCAAACAAAAATACCCTTGAATTTTTTTTAAGTGTGAACACCTTCTTAAAGATTGTCTTAGTATTCCTAAAGTCTTATAAGTGTGGTCTAAAGATTATTACTAACTTTTTGCTGGTCCTTCAACTAATGATCATAAATTCCTAGGGAAAAATGGTAAAAACTAGGTTTCCATGTAGGTTATGTGAAGGGAGTCATCAAACTCACCTTTTCCCTCATATGGATGAAGTCTCAAAATTGTTGGAGAATAATACTTTTTCTCAACATAAATGTCCAACTAGTTACCATAAATTTTCTCGCAACCTACCATCAATAGAAAAACTAACTAATCTAATTCAAAGTTTGGTAAATCCACTCTTCCCTTGGAAAGTGAAATATATAACACTCAAGTTGGTGAACCATTGGTTGATGAAATGGTTGACTCGATTCCCACTGCAGTATATCTAAATCTCCCCTTAGAGAGTGAAGTTAATACCACTCATTTTATTCTTATTACTTTAGATTCCACTGCACAAGGGGGAATTTCATTCATTTCCATGGAACCCCCTCCAAGTACTCACATTATTTCCTTTTATTGGAATAGACTAAAAAAGCCTTGCCTCCCTTCTTGAATCCATTTCCAAATCATTGTGAAGGCTTATGATAATAATGTTCCTCACACTATTATAGATTAAGGTTCCTCTCTAAGTATTTTCTCCTCAACTGCTTGGAAAGCTTTGGGTTCCTGTCAACTTCTATTTGTTACATAGAATCTATCAAAATTTTAACAGAAGAGAAAGTGAACCTTTAGGGATCCTTCTTCAGCTACCCATTTTTTTTTCTAAATTGGTCTACTTCTATTATATCATATAGTCCAAAATACTACAATCCTCATCCTCTAGAGTTGGAAAGCCAATTCCGAAGGGAAATTTCATTTCCAAAACAACAAAAAAATGGTTTCCCTAGATGGGGAAACTAGCCCAAGAGAAGAGTTCAGGAAGTTTATAATATGTTTCCCATAGTGGGAAACTAACCTTGTACATTACATGTTTAAAACAAAACCAAAAAACAAGAAGCAACGAAGTATCAGGAAATTGACTGGTATGAGAAAGAAGATCCCATAATTTAAGTTGTTGGAGTCTTATCATCCTGTACGGGTTGTTGGAACGACTCCTCCACAATTCTACGTGCATACTCAGACTCATCGTCCTTCAGCTTGGACACTTGGGCAGTCAACGAAGGAAGGAGAGTTACGTGGGAATTTGGTGAAGGGGAGGAAGTCGCTTGAGACATAGTATATGCGCTGGTGCCATCCTCGTCCGAGCCCGAGAAACTGTGTTCACTGTTTGAGGCCTACTGAACTAGCAAGGCCAACATCTTGCGAGGGGAGAAGGTGGAGGCGAGAGAGATGGTGGAATTGCAACATCATTTCTTGGAGCGAAGACCAGAGCCAGAGGCTTTATAGGGAGACTCTGAAAGGTGAAGAGACAGGCGAGTGCTGAGGTTAATGGGGTCTAGGACTTCTGGCTCTGCCCAGTCGATCGAGAGGTTCACTTTTCACCCAACAGTGACAGAGATGGGTAGCCTGGAGGGGAGACCTCAGCCACCACCTTTGTGGCATCACATGTAATGGCAATGGGGCATGGCGAAGGAGCAAGAATGGGGCTGGGATGATGGAGGGAGAATTGCATAGCAGTAGGGAGTAGGGGGAGATTCGAATGCCAAATTTAAACGAGTAGTGGAGCAAGGAATCGAATAATGGAGCAAGGGCTTGGAGGAGGCACAAGGAGCGTCAGATCAAAGCTAAAAGGAGAGTCGAATGCTAAAGTGAGAAGCAAGGTGAGCATATTTATGGGCAATGGATGGCGGCAAAGGCATGATAGGCAGAGTTAATGAGCATAGGACTGTGTTAATGGGAGAGTGGAGAGAGGACGTCGATGGGGGATGTTCGAGGGTGGCGAATAATCTCCCCACACACCAGAATTTAAGCTAGATGGTGTGGCCATGTGCACTCGTGTGAGGAGGATGGTTGTCCCTCATATGTGTGGCCAAGTGGTTGCCATATTTACTGAAAAATAACACCTACATCTGGAGTTCTTCAGCTACCCATTATCTTAGAAGGAAAAACTAATTGTATTGATGTTATAGTAGTCCAAGGCCCCTTGAATTACAATTCTCCCCTTGGGTGAGACTATGTCTATTCCATGAAATTTGTCTTATCCACAGTCTTTCACGTGATGTCTTTCCCTCATAATGGAAACATTGTGACTATTGACCAACATTTATTTGGTGGCCTTGATATGACTTACAACCATCCAACCACCATGAATTTTCCTTATACGCAAGTGGTATTACCCCTACCATAGGTTAATTATGTGGCAAATTATTCGATGCCTTCACCTATCGATGAAAAATTCTATCACTATATGCTCAAATTATTTTGACTTAGATATGGTAGCTGACATGGTGAATCCTTCAATAGGGACATTAGAGCCTGATCTTTCTAACCCTTTTAAATCTCTTGACATGTATTCCTTCTAGATATTTGTTCTTCCCTCCGATGGAGACCTCTTGGAAGCCATGATCGAGGTGTGTCCCTTGGCATGTACTCCTTCCAGAGCTTCGTCCTCTTAGAAGCCATGATCAAGTCATATGAGCATAGTTCTTTTCATGTGTCAATCTCGATTAAAAAATTAAACAACTTACATGATCATATTTATTTTCTTACGTCAAGCTCGTTAAATAATGAAACAAAGTGTTATGAGTATTGTTCTTTTCTTGTGTCAGCTCATTAAAAAATAAAACAAGGTGTCATGAGCATAGTTCTTTTCCTTTTCCAAGCTCATTAAAAAATGAAAAAAGGTGTTAGAAATGTGCTTCTGCCATAAATTTTGGGGGGAATGTGCTTCTTCCATTAAGTTGGGGCCATGATACTTATCTCAAGAAGATTTTTCTCTTTATTTCAAGATTGTGTAAAAATGAAACTTATCTCAAGCTTAGTATTTGTTCCTTCTCGTGCTCATAAATACATGAGAATTGGTTACCGAATATATTTTTATCACTTTTTCGGGCTCGTAAAAATGATACGAAAAAGGAACTTTGTGGAGTTTCCTTTATTTTTTTTTATAGTCCCTAAACATGAAATTTTTACTAAGTGAATTTGTTTCCTTTCACGCTCATTAAAAGGATTAGAAAGGGCATATTTTGGCTTTAAGTTTACCCATTTTGGACCAGATAAACAAATTATTGAAAAAGGTATACTCTGGTCAATCATGATTAGAAGAGTTATCCTGTGTATTGTTTTATCATATTTTGGCCCTCGGAGAATAAATTTAAGAAAAAGAACACCCTTGGAGTCTTCTTTATGTTCTTTTTAGACTCCCTAAATATGAAAAATCACCAAGCTTTACTTTCTCCAGGCTCGTTAAAATTTTATGTTAAAAGAATTGAATGATTTATCTTTTACCCTTTTTTCAAACTCGTTAAAATTAAACAAAAAAATTCATGTTGGAGTTTCCTTTTTTCTGTCTCTTCAAACTCTCTAAATATGAAAAAGATATTGAGTTACCCATTAATTGGATTTGTAAAACATAAATAATGTAGGACTCGTAAATAATGATGAATGTGAGCCACTCCTTCATAGGATTCACTTAAAAAACTTTGAAGGAATCATGTGAAGGATAAGCTTATATGACAAGCATATGTTATCTTCCTCAATTTTGTGTAAAAATAAAGAGGTACTTTCCATTAATGGTTGGGTAAATTGGAAAGAAACATTCATATTTTGTATTTGAAAAGGAAATATGTCACTCTTGAACATTACACTCTATCACTTTTCATGCCAGGGTTAGGAAATCCATTTTCCTCTCATTTCATTTGAACATACCTCAATGAAAGTATTCATATTGGTCTCCTGTCTTACTTTGAGTCAAATTTTTCCAAGTCAATTGTCGTGTCACCAATATGTTCAAGAGAAGTTCAACCTTAGTTAAAATCCATTTGTAGTCTTTAAAATCCTTCTATTGAATTGGTCATCCTTAAACAAGTCCTGAATTACTCCTAGCTTCAAAACTTGATATTTATTTCATGTTGTAGGCCATCTTGAAATAGGTTTCTTCCTATCGACTTCAGCACATCATCTAGGAAGTTGATCTAGAAGCCCCCTATAGTACCTTATAACCTACATGCCTTAATGACATGTTTCCTCATTTTTTATGATAGGATATCATCACTGGCCTTCAATCAGATGATTCTATGGGTGTTCAAGCTCAAATAATTTATTCAAACCTCATATATTGTACTAGAGTACCTTAAGAACCATTGTCATTATTGGTGATTTTTTTCGCATTTGTTAATAGTCCTCATCATTGGTCGATAATCAAATGATTTCTACCATGTTTGACTTCAATATATTTATTCACATCGTTAAATTCATGCTACGGATTGGTAGAGATGAGTACCTTAGATTTTGTCTAATATATCTAGGTTGCATGGATTTTTGAGTATTCATGATTGTAATATGGACCCACAACGTATATCTGGTGGCCATGACGCCATCCTGATATGGATATTTGCATATTTCCGTACTTTTATTTTGAGATAATTGTACTCTGATTATGGGAATTCCTACCTCAGTGATGATCATATGGTGATATTGTATTGCAATTATTTGACTTTTGACTTATAGGTCTCCAAGTAGTGATTCCTCGATTCCTTCCTTTGCAAGATAAACACCTCAACCATCATACCCTCTCTGACTTTGTACTTGAGGGGGGAATATGTTACACATAATTTTGTTACATCCATGCAAATGATGCCAAATACATATCCTTCACTATCTAATGAACTATTGTCATGAATTCTGATGAAATATGGAAGAAATACCTCTCCATGAAGTATAAGAATCATGAAATATTTATCTAAAAAACCTTAATTTTGGATATCATCATGGGTCTTCAGTTCACAACCTGCGATGGTCGCACCTTAAATAAGTAGTGACTCATGATGTCATCGTATTTTTCTTGTATTAAAGGTGCGATGGTATTCGTATAAAGGTAAAAAATCAAAGTAAAAGAATATTCCTATTATATAAGCCTCGAGATTGGTATATATTTTGAAGTGGTGGAGATTGGGTTTGATATCCTTATATCACAAACCTCTTTCCTCCAATTATGTATCTCATTCCCTCTATTATGGATCTCACCCCTTCTTTCATGGATCTCAACTTCCACTCTTTCCATATAAGTATAATGCATTCAAAGATAAATGGTTTGCCACTTTTGACTTCTAAACTATACCTACATATTGTCCAAGTATCCAACGGAGACATCTCATTGCAAGGGTTTAGATTAAGGATCATTGGAAGGAGGTTTCGCAGCATCAAGGCCTAGTTGTAATATCCTTTTCTTCATTCTTAATACAAATATATTATTCTGTCCCATGTACATTTTTCATGATGTTTATTGTAAGATTCCTTGATCACTTACATAATTTATCATTAAATTGTTGATGTGTAATATGCTTTGATCAATTTTTTGTTTCTGTCTTTGTAAATATCTTCTTAGATCATCAAGAGAGAGAGGTTGAAATTTATGAAGGACAACAACGAGGATCATCATCGAGCATTTCAGAAAAAGGTATGAACTATGCATCCCATTTGCATCTATTATTTAACTATAAATTAGGGAATGTTTTCATATGTTTGTTTGTTTGTTTATAGACTTGGTTTTCGAGTCTAAGGAGATCTATCATGTCAGCAGGATAAAATTTGTCTTCCAAACAACAATGCAAGTGCGAACATAGTATGAGGAGTTAAAGAGCTGGTGGGATGGTCAATATAGGCATTAGGCTTGCAAGGTGTTTGACCAACATGTGGATAAAAGAAGTGGGCATTCAAGTTCCTTAGAAAATATCGAGCCTTGGGAGAGAGGAGTGATTTTGAAGGGGTGTGGATTTCATCCATAAATGGAGGGTATGTTTATTGTACCATTTCATTAAGAAGAATGGTGCATAGATGTAATTGCAAAAGACCTATGCCCAAATTTTTGGTTGAGGAGATTTGAACCACGGGGTCAAAAATTAATACACTCTTATGTTGCGTCAAAACCTATCATAACTCAAAAGTCAAACCAATAGTGAGGAAAACCATCAATGACTATTATCTCTGAATGCAAGATGACTCATCATCATTATTGAAGGAAAACCACACCACCTGGAATTACGAGTTGGTGTTCCATGAGGAGCAACCTTTTATTCATGCGAGATGCCTCTAGGGCTTAGGCCATTTACTTATTTCCTTAACTTCGAGAAAAAAATCTCTTCGCGAGATAGAAAAAGTCTTAAAAAATCATTTATTTGTTTGTTTAATTAACATATATTATTATTATTATTATTTAAAATAAAGTTATAATTTAATATATAATTGTTATAATTTAGTATGCTCTAATGATTTCATTATTATAAAGTTCTATAATAGTATTTCTATTTTTGTCATTATTTTTAGCAATTTTATGTAAAAAATAATTATTTTATATTATAATAAAAAATTATATGTTATTTTTATGTAAAATTATATAAAATAGGATGTATTTTTAAAATTGTTTAATGTTATAATGAAAAAACAAGATGTATTTTCGTCATGATAATGCATTTCTATTTAGCACAAGGATGGAACAAAATGTAAAAATATATACGGAGAAAATTAAATAGGGATTGCTTTTCCCTCTAGGCGTCAAACGTCAGAGGATTGTGTTAATGAAATATGGAGTACATTGAAATCTTCTTGTTGTACAATATCTGAAGATGATAGTAAACTTTGGCTTATGGTTTGATAAAACCAAACTCAGGATTTTGTTCGGTTTCATAACAGTGAAATATAGATTCTCACTCAAAATTTTATATGTTAAGAAGGTTTTACGTAAGAATTTAATTCAATGCAGTCTAATTTCAAAAGTAATAATAAGTTCTTACACAAACTTTAGAGATATATAAAGTTTTACAACTTTAGAAATTTCAAAGTTAGTTAGAGAATCCAAACAAATCTGACAAATCCTCAAACAAAACCAAACAAAATTGACAATTACGATTGTATATGTGCAAGGTATATACTTCAATGTACTCGCACATTAAAGTAATAAAGTTCTTATTTAAACTTTGGAGAACTTATTACTTGCTGGATAGAATCAATTTCTCCGGCCACACTTGTGAATGGCGAGTTGTGATGAGTTGTTAATTTCTCCGGCCACACTTGTGAATGGCGAGCTGATGAGTTGTGATGAGTTGTTGCGTCATGCAAGGAAAAATTTATTTTTTGGGCTATTCGTTATTAAATGTGGTTAGGTATATCATTGGATTTAAATTCGTTTAAATCCAATGAGAAGCAATATATATCCAACCACATTTAATGGTCGATAGCCCATGAAAGAAAGCTAGTGTTGATGCAAAGTCAAAATGTGATTTGGTGATATCTAACATGTTTACCATGAGAGTGGTCCATGTGTTAATATTAAGTACATTAAAGTATTTTGTCATAATTAAGAAATAAAAAGTGAAATAAAATACTAAATTTCAATTAATAATGTTAAAATTTGGATAAATTTTAATATTTTTTTATTATTAAAAAAATCATAATCAATGCAAAATTAAATACAATATACACTTCGTGCTGTAAGTATAATAAATATTTATCAATTATATAAAATATAATTTGTAACATTACAGAATATAAATAAAATAACTTAATAATCAAACAAATAAACAAAATATTTTATATTTGTAAAATTTTGACCATCCAAATTTTAAAATTTTCACTTAAATGATTAAACTCATTGTTTAAATAATCATGTTCCAAAATTTCAAACTTCATTTTCATTGGTCCTATTAATCAAATCATGTGCCAAAATTTCAAACTTCTTACTTTCATTGGTCTCGGTGATGTTTTTTAATAATATGTTTAACTATTTTATACAAGATATTATCAATTATATTTTTTTAGATTTAAGATATGTTATTACTAAAATTATTATTATTACTAACAATTAGTATTACTATTATATTAGAATAAAAAGATATTTTTTAAAAACATTCAAGCTGATTGTGAATGGGTATCAATGTAGCCTCCACTTAAATGTTTTTCTATGATACAAGTAAATTTCTTTAAATTTGTTTCTTTATATTTTAGGAAGATATATGGTTTTATTGGTTTGAAGTGTGGTTGGGATTTTTCTAGAGTTCATAATTTAATGTATATATTTTGCAAGATAACCTTTTGAATATATAAATTTAAATTTTCTATATTTTATTTTTGTAAAGCTATACCAAAACTAAAATATATTAAAATAATCTATTATAAATTCTAAAAATCTTAATTTGAATATAAAAATGTACATGATTTTAAAGTTGATTATATATATATATATATATATATATATATATATATATATATATATATATATAATCAATTCTATAAATATAGTACATTTATCTAAAGTAACATACTATAAATATGTCTATGCATAATATTGTTAGTAACTAAGCATTTTTATAATTAAGTATGTTCAACGTAGACTAAATTACATGTAATATTGGTTGCATAAGATGTTCCCAGTGATGGATAATGGTTTTATTTTGGTTTACTTTCGCATCAAAGAAATAAACTTTAAGCACTTAGAGGAACATTATGAATGATACAAATTACTGCATCTATGACAAATAAGATTGAAATTATGAAAAATTCATAGTTTCACCCTCCTCAAAACGATTATGAACAAATTTCAAGGTTCCACCTTTTATTTATTTTATGTGTGAGTAATTTATACAATCAACTATAATGTTTTGTGAGATGATTAAGGATCACTTTTTATATTTTCTCTAAATTTTCTTAATAACTATGCATATACATAATTGAAAAAAAAAGGAATCAAATAAATTACCATTAAACTTTAAGTTAAAAAATTATCAGAGTTATGATAAATAGGATTGAAGCTATGAAATTTTCATAATTCCACCGTTGTCATAATGGTTACGTACAAGTTTCATGGTTCCACCTTTTATCCATCTTATTTTTTAGTAATTCATACAATCTAATTCTATTAGGTTATTAAAAGTCACTTTTTATATTGTTGTTAAACCTTCTTAATAACTATTGAGATGCATGATTGAAAAGTGAATTTAGGAAATCAAACAAGTTAACATTAAAATTTGACTTGGCTCTAGTCTATATGACATTCTAAATGAAAATACAAGGATGAAAGGAAGAAAGTGTTGAGTGGGCATGTAAATAGTTTTCAACAAACCCCCCATGGCTCAATATGATAGCGCACAAAATATTCCAAGCAAGGTTAGCCTAAATTCAAATCGAAGTGGGCAACATTATTGGCATGAGTCCCAACTACTTAGGCTACCCGTAATGGGAATTATTTAATTTCCATAGTATAAAATATGTCTCATAAATAATATATCCATGCTAATTAATATTCATGTTCTTTTCTCGCTTCATTTAATTTTATTCTTCTATTTTTTATTTATTCGTAAGAACTTATTTTCCTTTTATAGCCATGTCTAGTTCCTCTCTACAAACCCAAATAAACAATAGAATCAAAGTAGGAAACAACACATATATTCTTCCATGCATAGGGAGGTGGTCTATATATGGAGAAGGAAGGGAAAGGGCAAAAGAAACAAAGTAGCCACCCAGTGACTAGAAGTGTAATAAAAATAAAAGCAATCTCTTTAGACACTCGTGTCCATATTAATTATCGCTTGTCTACTCAAGTCAAGTGGAGGCATGTTTGGATAGAAAGAATTGGAAAAAAGAGAAAGTAATAAGTAATGTATTACAAGCATGGAACTAGGGTTGGAAAATATGAACATTTTTTTGGAATATCTTTATACAAATTATTGATTTAGATGTCATCGTCTCTTTATATATATGTTTATTTCTAAAGAATGTTTTTAAACACGCTATTAATTTATTTATTGCAACCTTCAAATCAATAGCTTTCCTAAATTTATCCCCTAAAAAACAAATATATATATTTTTCCAACCCTATTCCCATGCTTGTAAGACATTAGCTATTATTATTGGTTTTCTTTCAAGTGTGTGGAACAACATTTTCCTTAATATCGTGGATTAAAACACTCAATTCTAATGAATTTTCATTTTCATTATGTAAATCCAAAACTATTCTATGATCTTGAGATATTTTACATTTGAAAACACTATCTAAATGTTGAAGCTGGGCATTGAAATAGTCACCTTCTGCACGATTAAATTTATTACATCAAATACTAAGCTACCATGTCGAAAAGCCTCACCCATGTTTTCTCCAGGCGCCTACTACTTTCTTTTAATGCATTTTGGATGTTTGGGAAAAACATTATTGTAATTCTAATTCAACGTAATCCTCTAGAAAAATAATTGTTGATATCATTTGGCATATTGGACTTTATTACTTCCAATATGTGCATGTGAAAATGGCAACACAAATATATTCATCCTATGTTAAGTGGTTAGAATTAGCATAATTCCTTCTTCATGGTTACATGTTAAAATATATCCACGCACACTCTATTCTTATAATTGTAACTTACATCACTTTATAATTTTATACTTGGAAATCATATCCATTTAACAACATGATTATAATAAATTGCATAGTTCAACACGGGTATTTCTTAATCGTCTCTGCAAAGGAGGCTTAGCGGAAGTGTGTGAACCTTTTTCAGAAAGACCAAAGAATGACACCTATCCTTTGATGATCTCATTTTTCTCCTCCTTTGGTTTTCTAGACTTTTGAAGCCCTATCTCCTACATTAATACTTTATCATAAATTCATTAAACACAACTCTAAACACACGTTATTTTGGGTTCTTTTATAGAAAGCATCGCTCATTAGCATACAAAAGATGGTGCGCATATCTCCATATTAAAAGTAAAAGATGTGTGATTGAGGTTTTGTGAAATGCATATCCAATTCGTCCTTTCTAAGTTACAGTGAATTGAAAGAGCATTCCCACAGGCTTCATAATAATATGAAGCAAGTGTATTACCAAAAAAACTACCTATAATCCTCAAGTTTCTGGACATTGCCCTTGAAATTATGACATCGCTACTTTGCATAGAATTTCAAGTACTTCTTGAGAGTCTATAAGCCTTTCTTCATCTAAAATGGACATTTCTTTAATTAAAAGGAGAAACAACAAACATTTAAAAGTCCTCTTAGAACAACATGATATCGTAGAAAAAGGAACTAAACAAATAATTTTTTTGGGAATGTATTCAAAATTCTATTGAAAAATTAGGATAAATATTGGTTTATATTCATCTTCAATATAGAGGATTATGAAGAGGTGATTTGCATAAACTAAATGTCATTTTGGTTGAACATAGGAATAAAAGTTTGATCCACACATGATAGAAGTTATTTGTATTTCAAGGTGGATTGAACAAATACATTTATGATATCTTGTTCCATGATGAGAGTTAGATTCGTAGATATTTTTAGTTATTCTTATGAAAGAGGTAGGAAAATGTTGACTGTATAAATGAATAATCTGGTTATAACTTGTAGTTCCAAAAACAAGTGTTAGTCAACATGATTCTAAAACAAATTACTAGGAAGTAGGTCGAAACATACATTTTAATTCAATAGTCTCTGTGGTGTATGTATCTTCAAGACAATTTCACATTTAATATCAAATAATTATGATTTCCTTATGATGCATCACAAAATAAACATTTTGCAATGTAATTACACATAATGAACTTTATACAAATGCCTGCATGAAATGATATATCAATACATACAAATCATCCTAAAAATAAAACGAAATTTTAATATAATTA
Organism: Pinus albicaulis; assembly: GCA_034641835.2. NCBI lineage: Eukaryota > Viridiplantae > Streptophyta > Pinopsida > Pinales > Pinaceae > Pinus > Pinus albicaulis. The sequence goes on along the minus strand of CM076578.1, from coordinate 1,208,817,324 downwards.
TTCTAGATCCATCACAATGTGTTTTGGAGTAAATGTTTGGAGCTAACAAGTGTGGCTCATCATCAGTGTGATGATGAACCACACTTATTGTTTTGAAATTTCTACTCAAAAGAAAATTGTGTTTTGGAGTAGACTTGCTAACAAGTGTGTCTCATCATCATTGTGATGATCAGCCACACTTATTAGTTTGAAATGTCTACTCAAAAACACATTATGATAGATCTGAAAGAATCATATCAAAATTAATCACATCACATAAGACTAAACTCATAAATGAAAAGAAATGTTCAATAAATTTTATAGAAGTATATGTTACTAGAAAAATAATTTAATAAAATTAATACTACCCCACATCAAAATAATATAAATAATAATTTTTTTATTTTATCTTTATTTAACCCTTATATTTATTAAAAATAAAAGTTAATATATAAACTTATAAAATGGACAATGCGCATTGCATTAAGTGTTAGAAAGAAACTTACAATGTACAATGCATGGACTGTCTCACTAGAGACGAAACATTGCGAAAACAAGATTGCACATAGTCTTTAATTATAGAACAATGGTAGGAAATTAGATTCATAGAGGGAAAACAAACCAATATCATGCATTCAACAACCTTTTTCAGTAAAAGAAGAGTCAGCCACAACCCTGCCACGCCTATATTTCGAAAAGAAATAGCTCTATTCATTTAAAAGGCGAAATTAAATGTTGTATCGTTTGTTAAAGGGGTTGAATTTATTAGGTGTTTTTCCACTAATGAGCAAGGTTTACGCCTACGAGTTGGGAGGTCATACTTGAAATCATGGAGATACCTTTGAGATAATAGTTTGAAAATTATATTGAAATCTACATTATAAAATAAATCTATCATCTCAGATGAATCATATTAAAATCCTTAAATCATAAAATAAAAGTCAAAAAAATCGTTCTATCATAAATAATCAATATATTTTATACTAGCAATTGCAACACATGTTGCAAATGAAACATCGTAAGGAACTAACATAAGGAAGAGTAGCGTTGATGAAAGAAGATGTGATATGTAATGGAATTTAATTGAATATTTAAATTATAAATCATTCCACTCTAACATTTCATTCTCAACCAACCAACCAACCAACCAACCAATGAATTAGTATTGATATAACTTGACATTTCTAACTCTGTGAATTTTGGTTTCAGTCTTGAGATGAAGTGTGGTGATCATCCCATATAATATGTGTTGATATATAATTTATTGCATCAATTTGAAAGAACCCATTTCAGTGAAAGTAAAACCATTTGAATGTTATCCAAAGAAATGGAAACCCATTTTAATTAATTTAAAACAAATGACATCGTTTTCAATTAAAGAAAACAGATTTTTAGTGCAATCGAATGAAAAGAAAGAATATCATTGAAGTTACCTCTCTTCTTGTGAATCACATTGGGCATGAATACTTTATAGTAATGGATTTCATTAGCTCTCTCACTTGGACCCTCTTTCTGTATAGCCCCACAATAAGACCATTCATCCTACTTTTCCAAGCCTTCATGAAAATAGTCAAAAGGGCAGCAAGTCGACGCCCATTATGAGAAGGACTAAGTTCAACCTTATTGTTAAGTCTTTGTCTATTACAGTTAGGTGTTGGGCACTCAAAAACGTATTTCGAGCTACAACCATCTCAATAAACCAATCAATTCTCTAGTATATACAAATAACAATTACAAAATAAAATAATTCATAGTTAATGTATACAAAGATATCACCATCCATTGATTAAGATTTTGTTTGATCAAAGGAAAAAAGACTTAAATTTCCCAACTATGTCATCATAGAACTCTATAAGGATACTATGGTACCATCCTTCAAACAAATATTCTATATTGCTTGGCTTTGTTCATGAACTTTATTCTGGCTAGAAAACTAATATAAAAATATCTTCCCTTCTAGTACTTGCAAAATAACAACATATTTTCTTCCAAAAAGTGACAAATTTCTCCTTTAGTACTCACATAAGTTAATTTTTTTCATGTCATAGCACCGAGAACTTCGACGAGGGGCTCAACCTGGGATTCAGGTTTTTTGGAGCAGAGAGTGACGAAGCGGGGACTTATGATTTAAGCAATTCATCTCCTTTTGTCTTATGTAGTGGTTAGTGTGTGGAATACTTAGTTAGTGTGGTCCAATTAATAGTCATAATAGTTGGAAAAGGGGCCATTTTTCCCGTGGATAAACTTTGAGGGTGCACTCCCTATTATTCTGGCTTGGATCCTCTTTCTGGATGGCCCCACAATAATACCATTATTCCTACTTTTCCAAGCCATCACAAAAATATCCAAAAGGCCAACAGATCAACACCCATTATCAGCATGACTGACTTCAACCTTGTTGTTAGGTCTTTTTCTATTGCAGTTAGGTATTGAGTAATCAAAAATAAATTTTGAGCTATAACTATATCAATAAATCATTCAATTCTATAGTATATTCAAATAACAATTACAAAGATAAAATAAGTATTAGTTAATGCATAAAAATATATGACCATACAATGACTCAGAGTTCCTTTGATCAAAATAGAAAGGAGTTAACTTGCCCAACTATCTCATCATAGAACCATATAAGGAGACTATTGTAATGTCCTTCAAATGAATATTCTAGATTGCTTGGGTTTGTTCATGAACTTTATACTAGCCAACAAACTAGTATAACAATATATTGTCTTTTAGTAGTTGCAAAATAAAAATGGTTTTCCTTCCAAGAAGTCACAAATTTATCCTTTAGCACTCACCTAAGTCAAGTGTTTTCCTATTTCATAGTGCTGAGAACTTCAACGAGGCGCTCAGCCCGGGAGTCAATTTTTGTGGAGCAGAGAGTGACAATGAGGGGACTTGCGATTTTTCTCAGGTAATTCATCTAATTTGTTATTTTGTAGTGGTTAGTGTGTGGAAATGCTCAGTTATTTTGGTCCAACTGACAGTTAGAGAAATTAGAAAGGGGTCATTTTTTGTGGATAGCCTTGGAGGGTGCACTCCCTATTCTTCTGGTTTGGATCATCTTTCTGCATAGCCCCACAAAAAGACCATTCTTCCTACTTTTCCAAGCCATCACAAAAATAACCAAAATACCAACAGATCAACACCCATTATCAGCAAGACTGAGTTCAACCTTGTTGTAAGGTCTCCGTCTATTTCAATTAGGTGTTGAGCACTCAAAAATAGATTTTGAGCTGCAACTATCTCAAAAAACCAATCAATTCTCTACTATATACAGATAAAAATTACAAAGATAAAATAATTCTTAGTTAATGTATAGAAATATATGACCATCCATTGATTGATATTTTCTTTAATGAAAGTAAAAAACTACTTAAATTTCCCAACTATCTCATCATAGAACTCAATAAGAAGACTATGGTACCATCCTTCAAACGACTATTCTATATTTCTTGGGTTCGTTCATGAACTTTATTCTTGCTACCAAACTAATATAAAAATATCTTGTCTTCTAGTACTTGCAAAATAACAATAGTTTTCCTTTCAAGAAGTCACAAATTTCTCTTTCATCACTCACCTAAGTCAGGTGTTTTATTGTTCAATAAAACTAAGAAATTTGATGAGGGGCTCAGCCGAGGAGTCAGGTTTTCTGGAGTAGAGAGTGACAAAGTAGGGATGTGATTTTTCTCAAGTAATGCATTTCCTTTTCTCTTCTATAGTGGTTAGCGTGAGGCATGCCTAGTTAGTGTGGTCCAATTGAAAGTCAAAATAGTTGGAAAAGGGGCCATTTTTTTCTATGGATAGCCTTGAAGGGTGCACTCCCTACTCATCTGGATTGGATCCTCTTTCTAGATAGCCCCACAATAAGACCATTCTTCTTAATTTTCCAAGTCATCACAAAAATAGCCAATAGGGCAGCAGATGAACACCCATTATCTGCAGGACCAAGTTAAACCTTGTTGTTAGGTCTCTATCTACTTTTGTTAGGTATTGAGCACTCAAAAATGGATTTCGAGTTGCAACTATCTCAATAAACCAATCAATTCTCAAGTATATACAAATAACAATTACAACGATAAAATAAGTCTTAATTAATGTATAAAAATATATGACCATCCAATGATTGATATTTTCTTTGATCAAAGGAAAAAATACTTAACTTCCAAATTATCTTATCACAGAATTCTATAAGGATACTATGGTACCATCCTTCAAATATATATTCTAGATTTCTTGGGTTCGTTCATGAAGTTGGTTATGGCCAACAAACTAATATACCAATATATTGTCTTCTATTACTTGCAAAATAACAGTAGTGTTCCTTCCAAGAAGGCACAAATTTCTCCTTTATCACTCACCTAAGTGAAATTTTATCTTGTTTCATAGTGCTGAGAACTTTGACGAGTGGCTAAGCTTGGGAGTTGAGTTTTGTGGAGCAGAGAGTTTCTAAGCGGGGACTTATGATTTTTCTTTGGTAATTCATCTCCATTTTTCTTCTGTAGTGGTTAGTGTGAGAAATGCTATGTTAGTGTGGTCCAATTTATAGTCAGAGTGGTTGGGAAAGGGGCCATTTTTTTCTATAGAGGGTGCACTCCCTATTCTTCTTACTTGGATCCTCTTTATACATAGTCTCACAATGAGACCATTCTTCCTACTTTTCCAAGCCATCACAAAAAAAGCCAAAAGGGCAGTAGATCAACACCCACTATCAACATGACTGAGTTCAACCTTGTTATTAGGTCTATGTCTATTGTAGTTAGGTGTTGAGCACTTGAAAATAGATTTTGAGCTGCAACTATCTCAACAAACCAATCAAGTATCAATTTTATACAAAAAAAATAACGAAGAAAAAATAATTCTTAGTTAATGTATAAAAATATATGACCATCCAATGGTTGAGATTTGCTTTGATCATTTTTCTTTGATCAAAGGAAAAACTATGGTACCATCCTTCAAACAAATATTGTAGATTTCTTGGGTTCCTTAATGAACTTTATTCTGGCCAACAAACTAATATAACAATATCTTGTCTTCTAGAAGCTTCAAAATAACAATAGTTTTCCTTCCAAGAAGTAACAAATTTCTCCTTCAGCACTCACCAAAGTTAAGTGTTTTCCTATTTCATAGTGCTGAGAACTTCGACGAGGTGCTCAACCAGGGAGTCAGGTTTTGAGGATTTTTTGGCAAAAAATGAGGTCTCTGAGCAAGACCCAAGTTCAGGATAGAGGCCAACAAGGTTTCTGTAGTAGTCTAGCACAACGCCGACATTTTCAACCTACTCCAAGGAGCAAAGCGTCTCACTCGAGCCGTGTCATGACCTTCGTAAGGTTAGGAGATACATCAAGTATCAAACGGTTACAACCATGAAGGGCACCTAAAGGAACTTGAACCAGCAAACAGATCTCGCTACCATGTATAAGATATTACTCATTAAGAACGTTCAGGATGCTGAATTAAAATTTAAAACGGGGCATACATTCACAATAAGCAACTGATTAACACTTAACTCAAAACATAAAACACAACAAGAACCATATTTCATTATCATTATCAAACGGCATACATCACTCCGCAGAGTCTATTACAGGGTGGTTCAGTACAATAGAGATCTAACCGATCTCTCCTATGGCTCTCTCACTTGGCCCTCTGCTGGACTAACTCTCTCATCTACATTGGTTGATTGCCTATTTGTTCTTTCACCAATGTGATTGTCAGTCTTTCCTCTTTTCCTGCTCCGTTGTTTGTCACTTCCTCTTGAATACTGGAAGTTTTACTGATTGTCTTTGTCTCCCATACCTACCATCTGTGATGTTGTCTACAACTGCCGCACCACCTATCTTCTGTCTATCCAAAATCATGACAGCTCCCTATCTATTGTGATTATGCTCTGCCACCTGTTCTCTGCAACTCAAAACTATTCCTTTTCCAAAACAAAAGCCCCAACAGGCCCCAACCACATGCTATTAACTAATCCTGAGTCAATCGTTTCTTGGTATTGCAGCTTCCATCGGTATGTCTGCTTCTAAGGCTGACTTTGTCTTTTCCGTTTCTTCGCTCTGTCCAAACAAAGGCCCCATTAGGGGAATTTTGAGGTCTAAAATGGGCCTCATAAGAAAAATGTACAACAAAAATAAACTTTATAACAACCAATAGGATTCAAGATGATGATGTCATCCATAATGGATGATTCACCATTTTTGGAGTAAAAAAGTAAAAAAATTAAAAAATAATAAAATAATAAAACTACTTTTTCAACTCGTATTTTAAACTTATCTCCCAAAATTTTTACTCAAATTTCGAGCGGGAGTACTCGTTGGATGCAGAATTTAATTCCTCATCCAAGGAGTACCCATGTTGCATTCTTTCGATGAACTCTTCTACACGAAAAATGAGAAATACATAAAAAACATGATTGTAATCACATTTTTTTTATGTATTTCTCATTTTTCGTGTAGTAGGACCCATCGAAAGTATGCAACATGGGTACTCCTTGGATGGGGAATTAAATTCCGCATCCAACGAGTACTCCCGCTCTAAATTTGAGTAAAAAATTTGGGAGATAAGTTGAAAATATGAATTGAAAAAGTAGTTTTTTCATTTTTCCCTCTAAAATTTGATGATGTCATCAAATCTTATTAGATTTTTTCCACTATTATTTTATAATTTCCTTAGGAGGCCCATTTTAGACCTCAAAATTCCCCTAATGCCAACTCTAGAACCTTTCTCAATGTTGAATACTTGAGTTCTGCGAACTCGTTAATTGTATGTTGTCATTCCCTAATTAGTTGTTCGGTTTCGGTGGTGACTCTTTCAGCCTCAGTTTCACATACTTCTGGTGGAAACTTGTTGAATACCTATTAAATTTTTATCTCAGCTTCGGCTGCCATCTTCTTTATTTCCTTTAATTTCTGCTTGACTGGTTGCCTTAGCTCTCTGAGTAACTGCTTTGTGGCAACATAATTCTCCTCTATCTTCTGTATTCTAGTTTCCAGTACCTTCACTTGGTTGTAGAGCTGGGTTATGCTGACAAGATCTATGGCTTCTTTGATTTCTTGTGAAATATGTTGAAGCTGTGCTAAGATAGGTTAGGCTTTCATGGTTAAAGAATTAAATCGTTCGTGTAAATGCTTCAATAGGTTGTAAGCCTCTCTAACTGTCGTCCCCACATTTTCCTTCATTCCGGTTACCTACTTCTGCTTCTTAGTAACCTTCTCACCATATGTCATGGCGGATCTGGTAATGCTAGTCTTGTAGCTGGCGTTTGTCTGAGCTCTTGGTATTCTTTGCTGAGACTTCTACATTTCATTTTCACTCGAATAAACCCTTCGACCATGGAGCAGGCCGATATGTCCTCTGGGGTCTTGTCATCCTTAGCAATTACTATTGGCCAGAGGTCCTTGAGGATATTTGTTATCTTCTCTAGCTATTCCTGTAGACTTTCCTTCTCCCCTTTTAGCTGATTGTGCTCTTCAGTAACCGCAAGGACCTACTGTTGTTGCTTCTCAAACCTCTCTTGGAGGTTTTTATGCAACCCTTATGACTGTTGTGTTTCTCGCTGAATGAAGTTGTATAGTTGTTCAGTCCCCTAGGTATGCATACTCTTAACGCCTGACATGTCATGGGTTGGAGGTATTTCCCTGAGGATTTGCCCACTGGCTATTGATCTCTCAAAGTGCTCATGCAGTGATGCGGGTTGGTTCTGTTGCGACAACTGAATTTTTGGTTTATTCATACTCGGGGCCTATTGTAGTATTAAGTTGGCTTGCTGAAATGTGGTGAGGGCATTGTGTCTGCAGTAAAAGATCCTCCCTAAACTAATAGTTCCAAGAAAGTTCCCTGCCCCACCAAAGGTTGGTTAACCTCGGGTACCATGGTCATACTCAAGTGAACTTCTGCCTCAGTGTCCCCATTTGTCTTTTTTCTTAACTTTTCTAGGTCTGAGATAGTTGCTGAGGTGGATGGAGTGTGATTTTATTGGTCTTTGGAAGTAAATGAAGTATGGAGTGATGAATGGTGAGTGCGAGGTGCAGAGGTGTGAGTGTGGGGTGGGGATGATGCTTTAATATTCAAAATCCAGAACAGGTCAAACGCAGGTAGCGCAGAGGTGACCTGGGTGGTAACCTCTAGCTCTTCTTGAACTGGCACTCCTGTATCCATGGGTTGGGTCTGATCTTCCTCAGTGAAGTCAATGATTTTCCTAGGCACCATAATTCTTACTTTATTGGCCTTAGGGGTAGATACTGGTGGTTTAGGTCCCTTACTCTAACGGATTGAAGTTACTGTGGTTTTTTGGGGTGAATTGAACATGGTAGAAGGTAGGGTAGTGACGAGAGGTGTAATCATGGATGATGATGAAAAATTTGAAGACCGAAAATATGTAAAAGAAGGAAACATAGGAGAAGAATTTTTGAGGGTTTGTATTACCTGATTGAAGTCCTTCACCCTTGTGTCCATCTGCTCTAGTAAAGGTGTTAGCTGTAATCGATAAATCCTACTTGTTGTTTCCTTTGGTGTCTACCCTGGTAGTGCTTTCGGCAACATGCACTCAGACGGATAGTGATGTATTCAACTTATGATCTCCATTACAACTCCCAGCCATGAACAGACTTCGGCGTGGAATGCCTTTTCATCAACCTAAAATTTTAACGGTCTCATTTTGAATGTGGTTTCATCCACATGTATTCTTGTGAGTGACCCCAAACCATATATGCGAGGAATATATGTCCAACGGGTTCCTCCGAACCCTTTGTTATCTCACCACCACATCCACCATATGCCGTCATTTACCTCCTTGGTGCTGGGATCTCCCGAAATTTTCCAAGGCGTAAAATTCATTGCCATTGGGTGGTCGCTTGTGATTTTTGCGAGTTGTATTACCCCCGAGTGATTCCATTTCCATATCACAAATGCAATTATGAGGTAGCTGTATATGAATCTTGTGGCCCTTCTGTAGTTATATTCGCAGGCCTCAAACAGTTCATTCAATAGGAATGTACACCAGTTCAGTTAGGTTCCCTGGAGGCAATGTTCTGTAACTAAAATGGTGTCGAGGGTGCATTCACCTTTGGTGTAGTGCCTCATCGTCTTACCCACTATTAGGTAGCTGGAAAATTTGACTGCTGGATTATTGATGAGGTCTATCTTCGCCCCCTTCCCTCCTCTTCTGGTTTCATATTTCTTATAGTAATAATAGTCTCATGTTTTCTTGGCTCTCTTGGACATGTTCTGAAATGTCGTTAGGACATCCTTCCCTTCTGTTGATAATCCCATAAGCCTATTGATATCCTCTGCATGTATCGGTATTTCTCACCCTAGCCATAATGATCCATTATGGAGTCTGCTAAGCAGAAATTTCATATACTGCATTGTTGCTCCTGTTGTTCCAGACACTGGGAGGTTCTTGAGGTTCACTATTGTCGATTTCTGGATACCTTTGAGCTCTAGATTCTTTCTTGCCGCTTCCCCTCTTCCTTTTGTAGCATAATTCTATGTATACCTATCTCTTCATAGCTGAAAATTGATATGAATCCGTGAAATATGTTTCAATTAGCGATGCATTATCATACTTTCCCACTAACGATTCCATCCTCTGAATTCTCTTATCGATCTCAAGCTCGATGAATATTGGTGCTACCTTTTTCATATTCATGCTTCTTTTGTATACCTAGAGTATTGTTCCTGATCTCTTTCTGTGAATTCCTGCTACTAGACTATCTCTTTGAACTTCCTCTGATGAAATTTCACTTGTTGTTGTGATTGTTTCTTGTTCTAACTCAGAATTTTCCGGCATTATCATGCTTTCTTCTTTCATGCAGGTTAAGTAATGTAACCGGCACAAATGAGGTTGATAAAACCCCATAACTAATTCATTTTTCTGTCTCTCCCGTGACTATAATCGTGTGATTAGTTACCACAGTGAGGTGTATTCTGACATTGCTGACTATGTCTTTGGGATTTGGGTAGACGTGATGGGTAATGATTATGGCTTAATATGGAAAATTTATTACGATATGGTTGTTACTAATTATGGAAGTTAATTCTCAAATCCGGGTGATCCTATGGACTGACATCGGTATGATGGGTTATTATGACGGAATGATGTTTGACACACTTTCTTTCTGACACGGATGAAGTGTTAGATCTTAACCCCCCCCCCCCGCTCCCCCTACCACAATCGGTTGCGATGTGGTCTCCACATCGCAATAGATAGTTTTAATCTTTGTGTTATTGTGATTTATTTTTTATCGAGATTCTTATTCTATTTCTCATCTCGGGTGTGAGAGATTTATTGAATCAATCTATTTCTATTCTACCCTACTGACTCCTCTCGATTGCGAGAGTTATTTAGAAGAAATTAATTATGAAAATTACTTGTGATAAGGCTTCAGGCGTGTGCCATTCACCCATCCTTGTAATACTTGGCCATCTAGCTGCGCCAACCCAACTATGATTGAATCCTTAATTTCAATGACATGGTATGGTCCCATCTAGTGCTTTCTGAGTTTTCTCGAGAACTTTTGAAATTTGTTGTCGTACAAAAAAACTTTCCCTCTAATTGTGAACGAATTATGTTTGGTATGACAGTCATGCCAAGCCTTTTGTCTTTATTTTTGGACCGTCTTATGGAATTCCACCAAAAATATGTCTTCTTCAAGCTCTTGTAGCTCATGGAGCCATTCATTGATTGAGTCTTCCTCTGTCAGATGTATTGTTGAAGCGATTAATAGACTCGGTATTATAAATTCAGCAGGTACCACTGCTTCTCTCCCATACAATAGCTGGAAAGGAGTCTGATTGTGTAACCTTTTTATAGTCTCCTTGTATGTGCATAATGTTTCTAGTATCTATTCATCCTAGTCATACCAATTGGCATTGAATATCTTGGTTAGTCATTTTTCTAAGATCTTATTAAATTCATCAACGGTTCCATTCGCCTGAGGGTGGTACGGACTTCTCTTATGATATTGCACCATAAAATTATCTAACAGATACTTGATTGTTGTATTGATGAAGTGTGTACCTTGATCACTGGTTAGGCTTCTGGGGTAGCCAAATTTGCTAATGATATTTTCAAAAATGAACCTGGTTATTGTGTCTGTTGTGCAATCTTTCACTTGTGTTGCCTCTGCCCGTCTTGTGAGATAATCCGTTGTGGTAATGATCTAGGTGGATATTGGTGGCCACCTGCCTATTCCACTTGGGGCCCCACCATTACCTCTTTCAGTTTTTCAGTTTCAGCACAACTTACTATTTTTAGCAGTTTTTCGAGTCCTGAACTTCCGGAGCCGTTTTGAGGCCCTAAACGATGTTTTTTGGGCATCACGCCTGCAACGAATATAATTCTGTTTCGAAATGCATATTCATGGCAAAATTTGTAGTCCTCAAATAGATATTTCTAATGATGTACCATGTGCGTCAAACAGAGATAGTATGACAAAGTTACGTCCCTGGGAAGTTGAAACACCAATTTACCCAGACGGGGCCCATAGTTTTGGCGCTTCATCTCCTAGGGTTAGGTTTTTGGATGTTTAGAGTTCTCCATTGTTTCTCAATAATAAATAGGCCCTCGAGCCTCATTGTAACTCAGTTTAGAGCCCTGTAGCCGCCACATCTATTCTCAGAGATAGCTACCAACGCCCTAGCTAGTTTTATTTCCATTCTGTCTGTAAGCAAATTTTAGTTCTTTGATATTAATGAAATTAAGTGTTATTTCCACTGCATCTCTGTATTTATGGTTATATGTTTATTCTGTTGCATTCCTGCATAAATCTGGATCAGTGGTATCAGAGCGGTCTGCTTTTTCTCGATCCTTCTTTGCATGTCCCCAACGAGGTCCGGGTACAAGGAGCTAGGGCTTGATCTGGTGGAACCTTTGCAAGATCAGCCTCGCAAACCTCAACGGAAATCCATGGGAGACGAAAAGAAAGATGAGGGAACAGGATATCCTATTAAAATATTGCTCGAGGAGGCCCTCGAAAAACAAAGGAATACGATGATGGATAACTTTGCTCAGAACCTTCAACGGCTGCCCACCGGCGGTGCATCTACATCCAGCGACCACTCTGTAGGCGCGACTCCTTTTAAGGTACAAGTAAATTTTGACATTCCCATATTTGAGGGTCAAATAGATGCAGATGCCATAGATAGATGTTTGAATCTATTAGAAGGATATTTCTCTGTTCATGACTTTTCAAACCGCGAGAAGATTATTTTTTCACTCCTCAAAGCTACTCCGCATGTTAAGGACTGGTGGGAAACCTACTATGAGAACAAGGACTAGACGGAACCCTCTCTGTTCTTAGTCGTACCAAGTTGGAATTCTTTCTGAGATGCCATCAAGGAACAATACTATCTCGTGGGGAGCTATGAGGACAAGTACATACAATGGAGCACGCTGCGACAACAAAGGGATCAAGATGTGCATGAGCTGATGAATCTATTCCATACGCTGCACACAAAGTTGGGTATCAAATATTTAGAGAAACATCTGGTGCTAAAGTATCACAGCTGTCTGCACAGATACGTTTAGGAGGAAATGGAGTTCCTCGACATCTCCTCACTTGGTATGACATACCGGTATGCTGCCAAGATTGAGTAGAAATTCAAACAGAAGAAGTGAGACTTTGGATCTGCGAATCAAAATCAAGGGAAAGGTGCTTCCAAACTGCAGAAAAAAGGATCGAGCCAAGGCATGGCGGCTAAAGACAACCCGTCGAAGCCATAAGAAAATAAAAGCACCTCAAAGCCAAAGAAGGACACGGGAAAGTGGTGTGAGTTCCATAAGAGCTCCACTCACAACACAAGTGAGTGTCGGGCCAAGCAGTCGCTAGTGGCTGAGATGAGGGCTTCTGAGTCAGATGCATGCTCCAACTCTGAATCAGAACCTGAAAAGGGAAATAAAAAAGGGAAACAGATTATTGATGCAGAGTCCAACGCCACTGTTTCCACTACAAAGATCCAGAAGGAGGAATCAGAAGATCCAGAGGAGGAGGAACATCTCTTCCACTCCCAGATGTGGGTAAGGGCTCCCCTATGCATTTCATTGTCGACAATGGGAGCGAAAAGAACTTCATTTCAGCAGATGTCGTGAAGTGGTTGGGCTTGTCGACCACAGCTCACCCACATCCATACACCATCGGGTGGCTTCACCAAGGACGAGATCTCTGCGTCAGCCAGCAGTGACGCCTTCCCTATAGCATCAAGCCCTTCACAGATGAGGTATTATGTGGTGTTGCTCCTATTGATGTTTCTGATGTATTATTAGGAAAACCATACTTGTGGAAGCGTCATGCTGTGTATGAGTCTCGACCTCGGGCTATTATTATTACTTTGGGAAATAAGTTGTACAAGATACCAGAGGTACCACCTCCTACCGCTATCTCTTTGGTTACTACAAAACAATGCAGTAAGCTCATTTCCCAAACCAGGAAATTCGTTTTCCTGATGATCCGCCCCTAGGGCAAGAAGAAGACTGTGGCCACGACCTCCAGACAAGGCTCCTCTGCACGACAACAACAAATGGATAAGGTTGTGGAGGATTACAGGGACATCTTCACCTCACCCATAGGGGTTCCTCTGCACTGTCAGGTCAAGCACCCAATTGATCTGACCCCAAGTGCGTCGCTACCCAATGGACCGATCTATCGACGCTCCATTCTGGAGAACGATGAAATCAAGAGGCATATTCAGGAACTGCTGCAAAAAGGTCACATCCGACCAAGTTCATTGCCCTGTGGGAGCCCGATCGTGTTGGTACAGAAGAAGGATGGGACGTGGAGACTCTATATTGACTATCGGGCGCTGAACAAGATCACTGTCCGGAATAGGCACCCGATCCCATGGATTGATGACCTTTTGGACCAACTCAAAGGTGAAAAATATTTCAGCAAGATTGACTTGAAGTCGGGGTATCACCAGGTACCGATTGAACCCTCCGATGTGTGGAAGACTGCCTTCAAAGCCAAGGAAGGCCTTTTCGAATGGTTGGTCATGCCTTTCGGGTTGATGAATGCTCCCGCAACCTTCATGAGGATGATGGACGACATCTTGCAGCCATTCACCAACTCATTTGTAGTGGTGTACTTGGATGACATTATTATCTTCAGCCAAACTTGGGAAGAGCACCTTCACCACATCCGACAAGTCCTCCAAACACTGCGGCAACATAAGTTGTGTGCCAATCTAGAGAAGTGCACTTTTGGCATGACCTAGGTTCAATATCTAGGATACATTATTGATGAAAGGGGGGTGCATGTGGATCCAGCCAAGATCCAAGTCATTCAAGATTTCCCAGCCCCAACTACTATAACAGAGCTTCGCAGCTTTTTGGGTCTTGCTAATTTCTACCAGAGGTTCGTGTTGGGATTCTCTCATATCACTTGGCCCTTGAGTCAAGTCACCAAGGGAGGAGCGAGAGAAAATTTATTTTGGTCAGAACCTCAACAGAAGGCATTCACAAAATTGAAAAATTGCCTCTGTTCTGCCCTAGTGCTCACTTTACCAGACTTGCAACAACCATTTGAGATCGAGACAGATGCCTCTGACTATGCTATTGGGGCAGTTCTTACTCAACAGGGACATCCAGTGGCATATCACAGTGAGACATTGTCTGACATAGTTCGCAAGTATCCCACTTATGACAAATAAATGTATTCCATTGTGCAAGCTTGTCGACAATGGAAGCATTACATTTTGGGGAAGGAAACAATCATCCACACAGACCACCGGCCCCTGCAGTTCATACAGACACAAGGGAAGTTGCAGAATGATCGCCATCAGAAGTGGTCCACATATCTGCAACAGTTTCATTTGAACATCAAGTACAAGAAGGGTAGCACCAATAATGTTGTAGACTACCTCAACCGACCACCGATCATGGCGCTCACCACCGTGCTCAACTCTTGTGGGCATGAGACTTCTGATTGGCCGCTTCTCTATGAGAGTGACCCAGAATTTGGCCACACTTACAAGGCACTCTTGGGGGGTATGCAAGTTCCAAGTTTTCACCTCCAAGATGCACTATTATGTCACCTGGGACACCTTTGTGTTCCTTCAAGCGAGCATGACAAGATGGTATGGGAAGCACACTACAGTTGAGTCGCTGGGCATTTCAGGGTTGAGAAAACAGTAGCAATCCTACAGAAGTATTTCTATTGGCTGAACCTTCGAAAGGATGCCGAGAAGCACATCAGATCCTACACTGCTTGTGCCATTGCCAAACCGATCATCAAGAAGCAAGGCCTACATACTCCGCTACCTACCCCTAGTCGACCTTGGGAATCCATCTCCATGGATTACATGTTGGGCCTACCTTCTACTAAGCAGGGAAACGACCGTATTTTCGTGGTCATCAACAGATTCTCGAAGATGGCCGTCATGGTGGCCTACAAGAAGAATATCATGGCAGAAGCCACTGCTAAACTCTTCTTTGAACGAGTGTGGGTGCACTTTGGGATCCCACAGTCTATCATATCAGATTGGGATAGCAGGTTCCTCAGCACATTTTGGTCCAGCCTCTGGTCAATGTTGGATACCAAGCTCACCAAGTCCACAACTTTCCATCCCCAAACAGATGTCCAGACAGAGGTCGTCAACAGAATGCTTGTACACATTCTGCGCATGTACAATTCAAAGCATCCACACACATGGGACGAGAGCCTCCCATATGTACAACATAGTTATAATCGGGCTCTCCACAGTTCAATCGGCCATAGCCCCTTTCAGGTGGGCTTGGGATTCCAGCCACTATGTCCTATTGACGTAGCCATACCATTTGTAGCTGCTCAGGCCAATTCAGCTCATGCCCAGTCTGAAGTTGAAAAAGCAAGTAGCTTCATCGAGCGCATTCAACACATCCGCCCATAGGTTCATGATATATTGGACAGAGCCAATGCCAAGTACAAGCAATGCCATGATCAACACCGAGTGCCACACAATTTCCAGGTGGGTGACAAAGTATGGCTACATTTGCAGAAGGAGCGCTTCACTGGACCCCACTGCAAGCTTCGCCCGCTTCGATACGGGCCATACACCATCACCAAGGTTGTAGGGAAAAATGCCTTCGAGCTCAGTATTCCACCATTCCTTGGTCTGCACCCAATATTTAATGTGGATCGCCTTCATCCTTACTTCCCACCTCTACTGGACACCTCAAACATTGTAGAACAACTCACACCAATAGAGTTAAACCCAGACTACATGGAATAGGCCACCACAGATTGTATCAGGGATGTGAAAATAAATAGCACTCACCAACAGAACATCCAACTGTATCGGGTTGTCAAAGTTGGCCAACTCCTACACCAAGGCAAGTGGTTCACCAGGGACCAAGTTCAACAGAAGTTTCCTCATCTCATGGATGAACTCAACGCAATGGGGACCATTGCTTCCTAAGGGGGGAGGAATGATCCAGGTGGATATTGGTGGCCACTCGCCTATTCCACTTAGGGCCCCACCATTGCCTCTTTTATTTTTTCAGTTTCGGCACAACTTACTATTTTTAGCAGTTTTTCGGGTCCTGAACTTCCAGAGCCGTTTTGAGGCCCTAAACAACGTTTTTTGGGCATCACGCCTAAAACAAATATAATTCCATTTCCAAATGGATATTCATGGAGAAATTTTTAGTCCTCGGATAGATCTTTCTAATGATGTACCATGTGCGTCAAACGGAGATAGGATGCCAAATTTACGTCCCTGGGAAGTTGAAACACCAATTTACCCAAACGGGGCCCATAGTTTTGGTGATTCATCTCCTAGGGTTAGGTTTTTGGATGTTTAGAGTTATCCATTGTTTCTCAATAATAAATAAGCCCTTGAGCCTTATTGTAACTCAGTTCAGAGGCCTGTAGCCACCACATCTCTTCTCAGAGATAGCTACCAACACCCTAGCTAGTTTTATTTCCATTATGTCTGTAAGCAAATTTCAGTTCTTTGATATTAATGAAATGAAGTGTTATTTCCGCTGAATCTCTGTATTTATGGTTATATGTTTATTCTGTTGTGTTCTTGCATAAATCCGGATCAGGTAATTATGTACCTTGCCTGTGAATGTCTTTCCATGGGTGTGATTGGCCCTACGTAATCAATGGCCCATTTTTCAAATGGTTGTAGTGCTCTTACAGGCTGAAGTGGAAACTCATCTCAGTTTGATGGACGTCCCATTCTTTGGAAAACATCACATTTATTTACATATTCTTTACTATCTTTATGTACTATGGGCCACCATAACCCTATTTGTAATATTTTTCTTGCCCTGGTTTTTACGCAAACATGGCCCCCCAAAACTCTGCAATGATACTCCCACAATATATCCTCTCTTTCATGGTCCATGATACATCTCCGCAGGACCTCGCCCAAACCCATCTTATACAGTTGTCCTGGTATCAATTGATACTCAGCCACTTTCACTACCAAATGCCTTCTCTGAGTTGCCGTGTATTCAATTGGGCACTGTCATGTTGCCAGATATACTAATATCTGCTCCAAATAGTTGAGGACGGCTTCTACTCTGAAGAGGTCAAAATATGGTAATGGATCATCCAAGGATCCCCCATTCTCTCCATTTTCCATCCTTGATAAATGGTCAGGACCTACATTTAACCTTCCTAGTTTCACTATCACTTCAAAGGTGAACTCCTGGAAAAATATGAGCCATCTACAGATCCTTTCTTCAAGAAAAGGCTTGTTAAATAGGTACTTCAATGTTGAGTGGTACGTGAATAATTTGGATGTACCTCATAGTAAGTAGTGGTGAAAGTTCTGAATAAAATAAGTCATCACAAGAGCTTCTCATTCTGTTGTTGTGTAGTTCCTTTCAATAGTCAATAACTTCTTGCTTGCAAAATAGAATCGATGATCAACAAATGTTTCTCCTGGCTCAACTAACACTACTCATAATGCAATGCTGGAAGCGTAAATATGGAAGTGGAACTGTTTTTCCTAGTTAGGATGAACCAAGATGGGTGCACTTGCTAGTTTTTCTTTCAATGTATTGAGGGCACTAGTGCATTCGTCAGTCCAACTAAATTGCTCTGACTTGCGCAACAGATTTTACAATGGTGTTGTTATCTTTGCGTAGTTGTAAATGAATCTTCTATAGTACCCAGTATGCTCGAGTAGTGATCTTAATTGTTTCACAGTCTCTGGTGCTTCTATGTTAATAATGAATACTACTTTTGTTGGATCCACACAAACACCTTGTTTACAAACAACATTCCTTAGCAGTGTCCCAAACGGTACTGCAAAGATGCATTTGTTGAGATTGAGGGAAATTTGGAGTTGTTTGCATCTGTCGAACATTATTCTTAGCAAGGTTGCATGATTTTTCAGTAAACTATAAACTGTCCAATCATCCATATATACCTCAAGGAACTTCTGGATATATTCTCGAAATGCTGCTATCACTATTCGTGAAAACACTGTTAGTGCATTCTTCAGTCCAAAGGGCATGACATCGTATGCAAACGATCCCCATTTGGTTGCAAAATTGGTCTTCTTCTTTTCTTCTTCGGCTATTATTACTTGATGATACCCTGAGAAACCATCAGTGAATGAATAGGCTTCATTTCCTGCCACATTGTCGAGAATCTCATCACTAAAAAAAGTGGGAAATTGATCATGTATGCATGCGTTGTTGAGGCTTCTGTAATCAACACATACTCTAATCTCAGATTTTTCCTTTTTACTTTGTATGAAAATGGGACTAACCCGTTCTTCTTCCTATACTGGAAAAATCAGCCCTGCTTTCAGAATTTTACCTATTTCTGCTTTGACTTTCTCCTTTATACTCGGATTTAGATGGTAATTTCTATGCTTCACTGGTATTGCATCGGGCTTCAAGACTATGCACATTTCCCCCATGCCCCCTTTTATCCCCTTTAGCTCCGCTACCGAGGATGGGAATAAGTCTTCATATTCCTGTAAAAGGTCAAAGATATCCTTGGTCATTTCTATATCCTAGTAGTCCCCAATGGATGCTATTTTGGGTTTCTCCAAGGTTCCAATGTTCAGCTTCTTAGTCCTCAAGGGTAGCAGATGTAGTCCCTCTATTGTAGTTTCTTCTTGTATATCTCGCTCACATTCTTTCTCTTCAAAGTATAAGTGTCAAAGATTCTCTAGATCGTTGTCGTCCATGTCACTATATATTCATTTTCATGTTATTTATTGTTTGATAATATTCTCCAAGAGCGGTTGCTATTTGTATTCTTGAATTTCTGGAAAAAATAGTACTCTTTTAATGGCTTGTAGTGCATGTGTAACCGGTTTTGTTTCTCCTTAAGAAAAACATCACATAAAATTTTCTACAACTACTTGCCAGGTGCCAGATACTCTCTTCTTTTCTTCAGTTAAGTTCCAGGTCTGTGGAATTATGTCTACTGAATGTATAAAATTATGCATCCACAGTTATTCTTGATACCCTACTTTCTTCTAGTTGTATTCACAATTTTCTAAATGCTTTGTGGGGTCAGAATCCCCTTGATACTTCTCAATGAATTGTGGTCCTGTATCTTCATTGAATCTGAATCTTAGTGTTATTGTAACATCTTCCCATCTCAGAAGTGAGATACGATGGTTGATCCACCATCTCGCCGACGTGGATTGTAGTGCTACATCCACAAGAGGGAATCTATGTTATATTGGTACTTTTTCTTATACTTTTGCAATAAATGTATTTACAACATTCATATTTGATAGAGTCAGATATCACCCTACCTCAGCTCCAATCCAGTTGACTCCTCAGATACTAGCACATCTTCTTGTATTAGTCTCGTATCCTCCCTATTGCCAATCATCCCAAGCTCTTTCCGAGCCCAAGTTTGAACTCTGAACACTTCTCCATCTTATGGTCCCTCTCACTGTTGGATTGATAGTCTTCTCTCTTCCCTACCGTCATCTGGTAAAGGTGATCGAGAAGTTGAGCATCCTCTCTGTTGTCAACATTTTTTGTACATCGGGGTCCCTGATATGGGTCAAATGGTTGAGTGACCTTGACTTCCTTGTCTTTAAATATCATCAGTTCCTTTTTCAAGTCGATCACTGTATAGTTCTCAAAGGCCCAATCTATCCCCAACAAAGTAGGATAAGGATCCTTGTCACCCATGATTTCTATTACCTCAAAATCTATGTATGTTTTCACTCTCGCAACATCAACCTCAACCTCTTCTAGCCTTCCTATGGGAAAAAATGCAGTACTGATTTTCCATCCAGAGTTGTATTGGTGAGTATGACAACTTTGGCCTCCCAGTGCTTCCCATGTATTTCTTGGTAAAATGTTGACATATGATCCTATGTCGAGTGTTGTGTCTTTGATTTGGAATCTCGTGACTTGAGTATTCACGCAGAATTCCTTTCATGTTCTTCTCTTATTTATTTTTATCCTCCTTATGTATTTCTAGGTTAAATCTCTTGACTCTTATAGTTCTGCATTTTCCCGCACCACCATCTCTAGATTTTTCTTTAGCTATTCCAGCATTGGTGCATTGGTTATAATTTTCAAAAATAATCAGAACGATTCCTCAATCATTTTACTTGTATGGGCCTGCTTCTCTTTTTTTATGGTCGGCGGTAGAAGCTCAATGTCTTTGCTCCCCCCTATTTTGGAAAATGTTTCCACTGCCTCCTTAAAATATTTCTTGTGTCTATATGGTCTGAAAATGGGTTTTGGAGATGCTGGCTTGATCATATTTATTGGGTATATATTCTGTGTATCTTCCCATGTTCTCTTTCCTCACTGGGTTACTATGGCTACATTTTTCATAGCCTAAGCCTCTACTACTCTTGGTTCTGCATTCACCAGATTTTCTCCTCTATGTCTGGCTCTTACCTCCAACCTCTTAATTAATTCTGGACAACCTTTAGTTGCATGTGTATTGACTCTACACTGAGAGCACCATGGTCTTCTAGGTAGCAGACATTCCCTTTCTACGTGTCCTTCTTGATCACAGTTGTAGCACCTTAGAGGTCCTCTTTCTCCAGTTCTGCCTCCTCTCATTCCTCCTCCTTGTCCCCTTGGAGCCTCATTCACTCTATAAGATGGTATGTCCAATCATTCTGCCAATTCATCAAGGGATCTACACTGCTCTGTATTATGCGTTGCGGAAGCACATAACTTACAATACGTATTGTTTGGAATTTTGTATTACTTCTACAAAATTGGGCATAGTCGTAGAGGATGACCAATGCCTTTTCATATTTTGCAGTATTTGATTGCGGTCTGATTTTTCTAAGCGGGGAACCCTAGAAAGTGGGGTTGCAGCTGGTACAATCCCTGAGTGTTTATTTGCATAATTCCCCCAATTGGTGGATTCCCTTGTGTCCCTACTGCTGAAGCTCCTGCATTCTACCCCCGCAACTCAGGAATTTTGTGGCCATGTGTCCCTCCATCAGACAATGGGTAAACCACACATTGGGCCTTGCAGGTCGTATCGGTTGAATTTCATTCAACTTCTCTGTTAAACTGGCTATTTGATGTTGTAGCCCAAATATGGAAGGGTCTTGAACTACTGCTCCTCCTCTGAAATATTATGGATACCCCACCATTTCCTCTATCTTCATAGCTTGCTCTAGGGCATCTTGTAAGTTATCAATCTTCTGTTGTGTCAGTGGAGTTCTCATCAACGGAAGAAGTTATTTAATAAACCAATCTCGTTGATGATTTGGATCAATCAGTTAACTCAATTTCCCAATCACATCCTTGAACCTCCTCATCATTTCCCATGCCTTTTCACCTTCTCGTTGTTTAATGTCCCACAACTTAGGTAACCCTTGATGATCTGTCTGAGGTAACTTAAATTCTTTGAAAAATTATTTCTTTACATCATCTATCGCTGGGTTTAGATGAGCTTCAAACCATTTAATGAACCAGCGAAGAGCTCTCTCTCTTAGAGTAGTCTGGAACTCGATCAACTTAACCACCTCTAGTGTTTGCCGAGCCTTCCATATTGCTTCGCAGAGATAGCAGTGTTGCTCCACATCATCATTGCCCCTCCCAGAGAATTTTGGGTATCGGGTAAACGATCCCGTCATATTTCTTTGTAAGGTTGGTACTAAAATGAAACCCCTACTTCCTGGCTGTGAAATTGTCTTACTAGCAATATAGCTAGTAGATATCTGTACTATAGACTTAACACTATTCAACTTGCTAAATTCTCGTAACTTAATAAAAAATTTATCTATGGGTTGATAGAGTACCAAGGGAAGGTTGGAACTTGAGCTACTTGAACTTTGGGGAATAGAGTTACCTTGAATTACGGGTGTCATCCTCTCTCGAAATAGTTGCTCCATCGCCACATGCAACTCCACATCAAATATCTCCTCGGGGTGCACGTCCTCAACATTCAAATTTTCTTCCTTTTCTCTTTGAGCTAGGCTCATATACACTTGCCTCAGTTATTTTATGGCCCTTCCTATTCCTTGGGATCTCGTCTGACCTTCCATTTCCTTTTCCATCTGCAACGCTTTCTCCTTGTCCTGCCAACTACTTTCCTACTTCTCAAACTCCTTCATCACTCTTTCCCACCACTTCTCAGCAATCTGTTCCCTCCGATGTGCTCGTTGCTCTCTTAGTCTACTAGAGGTTCCGACATCCATATCCCTATTCCCACTTCTAACTTACTTGTGGCATCTTTCCCTTAGCTCCTTCCGCCAATACTAGAGGTTTAAGTCTCCATCTCAGACTCTTGAAATTCTATCAAACCCTCATCCACCATTAAAGATTTGATCGACAACGAAATTTCCTTCAACTCTTCTCCCCACAATCAGGATCTGACTACATCTTTCGCTTTTGAAAAGGATTGGTAACACTCGACTGCAAATTCCACAATGTATCCTTCCAAGGTAGATTGTACCCAGAAATATACAGCTAGGGTAAAATCGGTATCTAACCGATGGAGTGCTACTAGGTTCGCGTCTGTCCACTTGCACAGATCGTACGTGACCCTCCTTGAAGTGACTTGACTTGTAGTCTCCGCAACCAAGTATAAATTTCTTTCAGGAACTTTCCCCAGAAAATTTCGTACTGGTCACTTACAGATTCAGAAAATAGGACCTGATCCTTGACAATTTTCTCCCTCTTTCATCGCAACTCTGCTTGTTGCAATATGAATTGGTCTAATTGGTTATCCCACCAGCTTCGTAGTTCTCTCTCATAGATCCACGATAACATGATCTAGCTCTTAAAGGAATTTTCAAGTCCTAGCAATGGAAACATTTGTTGGCGAAAAATGAGGTGTCTGAGCAAGACCAAGGTTCAAGATAGAGGCCAACAAGGTTTTCGCAGTAGTCTAGCACAACACCGGCATATTCACCCTACTCCAAGGAGCAGATCATCTCACCCGAGGCATGTCGTGAGCTTAGTAAGGTTAGGAGACAAATCAAGTATCAAATGGTTACAACCATGAAGAGTAACTAAAGGATCTTGAACCAACAAATAGATCTCGCTACTATATATAAGATATTACTCATCAAGCACATTCAAGATGCTGAATTAAAATTTAAAACGGGGCATACATTCACAATAACCAACTGATTAACACTTAACTCAGAAAATCAAACACAACAAGAACCATATTTCATTATCATTATCAAACGACATACATCACTCCATAGAGTCTATTACAGGGTGGTTTAGTACAACAAAGATCTAACAGAGCTCTCCTATGGCTCTCTCACTTGGCCCTCTACCAGACAAACTCTCTCATCTACATTGGTTGATTGCCTATTTGTTCTTCCACCAACGTGACTATTAGTATTTCCTCTTTTCCTGCTCCGTTGTTTGTTGCTTCTTATTGAATACTGGGAGTTCCGCTGATTGTCTCTATATCCCATACCTGCCATTTGCGTTGTTCTCCACAACTGTCAGACCACCTATCTTCTAGTTATCCGCAATCGTGACAGCTCCCTGTCTATCGTGATTGCGCTTTGCCACCTATTCTCTGCAACTCAAAATTGTTCCTTTTCCAAAACAAAGGCCCCAATAGGAGCAAAGAGTGATGAAGTGTGGACTTGCGACTATTCTCAAGTATTTCACATCCTTTTGTCTTCTGTAATGGTTAGCATGTGGAATTCTCTATCAGTGTGGTCCAATTGACAATAAGAGCAGTTGGATAGGGGACATTTTTTGTATATGGATAGCCTTCGAGGGTGCACTCCCTATTCCTCTTTTGTTTATGTCTTGGTAGGCCCTGTAGCTTCTTATGATGATCATATGTTTTGGTTATGGTGACATTAAGGGCTCCTGGAAAGAGAAAGATAATTTATTGTAGCATGGTTGGAGGTCACCTTGAGAGGCACATTTGTGTAGAGGTTTGGCACTACATTTATGTGCAAGCCATAATTGGGGTAAACCTATTTTTTCTATGTTGCATCTTCATAGGATTTGTCATTGAATTTTCTTGACCTCAGCCAAGTCAGGTGTTGGTTGTATCTCTTTATGTTATCTATGTTAGATGAGTTGGGCTTACTGGAAGGATTTTGAGTTCCCTGCAGATGTGGTGTGAGGAGATAGAACAATATCAACTTTCGAAGGGGGTATGCATGTATGATGGGAGTATTGAAAATATTTTTGTTGTCTGATGACCTATTGATTAGGGTAAGTTGGATCAGCCGCTCAATGGTTCCCCAGGATAGGTGGACTTGCCTCCTCCTTTTGACTCCCTATAACCTAAAATTTTCCTAGTTCAAGTATTGGTTGATCAATAGTAATGGGATCACCACAATGAAAAGAACAAAGTTATTAGCTTTATCAATGATATTCAACATAACCATTGGCATATCCTTGACCATCAGGACTCCCTTCACCACAGCCAAATGAGGCTCCAATATTGAATGGAGATTTTCGAGGGCTGCATGGTACACATGAAATCACATGTTCACAACACTTTCCACCACCCCAATGAGGTTGGTAATGTTGCTTAGGATCCAAATAGTTTTAATGTGTAATGCAAATAGTACGATATATTTTGTTTTTTTCACAATTTTGGGCCTTTTGGGCCATCAATGTGGCCTTATATCTTTCTACTAATTTTATCGAAGTTAATTTTTTTATACTTAATGGCCAAAAAATTAGGTAGGATTGAGGCCATAAGCTTATGGAAAAATATCCGCTCGCGATGTAATCTATTTAAGAATTAATAGAAATGATTCACTAACAAAAAAATAAATCACACAAGCCCGCTAAAGAACCCAAAGGGGAGAACTAGATAAAGCCCAAAAATGGGCAACCGTACATTATAAAAGAAGAATGGGTGCAATGCCCGCATACAATACCCAAATGGGTCGTTGGCATTCTTGGGCCAAAACCCTTAAGAGGATTTCTGGAGAGAAAGCCACAAAGCCTCGCTAAGAAAAAGTGGTAACCCTAAAGCAAGAAATGGTGAATTCCAATGCTCAAACCAACAAAGAGAGAAGCTGCATGGCACAAAACAACCCATGACAAAATTCATGCTAGTGAAAACCAAATATTCTAGAAAAAGTGGCCAACAAATGATGAAAGCATGAAGACCAGACAATGACAGACGTTGAATAGATAAGCCCCATAACAAAAGCACTATAACTGAGAGGATAGCCAATGAAACCCAGCTGAAACTGTGCATTATAGAAGGAAACCCACAAAAAACATTATATTTTTCACTAACAAAGAAAGGTACCACAACCAACTAAATAAGGGAGACAGGAACCAGAGACAAATGCCGCTAAGGTTCCAACTACCCTGCACACCACTTCCTCAACTCCCCTTTTTCCTACCACAAATTTTATATATATATATATATATATATATATATATAAAGAGCCATGGTAAAAATATTTAAATATTTAAATTCAATAAAAACATAAATTATATTAAAGTATTTTAACTTTTTCAATAATTTTTTTTTCTAAATTAGTCTACTTCTATTATAAAATAAAGAGTACAAAATTACCTCGTCATGCACCGGAATCGCTATGTTAACTAATTCCGATGGGAAATACCAAGTTCAAAATAGAAAAATAGGGGTTTCCCGAGAAGGGGAAACCAACCCATGAAATATGTTTGTCAAACTTAGAGAGAGTTTCCCATCTGGGGAAACCAGCATTAACCATATGATATCTAGACTAGTGCTTAAAAAGAGGTAAAATAACTAAACCATAACTAGACCAGCAGGACCAAAACACAAAGAAGAGACTAGAGGGAACCCAAAAGTTAATCTGTGGATTTTTTTTCATCCTGGATTGGTGGTTGAAGCAACTCCTCAATTTGGCACCTGTACTCAGAGTCGTCATCCTCAAGCTTGGACAACTGGGTGTCTGACAATGGAGAGAAGGTCAAGCGGACACATGTCCCAGCCTTTGTGCCATCTTCATCAGAGCTGCAACTTCCATCACTGTTCGAGGTGTCCTCGGCTAGATGAACCGGAAAAGCCACCATTTTGCGAGGGAGCATGGGGGAGGTAGGGGAGATGGTGGATATTTTGAATACACTTCTTGGAGCAAGAGTGAGAGCCAGAGGGCTCAGCAGAGGCCTTATTAGAGGCCTCAGGAATGTGCAAAGACATGTGAGTGAAGAGGAGATCGAGGTCTAGGACCTCGGGCTCAGCCCAATTTACAGATAAGTCTATTGTTTTGACAACCATGCTGTGAATGGGAGGACGAGAAGGGAGCCTGGAACCACCACCTTTGTGGTGACGGCAGGGCATGGTTGAAGCCGAGGTGCAAGGTTGTGAATGAGACGAAGGAGTGGGCACGACATCGTGACAGAGAGCCGAATGGGAAGAGGAATGTTGCAAGGGCTTGGCAGGAGTGAAGAAGTAGGGAGAGAAGAATCCAAGTCTAAGAACGACAGTGAAGCCACAATGAAAATTTAGAAACATAGAGAGGTCCATATATGGCTACAAGAGGCGTAAAGGCACAACAGGTGGAATGAATGCAGGAGGGACGACGTTAATGTGAGCCTGATGTAGAGAGGACACAACATTGAGATCGCGGGTGGTGGATTATGAAATACTCACGCCCCAATCTTTAATAAACTTTTCATGGCCATGTGCCTCCTTGTGGGGAGGATGGCTACCCATCTTCGGCGTGGCCAGGTGGTGGCAGGCCAAATCACATATTAACACTCGCATCCTAGGAACTTTTCAAATCCTTTATATAATAATCAAGATTTAATTGCAATTACAATTAGTTACATAGATAGCTTTCAATATGATTTTGGCTTATGTATAATGGACTTAATGGATTTTTTTTTTATGGTTATGAGATATAAGTTGCAGGTGTTTTTGTATGTTTTTTTATTATAAAATGGTTGATATTGTATGTTGGGAGTGAACATGTAATTTTATATGTATAATAATTTTGATAATTGTGTTTTATTAGAAAACATTATAATAAAATAAATTTAATTTCATATATATATATATATATATATATATATATATATATATATATATATATATATATATATATATATTGTGAGAGAATTTAGTATTAAAATAAGTTGTAACCCATTATTATAATGAGAGATTACATATGAAAGGGAAATATCTATAATACAAAAGGTATATATATTTTAGATGATATTCACTTAACAAAATGTTCATTAAGTTATATTGTAATCCATAATAAATGATTACGAATCAAAGAGCAATATCTATAATTTTATAGATGATTTTCACTCAAAAAAATGTTCATTAAATTTTCATTATATATATATATATATATATATATATATATATATAGAGAGAGAGAGAGAGAGAGAGAGAGAGAGAGAGAGAGAGAGAGAGAGAGAACTTAGCTTGTATGAATAAATATTTAAAAAAAAAAAAAGTTGAGAATAATGTTGAATTGAAAAAATAATACATGTATAATAGATACATTTTTTGGTGAGTTACAAGTTTGATACATTACTATAAATAGAAACATGTGTTTCTTCTTATTCACTATTTCTATTCATCCCTACCATATGTGATTCTTCTAAGTAGGTGACCTATTTTATCTCTTCCTTCATATTCACCATTTCTATTCATTACTATTTTTGAATAAATAGTGTATTAATAGGTTTCATGTGTGATTCTTCCTCCTAGGTGACCTATTTTCTCTCTTCATTCATTATAGGGTGTTGTGGGTCAAAATTATCTTTCGTTCCCTCTTCTTCTACTCATATAGCCAAATCATCTTTGATCGAGGAGTTAAAAGTGAGTATGCCTTATATTTTTCTTTTAGAGTTTCTGTTGGATGTGACACAAAAGAAATGAAGGCTTGAACTTCTATAGAGAGTTTAATATGGCGTATCATCATAAGAAAGGGTTGCTAGGAGAGGTGAGACTTATAAGATAGGTTGAGAGGAAAATGATATGTACATAAGAGGATTCTTATGATCAAGTGTTTCCCCTCCATTAGTTCAACCAACTAAGTAGGCTTCAAATAAGGTAGGCTTCAAATAAGTTCAAATAAGTTAGGATTCAAATAAGATTACCTTCACCACATAGTCGTCGAGAGGGCAAATGATATGTACATAAGAGGGTTCTTATGATCAAGTGTTTCCCCTCCATTACTTCAACCAATTAAGTAGGCTTCAAATAAGGTAGGATTCAAATAAGATTAGCTTCACCACAATGTGCAACAATGCCACCTATTTAAAAACATGATTCTTATTTAAGGGTCATTAATTTATAGTCTAAATTATGATTATAAGTATAATATTTTATTAGAAAATTAATTTATATCAAAAAGCCTTTCTAAAATCCATGTCAACACACACACACACAGATATATATATATATGTGTGTGTGTGTGCTTGATTTCCTCAATTTCAAAATGGATTTACATAAAGAATTCCTAAAAAACCACTCTAATTGTACAAATTACAGAACTCAAACTTGAATTCTAAAATATCTCTATCAACTTTGGAGTAAAGATGATTGCAAAAAATGATAAAAAGTAAATAAATCAAATATCAATAATTATACTAAAATATAAAAAATATCATAGTAAGCTATTACATATTATATTTAATTAATTTTACTTTAAATTATTTATTATTAATTTCAAGACAAATTTCTTCAACAAATTTACTATAGTATATAAATAAATACAACACATAAAGCAACATAATTTAATTTAATTGAAGTTTATTTTTACATTAATATTTTTCTTAGAGTTAATCTTTACCAAAAAACTAAAAAATAAAAAAACACATACACAAGGAACTCCTCACAAAGATGCCTTGTTGGTACTATTTAAACTATAAATAGTTGTGAAAACTTTCAGGAAATTTAAGGAAACCAAAATGGAAGTCATAAATGAGAAAATCTAACAATCTGTTGTTAAAATATGGGATGTTAATTCTTGAATAGCCTTAAGATATTTTAACTCAAATTTAAAATTCTAAAATATATTTATCATCTTTGGAGTAAAATTCTAAAATATATTTACCATCTACTTCAAAAATGATTGTAAAAAATGATAAAAAAATAAATAAATCAAATATCTAATAATTGTACTAAAAATTGTATCATAATAAGATATTGCATATAAATATTTAATTTTATTTTAAATTTGTTAATATTAATTTAATAACAAATTTCTTAAACAAATTTACTATATTCAATAAATATATTAATAAATACAAAATATAAAAGAAGTAAATTTAATTTAATTTAAATTTATTTTTTACAGAGTTAACTGTTACCAAAAAGTTAAAGAACAAAAAAAACAAATACACAGAAAATCTCACAAACATTCCTTATTGGTAATATTTAAACTATTTTGAAAACTTTCAAGAAATTTAAGGAAACCAATATGGAGAGGAACATTTCCCAGCGAGATGACTGCTTAAAAACAAAGAATATTAAAGTCGAAATCTAGAACTTTCCAAAGAATTTACTTAGGAGTTTCATTATTTATGGCAATATCTATCTATCTACACAGAAAATTTTGCCAAAAAATTCTGAGTTGCCCAAAGCCACATGCGTGATGTGAACATAAATCTAAAATGTATAAAAAATTTAAAAAAAACAAACCAACGAAAATGATATAATAAGATCCACCGCCATCGCCTTGTCTCTATATCATTATCAAGCATGTACAATTGCCCACAGCTTATAATAACCATCGCAATTTTCGATAATAGATCTGAGTACAATTGAAGAAGGTTGCGGCCGCCCCATTTGAGAGACTTGAACCAAAAGTCAACTGTTTCAGAAAGGTTTTACAATGAATGACTTTGCAACAGCTTAATCGCAAGGAAGTGGAAGGGTAGTTATGTTGTGAGATTCACCGATTAATTTTTTTTAATCATTTAACATTTGATTCCACGCTCCCACGCAAAGTCGGGCAAAGTGGCAGGTAGAGAAGTTCTTTTCAAAAGGAAACACTTTACGATGTAAAAATTATTAATAATCCATCAATTTGCCAAGCTTTTGTGGACACTCATGTTAAGGAGGTCAAGACTCGGTAATGGCCAGTGAAATCTAAGACACTTTCGATTAAAACACGTACTTTCGATTTTACCTAATAGAATTTAATAATTATATAGCAAAATTTTAATGTAATTTTGAATATAAAATTTTGTTAGAAATATAGAATTAAATTAAATAAAATGTTGATATTTAATATTTGATTTAGTTTATGAAAGTTATATATAAAAATTCTCAATTCTTAAACTAGAAAATAAAACATAAAACAAATATATTCATAGATTTTTCTTTACATCTTAAAATTTATGCTAAGAAATTGATTTTTCATTATTTTCTTCTCAAGGTTATAATACATATATAAATTCATATATATATACCATGAGCAACAAACTAACATGCTCAAAATCATGCGCAAAATTCATGCACAAAATCATGAGTAAATCTGCCCACCATTTTTGAGTGTGCCTCCCAATCCTTAACTCTTTATATAAAAAAAAAAATTAAATTATTTCGTTAATATTTATTTTGATATAATACAATGCAAACACATTTGCTTTCCATCTTACGGGAACTTACAAATTTTGTTCACACTTTATTTTCATATGCCCAAAATAATAATCTCCAGTAAAAATAAGTAATAATAAAATTCATTTTATTTAATCTTTTCATTTTTACTACTTAATTTTTGGATTTAAATAGAAAGAAATCATAAAATTAAGTATTAAAATGAAATTATTTCTTTTATTTTTATTAATTTGTTCTCTTAATATTTAATTTTGTCAAGAGTAAAATAAAGTTTAGTTTTACTTAAAGTAATGTGGTTATGAGAATTTAATTACATTGGAGATGTATTTTTTTGAAATTAGTCACGTTAGTTGTTTTAACATAGATCAACTTTAACATAAGAAAAAAATAAATTACACATCTTATTGTAAAATGGACCATTTTGATAAATAAATTTTTCTTAAATATAAATGAATGTTATAAAAATAATGAGGAAATTATTATGAAGGAACTTGCTAGAATTGGAATAATCTCAAATCCCTAGAGAATTGGTGGGTGGGGAATCACGTGGCACAAATTTAATTTTTTCAATTTATTAAATGTAATGGACCATTTTGCTAAATAAAATTTTCTTATATATAAATGAATGTTATAAATAATAATGAGTAACTTATTAGAATTGGAATAATCTCAAATCTCTAGGAAATTGGTGGGCAGAGAGCCATGTGGCACAAATATATATTTTTTAAATTTATATGCTTATGCAAAAAGAAGAATATATATAGTATATACCCATCACACAAGAAACACCTATCAATATACAAAAGTACACACCAATGAACATACAAATATACACATGCCCCACTAAAAGTAAAATAGAAACAAAAAAACATAAGAAGAAATCAACCCCACATTCATAAATGGAATAGTTGGATATTTCTTGATTTTAATATCCTGTTGACCAGGATCAAAACACCCATGTTATCACAAGGGGTTGCTTGGAGGTCCACATTACCGAGTTATGAATTCTTATCAATAATTATTAGGTGGATGGTAAGGATTTAACCCTCATAAAATATCATAGAATTTTTATAGTAGTATACACAAATCAATGATTGAGATTTATCTCCAAAGTAGTTATGTATTTTTTATCCTTTTAATTAAATTACAACAAAACCTATTTACAAATTAAGAATCAACACAATAAAGTAGGGATAAATAATTTAATTAATTTTTAATATCTAAATTAAAATGAAGTTTGTTATTTATTTATTTTTAATGTTTTTGAAAAATAATAATAATTTAATTTTAATATTGTGGAAAAATTAGATATTAAATTTCAATATGAGATTTTTTCATTTAATGTTTATAAAGATATATATATTTTAATCCTCCTTGAATTTGAATCTATAACTTTTTACCAAAGAAATACATACCCTTAATCGAAGTTGTTTTATATATGTATTAAATTTCTCTCCTTTATATTTATACTTTGTTAATATGAAATTGAGATTTATAATTTCTCCAATACACATACAAAAAAAATATGTGAAAAATAAACAATTCAATATTGTAAAAAAGATCTAAACTATAAATGCATATCATATACTTAGTAGGTACTCCTTCAAATGAGGAGTGAGAAGCATATAGTTATTGCTTCAAATTAAAAATGGAGAAAATTTTTACTCACTTGTTAAAATATAATAGCAAAATTATTAACAATGTTAACATTGAAGTGATGGAAAAATTAGCACATGAAGTAAATAACTCACTTTCATTTAAACTAGATGTTTCTATTTAAAAATATATATTATAATTATTATTATTAATTTCTGTAAGTCTAAGTTTTTTCATTATTCAAAAAGCATATAAAAATATGTCAAAATGCATGTGATCTTACCCCGACTAGGTTTGTTGACCAATTCTATTACCATGATACATACAAAAAGTAAAATGCCCAATGGAGAAATCCATATCCTTATAGGTCTTACACACCAGAAAACATAAAGAGATAGAAATACACCTGTTACCATAATCAGTCATGAGAAGTGATTGAAGCGGGATTATTTGGCCCTATTACTAGAGGAGGAGGAGGACAGTACACACAATTGACATGTTGTTCAAAGTGAGCAAGCGCATCTTCAAGATTTTCGATTTTCTCAGTCAACAGGCTCCTCCCATGAGAGAAAACCACAATTATTTTGCGGACATGACGCTGAAAATTATCATGATTTTCTCCAGCTTCGCCATAACTACCTCATGTTCCTCCCTCCAGATGTTATCATGAGATTCGAGCATGTCTATGATATATTAGACCATTGCCTGGATCATCGTAGTTCTCCCAAAATGCCTAGCATATGCGCTTCCAATTGACCCCACACCACCTGGATGGCTGCTCTGCCCTCGTATGCTCGAGACTCGGCCACGATCCATTCCCCTATGTATGTTTCCTACTCCACAACTGCTCTGAGCCAAGATATTTCCACCCCTGCAAACCATAGGACCAATCGAAGACCTTCACCCACCACGTGCTCCACGACCCCCACGCCCAAAGTTGCGCACAATTTTGGCACCCTGGTTGTTGCTCTCACATCACCACCCCGTACTCCATCCGATACAATTTATCGCGTCTGCCTTTTCTTGAACAGGGGCATGCAAGGAACACAGAATTGGCTCCTGCTAGTGATTGTGTTGAAACTCAAACCCCTAAGGCTAACCCCAATCCACACCAAGGACCACCTAATCAAAACCAGCACCACACACCCAGAAATGACGCACACTACCAATTGGCCACCCTCCACCAAAAACCCAGCATTCCACACAACACAAAGATAAGGCAAGGTAACCTAGCACCATTATTCACCTTGACCAAAAATCACCGTGAACCAATCACAAATCTAGGGTAGAACTTGTAGACAACCCCTTGCCTAGAAAATCCAGAAGGACACCTCCTAGTTGTGCACAAGAAGAACTAGAAGTTCAGGCTCCCAGAAACCCGACCGGTGCAAAGCCACTGAGCTTCACTGAAGGGAATTCTTTTATGAGTGGCCCTAGGAAGGAAAATCCAGGCAATGCCTATGCTAGAGAGCCAAAAAAGACTAACAGGTGAAAACCCGAAGTTGGGAAACACTTTTTGGCGGATGCCCAAAATTTGGGAGAAATTTTTAATTTCTTGTTCAAGAAAATAGTCAACTAAATTTCTCGACTGAGAGTTTTTAGAACTCTCATCCAAGAGATTTTTAATGTTTCACCCGAGAGTTAGATTGGGTTTGACCCGAGTTAAACTACTCTCGAACGAGAGTTAAATATTTTCTCGTCCGAGAGTTTTATTGAAATAAACTCTCAGACGAGAGTTTTAAAACTGTTAGCCTAAATTTTTTATAACTCTCGTCTGAGAGTTTATATTCTCTTACACTCTCTTCCAAGAGTTTTATTGTTATAAAAAAATCCAAACTCCTATCTCCCCCGACATTCTGCAAATCCCTAGCCCGCACAAACATGTACACTGGAGCATAAGTCGTGTAGTTTTCGAGCCACATCAATGAGTGAGTTCCCCACCGTGAGCACCCCTGATAGAAACAAATTGGATATCTATTACCACGTAAGTCTCGAATTTGAATTTTTTAGGATAAATTGTATTATGTGGTAATTTTATTTATGCCTCGGCTTCAACACAAACACAACTTCATATTTGTCTCAATTTCATTG